>NDFZ01005194.1:119283-183940 GCA_002192655.3 Mamestra configurata
ATAAATGTGGAATAAAGTATATTGACCTTTCCCTAATAACTGTTCATAGGTACCTGAACAATTAAATATGAATCGTTTTTCATTATTAGACAATGTTAAGGATCACGAGAGATGATGATTCGGGACAGCTTTGTGTCATTAATTCCGTTATTCAAATTAAAAATGTCAATAATTGTAGGTGGGTCAATGACCGTTATTCCACGATTATCAGGCGCCTACTATAGCATGCGCAACGGTGCGACACGGAGGCACAGCAAACAATCTGAGTGCCAAGTCTACTCATTTTTAAGAAACGTTCGCATTCGCAACTCAGTCGCAATCTGTCAAAAAAGCCTCATTTCCCATACCTTTTTAACAGATTGCGACTGACATGCGAATGCCAACGTGGCTTAAAACCGGCCAAGTGCGAGTCGGACTCGCGTGGAAAGGGTTCCGAAAGATTGTCATTTTTGTCCAATGTCATCTATTTTCTTTATCAACTTCAGAATGGAATATTACGAAATTATAAAAAAAATACATCGGAGACTCTTGCAATGTGCCCTTTCATTTGATATGCCACACGATACCGCTGGAAAATCTTTTTTTTTTTAATTTGACCACAAAACCAAACCAAACCGTTTTTTCCACCAAAAGCGGAAGAAAATGTCGTCACCCATTTTCAAAATCTATTAATTTTTTCATTAGCGCTTGTTTGGGTCACAGAAGTGGATATGTGTACCGAATTTAAATTGAATTGGTCAAGTAGATTCGGAGAAATCAGCTGTGACAGACGTACGGACAGACAGACCCACGAGTAATCCTATAAAGGTTCCGTTTATCATACGGATGGTTTGGAACTCTAAAAATAAGTAGAATTGGCCCTGTGTGCTTTTTGCCCCTGCAGCAATTGTTCGGCACAAAGAAGCAAGCCAGTACAGCAAAACGACCTGCTTTGCTGTGTGTACTTGTTTCAATCAAAATGGAATAACAGCTCACTTCGGGATCATTTCACCCAAGCCTTCACGTCGACATGTTTATAAAATCGACCCAGGCGCGTCAGTAGCACCACGGAGCGTCTTACAGGCTGTGGTGAGCTGGTCACGTGCTCGCCTTACCTCTAACGAGCAACGTTGAAAGTTGACCCAATGTTTACGTATAGATAGTTCTTAATGTAGCTAGCTTCACGTAGTAAAAATAGAAGTAAATTACATAACACTGAAGTTCTTTGGGGTGTTCTAGATCATTCGTAATCATATTGTGCTACTGACAGATGATGATGATGATGATGATTATTTTTGTTATAATTATTGTAGTTGATAAGTTTTTTAGTTTTTAGTGTTTATGTGCGTTTTTTCCGCAGAATAAACTGATTTTCTTTCTTTCTTTCTCTTTTTATATCATTTGTCAAACTAATGCAATGGTGCGGACTGTCGTGTTTTGTACCCTTATGATGATAAAACATCGGGTTTATAATAATCGGTGTCCTCTAAAATATATGTATCTAACAGTTTTTGCTCGCGATTTCGTCCGCGTGAAATAGGTAGTTACTTGGGGCAAAAATATTAATTTTTTTCAAAAACGATTGTTCACTTTTTTTGTATGAAGTGCCTAAATACAAAGGTTCGTGGTTTTATCTTCAATGATGACGGACTCATACAAACTTTCATCCCCTATTTCAACCCCTTCAAGACCTTTTCTAGTGACAAAAGGTAGCATATGTCCTTCTCCAAGGTCTAGTAGTAGTAGTGAAAGAATAACAGACAGACAGGCAGAGTTACTTTCGCATTTATAATATTAGTATGGATTACTTAATTGATTTAAGCATTCGTCGCAGCAGAGAACCAACAAATCTTGCACCAAACACCAATCCGCTACCGCTACCCCAACATAACCTCACCCTCCCCCGCCCCCGATAAACTTCCACGGGTAGATAATCGCTAAACTCGTTAACCTGTTAATGGTCTATCGTTGTATCTCGATTATGTAAGATAACATCGGCCGTATAATCCTGACCGCCATTGTGTACCTGTATGTGCATGGACATGGAAGGCGTAAAAATGTGGCTCTTCAAACGCGCTAATACAGTGCCTAACATACCCGTGACACCGACAAAGCTGTACGCGGTGAGTGTACTTATTTAATGGGGAGTGGAAATGTGAAAGAGCTTTTATCTTCCTCTTGCATCTAAATTGCTGACTGGCTAACCTACAAACAATAGTATTTGCCAAGAAAATAAAATGGCCGGAGCATTATGGCAATTTAGACGGTTAATTTTGGTGCTATTAGTTTATGATTTTATAGTCTAATTATATACTGCACATAATTTGCTCTGAAGTAAATTAAGCTGTAGTTTTTGATCTTGCTTTTGTTTTGGTTCGTAAAACTGACTTAATAGCGATGTGTTTTGTTTTATTTATTTACTTTTTAGGAGTACGAGTCTCACAGAATGACGAAATACTACAACCTGTCCCATATTCACCATATTATGTGTTACTTAAGATAAATAATTATACTTAGATTTTAACGTTCTATCTTCTTCAAATCGGACAATGTACATGTGTCAAAAAAGCCTAAAAGCCAGATGCTTTCACGAATATCATATTTTATCTACTAGTGACTTGCCCCTGTTACGCGACATGACAAAACATCGAAATTTCTATCGACTCACCATAACTTCGAATTAACGCGTAAACTTTAAGTAAATAAATTGACTAAATAATGCTGAAAGTCGCTTTTAAATCTGTCGCGTAGTTTATAAGCAAAATATGGTGAACAAGCAGACACGAAAAACGACTTAATTTTCCATTCATTCATGGACCTTGCTACAAGGTTACATTAATCTTGTCAATAATTTTATCAGCCTCCTTATTGAAAAATAAAATATAAATAAATAATAAAATATTATAAATGATTTCATAATCTTTGGCTGGTTTCCTATTGTATCGAGACATTAGAAATTTAAATGGCGTCTTATAACTCTATGATAAGTAACATCGTTAGGAACGTGTTTTGCACAAAATAGTACTCAAATTATTTGATTACATCGGCTACCCTGTCTCCGATATCAATGTACTTAAGAGTTTATCATCATCATCCACAGCCCGACTTTGCCCACTGTTTAACATAGGCCTTTCTTTTGTTTTGTCATTTCCCATGTCCCTGCAGCAGCCTCAGCCAGGTTATATACGTGATGGCATCAATGCTTAGGTGAAGATTATCCTGGTGAGAAATATTCACTGGGTGTTTTTCGCAGACTTTTTTTTACAGGCTTTAAGCTATGTTCGACGACACTGTGGCGAAAAATGCGCAAACTGCGTATTGTATTTTTTGGTAGCAATATTTTCGGTACAATGTCGGTTGTCGATACAATATCGTCAAAGTGGATACGCTTTATTTATCACACCTTTATTCTCATCTTTCGATGTGTCTCTTGAATCCATTTAGTGGCATATTCTCGCCTTACATCAATCTGAAAAGACTGGTTGATATATTAAAGATATGATATACCAAGGCATCCTCGCTTTATATTAGCGAGCAAACTTTAAGATAGTTTATCTCTAAAAAACGTCAAAGGGGGATATTTATTACGTTTACGGTTGAAAGTCGAAATACATGTTCGAAATACAACACCTGGATTTCTATATAAGACTCTTCAGTCTTATATAAAAATCCAGGTGTAGTTGGCACGAGGTGGTTGGTGGTTTGGGTTGGAGAGAGTGGCCTATGTGGCACGAGACTGGAAGCAGTCTCGTGCCACATAGGCCACTCTCTCAAATCATACATACGTCATTAGGGCACTCGCAACAAGCGCGACGAGAAAATATGTATAACAGCGATGCGACAATAATTTCTCATAGATCAACCTCTATGATAAATGGAGCCTTAATAGTTTGAGCGATAAGATAGACGGAAGTCTTATTCCTACAAGTAATTTCTATCCCTAGCAAAGTCTAAAATAGATGCTCTTAACGTATCTGCGTCACCCCACCAACCATGAGAGTCCTCTTTAAACAGATTTTACCCGCTAAAACTAAACGGAAGTGGAAAATTTCTTATTTATCCGCTGTTATTTTCTGATTAATTTTGTAGTGGAATTCAAGGCAGTTGAATTGTTGCTCCGACACTGCTCGTGTTTATTGCCTCGGCGTTTATATAGTGGTCGCCATTGTTGATTATGGCTCTCAGAAGTTACCGTGGTTGGAAGTATTGTGACAGCCTTGTCACAATTACTTAAAATCCAAAACTAGATGAAATTTACAGGTCAAGTTTCTGTGAGCCAATAGCCATTGATTTTCGAATATCAAACCAATAAGGAATTGAATGTACATGTCTTTATAGGTAACTTGGCCCATGCCCGGAGTACTAGTCAAAGTGACATTCATCAGCGTTAACGATTATCCAAATGTATGGGATAGGCTACATTTCGGTAGTATATGTCAATCCCACGTATGTACGTGCATTTTTGTATTTGACTTATCTAAACAAATAATTATTCAAAAGAGGAAAGGTTTATTTGATTGCTTTTTTGTTACGATATGACTCAAAAACTACTCAACCCATTTTAAACATTCTTTCACCATAAGAATGTTCCATTATGAACTTATAACAAAGGCTATATTATATTTTCGAAAACTTAGAGATCCCTACGAAATTTACAATAATATAACCGAAAGTAGCAAAATTTTGCCTAAAAAATTCATTATTTGAAATTTATTAGAAAACTATTGATGATACATAAAATAATGTACTACATGATAAAAGTACTTATTACAAGGATTATTAGTAAATATGTCATGAAGTGATCAAAAAATAAGTTTGTGTTCATCATATTTACCTACACGTATTGTAATCGTCGAATTGTAGTCGTCGTTATAATCAAAATTAAATCTGAGATCCTTAAATTCGTTATTTAAACATACCTAGCTTTCTTAATAAACACATTAAACTGACTATCATAAGTAATTCTCTAATTGACAAGGCAGCTACATATACAAAGATATTTTTGAATTTTCCTTCGTATATCTGTATACATTTAAGATAATTATACTCTTTCATGGATAAACACTGGATATTTAATGGAATCAAGGGTAAGGCTGCCGCCATTTCTCGTCCATAACATTAGTGGATTGAAACTTTTCTAACAGGAAAATCCAATTACCTTGGTAGATAGATAGTAGGTACACTTTTGTCGACCTGAATTTAAAGAAAGCAAGCATTTGATAACTTACCACCACTTGGGAGTGTCTTGTGTCGTAAATTGGTGAAAGATAAACTTTAATCCACGTAACAAAAAGTTCGCAAGTCTCTGTGACCAAACTTAATTCTTGACAGACACTTGGATGAGTCGAGTTATCATGCCAAACGGTTCTTTTCAATGTTTGTTCGCACAGCTAAAGTTTCGACCTATCTGACATCATCTGGGTTCCATAACTTCCATATTATAATTTAAAACCCGTCAGCCTTCAAAGCAAAAGTAAACAGGAACCTTCTGTGCTCACTCGCTCCATCGTAAACCATGGGGTTTAGAAGAGATCTTGTTCGAATAAACGCATCCTGATAAAAAATCAGTGTCATGTTTGTGTGCCAATGTTAGTGATGTTTTTACAGTGTCTCATTTTACGCGGTGTTTCGATTTTATAGATGAAACAAATTAAGAGCTTGTTTGTGAGAGTCGTGTTGGCAAGGACCTATAGATATTTTAATTTAGTTAAGTAAAAGACGATACTATAAAATCGAGTAAACAATGGATTTTGCAAAAGATAAGTAATATGTAATACTTATTAAGACGTGGTTTTGTTACAATTGCGACAGAACAATGGATTGATGTTATTTTTTTTATATTGAAAGAAGTCATAATAAAAAAATAATGAAAATCAGAAGAAAGTAGGTAACTACATACAGTTCAGTGAAGCGACAAGGATCAAAATGTTGTCCACACAAAAAGTTTTCTTTTATATGAGACATCAGAAAATCCAATAACGAATAAAGCTGTTGATCTCTAAAATCTGAGAGCTTAGTCTCAATATAAACATATTTAAATATTAAAGGGACCATTTCAACCAATCAGGAACGCTCATGATCAAGGTACATTTTATAAATCTCATTACTGTAACAGCGATTTAGTTATTATCTAATCAATTATTATTTAGTCTTGAAAGGAACGGTTACTAGTTATAAGAATGAAAACAAAATTTTCCATTATTCGTTTTGTTTGTTGATACATTAAAATGCTATGAATGGTAATAGATAGGTTCATTAATAAATAATGCCCAGAGCTATCAGATGACTATATTTTATTGGTCCTTGTCATCTTAATGTTTGTAACCTTAAAAAAAACAGGATCCGACTATTATGGTTAAGTCACAATGTTGATAAAATGCAAGTTTGTCCAGAAGCTCTTTCTTTACAACTGTATGTTAGTGCTTGTTTTGACTGGGCACCTAACGTTAACGCACTAAAATTCATTAAACGGGCTCACTACGTTTTAAAGTCAGCTCATGAGTAAGAAAAAGAATTGCTTTCCCAGTTGTAGACAGTGAAAGCGAATGTCGTGGGCAACTTTATATTGGACTTGCTAAATCACCTAAGGGTGTTATCTACATGAAAGTTTTTAGTTGCGATTTTTACTAAGAGTATACAGAAGCTTAGTAAAAAACTTTAGCTACACTTAAAAGTCAGCTTTATTAAGTTGATTGAAGCGTTTCCCAAAACATTTGTAAGTGGATATTGGACTAAAGTTTCAATGGTTGAATCCTAAGGTGCGTTAAAGGATTTTCGTATTGCAGTCTTTAACCGAACTGAATTCAACTGCTTGGCTTCCGTACTGACTTCCCTGGAACACTGATGACTGAAAAGACAGCACACATTGGGCATGATTTGACCTAATCAAGTAACAAGAAGGTGGGCTCACTGTTACACGAAATAACAAAAAACACTTTTCCTTTCTAACTCCGAAGAACGACACTATAAACGATTTTGTTATCTGGCTACTTCATCAAATCTACTTTTACTGGCATCAATGTAAAACCACCTTCGTCTTTATTTCAAACACACGTTCTCACAAATGAGAAAAAAATAATTGTGTTAACTTTAAGCCATGTTGTGTTGTTTAGTCAATATAGTTCCTTAAAAGTGATAGGCTAACAACTGCCTCGTTGGATCTAGTGGTCGCATACCCTGACTGCTGAGTGTGAGGTCCTGCACTCGATACCCGAGTCATGCAAAGAGTTACCGGGTTTTGCCACTTGAAATTTCTTAATAGCAGCCTGTTGTTTGAAGGACGATGATATGACATCGCCGCGTTCGTCCTGCGTCTGATCTTTCCTGATCGTGTTGGATTGCTGTCCCATCGAACTATCAGAGTAAAGGAACACAGAGTGCACTTTTGTTAGCATACTTGGCTAATCTAATCTGAGGTTGGCCAACGTGACCAATATTTTACTGATTGGTCTTATGTATCAATCTGTGCCTCAATACTTTACGTCATCATCATGTAAATACCATCCATTTTGGACTCGTAAAGAGACGAATCGAAAAAGATCCGAACCACACACTTACTCTTTGGGCGCATTGGTTTCCCGAAGCTTGCTTTTCTACCTGCGCTTATAGAAAACCTTTATAAGCTTTCACCTTTAAATTTGAAAAAGTGGCTTGGTTTTAAGAATAATACCTAACTTTAAATTAAACTTATTTGAAATTAATAATTCTCTCTTCACTCACGCATCTAAAAGATAAATTGAAATACATATAAAAGTAGTTTGTTGAAAAAGCACCATTCTAACTTCAATGAACAATTCAAGTTGAAACTTTGGTCCGATCTTAAGTTTTAACTTAGAATTTAGACTGATTTACTAAAGTATGTATATAGTAAAGTACTTAGAAAATATCGACTTTTTATAGCTGTAGAGTCTAACACTTTTTGATGCTACAGAATATATATTTTCTTCCGTAGTCATTGTTTCTCGTTAAATATCCTTGCTCATTTCCTTGTCAATAGCTTGATAAGTCGAATCCGTATCACAACAATCTAAAAATATTTGCATTAGTTTTTACAAAAATGGACTAATTTACTGGATAAAAATGAACATTGCATATTTTGCACAACTCACCAGTAAAAAATACTGTGTAAAGGCGGACTCGTGCGTAAGGCTTTTTCTACTAGACAATTTTAAGGCTTTTTAGGGAAAAAAATAAATAAATTCAAACTTAGATTGTTTATTATAACCATGACCATGTTATTGCGAAATAATTTAGCTCTTCCCCCAACTTCATCTGGCATATGCGTGACGGAAGGACAAGCTCACAAACACTGTGCATTTTCCGAGAAAATAATAGAGTAGCTTTCTAAAAAAAAACATTTTTGCAACTGGAAAAGTATTACTTCTAGATAAATAACGTCCAACAAACAAATATAAATATGGGATCTCTTTGCAATATTAGTTGAGAAGACTAGTTATAGCCTCCGTCGTCGATATATACAGACCCGCATAAATGTGAAAATCTGTGAGGATGTATGGATGGATAGGTGGATGGATGTATGTTTGTAACTCTTCTACGCAAAAGCACGGAACGAATTTTGATGAAACTTTAGAGTAACATAGCTTTATACATCACCGTGCCGCCAGCACTACTAGTTCATATGCATGCCAAAGTGTGAGCTATTCTCTAATAGTTCATGAGCCTCAATGATAGCCAACATGGGCGTATATAAGGCCCCCCCCTCCCCCCTGAACATACGACGGAAATAAAATCGCGGAATACTGGACGTATTCAGACTTATCGTGACGAATCCATACTCTTATATCTCAATGAAAATATTTTTCCTGTATGATGTCTTTTCGCACCCAGGCCAAACCATATCTTTTAAGCTGGTCTTCAAAGCTGCTTCAATTTTCGAGTTCGCTTCAATCGCTACGGCGACCTATATTCTTCAATTTCTGTATCAAAATTGTTGAGCTAGTTTCGCTTGTTGTCCAACTATTTAAGAAATGTTTAAAAGAAACATAAAATTCAAATCCTGTGAGATGAAGTGTAAACATCTCCGACTTCGCCTCGTTCCAAAGTTTCATCTTTTAGTAGCAAGTTAACTATTAAAAGTAAACCTAACATTTTCAAGACAGTATAAGTACATCATTTTCTGTGTGAAACCAAAAAGAAAAGCTGACCTGTCATTCTAAACGTAATGAATTATTGCTGATAAACGGGTATAAAACCTTTGTTGCATAGTTACCCGGCCGCAATTTTATTTTGTTTTTTTAATCGCGGCGCACAGTGTAACATGCTCACTTAAACAAACAAAAAGTATTAGCAACACGGTGCTCTCAAGTGTCACGTTGCCGAGATAGTTGCCAGCTCCCATACGTCGGGAGGACACGCCCGGGTGTCCTCACTGTAAGAATCGCCCGGAGGACAAGGTGGAGGCTTGCCCTGCTTGGACGGACCTCCACCAAGTCTTCTGGTTCAATTCATTGTCCAGAGCGAAGAAGCATGGGAAGCAGTCACCTCCTTCTGCGTAGAAATAATGCTGGCAATGGAGGAGGCAGACCGCGAGAGGGCGAGACACACCTCATGCCCTAGCCGCCGCAAAAGAAGGAGACGCCCCGGGCGTCAGGAGTCAACGCGGATCACCACGGCCCTGGAACGCAAAGTGCATTAGGAGGAACACGGATGGGTTTAAGTCAGTTACAGTCTAATACTACCTTTAATTTTGATTGGTTTTCCTGTTTCCTTCCTAAAATTCTGAAAATATGCCAAATTCGTCGCTATCTCACTGTAATGCTCAGATTTCTGTGATATATACAAATCATTTCACCACGTTCACACCATACCATTGGGAATTCTAACTGTTCGTCGAAGAACAGTTTACAAAAATAATAATAATATTCAAAAGCGCTTATGCGCTGGTTGTGGTTTAATCGAGAGTGCGAATTGACGTCTAACGTCCTAACCTAACAGCACCTCTTGAGTTGCTGTAGAACTGCGAGCCACCGGTAGTCATCACCTCGTGTTAGCAAACGATAGCGCGATCTAACTCGATCCCAACGCCATCTAGCTGCAAAATGTACAATAATCCGCACCCTTCGGCAACAAAATAGGCAGCTACAGAAGCTTTACTCCATACAACAACTTAAACAAGGGAATGCACACATAGGCAAACGAAAATAAATCACACAAATGTATTGAATTGTAGTTCTTGCACTAGTACACATTACATTAGAGTACACATTGCTACATCAGTTATCAGAAATTAAACAGAATTTCATAAACTAAACGTTCCAGGAAATACAGCTTTTAAAAACAGTGAGGCATTAATCATATGAACCTTGTATCAATGAAACGATGCTCAAAATCGAGATTTGGGAAAAAAACCACCCACAGCAAAAATTCAGTGCTATAATTATTATAAGTAATTTTAGTTTCGCAGTTTGGTTTTCATTGATTTTTGCTCGTTACATGGAGCCGACCTTCTATGCTTCTCTGTGTTGTGTCTTGGTATTTGAGAACACTAGCGACAAACCGGTTTTAGTATAATTTTGGAACTAATATCGCATTATATTAAGCTTTTGTGACATATGAATGAGATAGAGTGAGACAGAAATATCAGATCCGATGATGATATACGCGACAACTTCAGATTTAAATGAATTCTGTTCGATTTGATGCACATGCAGATATTTAGATAAATTGAAAACAAATAAGGAAATCTTGCCTACGATTTTTATTTTAGTTAAAACTGCAATATGGAAAACCAGGCGCCATAATCGTTTGTTTTTGTAACCCATGACCTGCTTCTTAGAGCAATATCTATATATTTATATATATATATATATATATAGATATACCTGCTTCTTAGATATTTGGTGCAATATAATATTGTTTTATTTGAAACCTTAAAAAGAGCATCAACACTTGGAATTATTTTGCAGTTTAAACGTAACATTGTTTAACTCTTTGATTTTGATTAGTTTCCCTGTGTTCTTCTTAAAATTCTGAAAAATATGCCAAATTCGTCGTACACACTCTTTATTGCTCAATTTCTGTGATATAAACAAATCATTTCACTACGTTTACACCATACCATTGGGAATTGTAACTGTTCCTTGAAGAACAATATTTTACAAAAATATAATTCAATTCAAAAGCGCTGGTTGTGGTTTAACTCATTTTCTCGCCATAATGGCTTCATCAAATATGACTGCGAATAACCGAAAAGGCTCGATGCCATTTTATTATATCAATGACTTTGATAAAGTCATAGTGGAATAACGATTGAATGTTTTGCGAATTGTCACGTGATCAATCCTCAAATATATATTTTCGTTGCGAGAATGCCACTTTGTGTTGCACAAACGACTAAATGTGGTGAATGAAAAACATGTTATTGCTCAGCTAATAGGACATCTTCTAGCCGAGTTGAAAATGAAACAAGCCAAGCCATTCATTGGATTATAATATTAGTTATTAAGGACGATAAATTTGACAGGTAGATTTAGGTAAAGTAATTCCATAACGGTAAATAGTGCGACCACTTATTATGGGAATAATGTCACTTAGTTGTGGGGTATCATCAAGAAAAAGTGGAAAGTTAAAAACTTTTTACAAAAAAATTCAACCGACTTCTATGACGTGTTTATGGTTGTTTTTTGACACCGACTTCCGAAATTAAAGTTATTTTATACTTTGTAGGCTTTTTGATTTGGAAGTCGGTTGAATTTTTTTGTAAAAAAGTTTTTGTATACTGTTATGCGGATAACAGTTAAAATTCCCAATTGAAATCCAGCAACGTTCAGTGTGATCGTTGCAAAATATTTGGATGAGTAATTGTTCATCAGTAACTTCAGAGGTACTATTTGGTTCTCTCGATTAAATTATACTCGTTCAAAAACGACATTCATAAATTATGTTTGAGTAATGTTCTTCAAGGAACCGTATTTATAATTCTGATTTGTAATTCGACAATGTTGATAAGAATGTTGTGAAACGTCACTTCTGTTGTTAAAGTTACAGCGATTAAAATCTAAGAGTTTATGGGATACTTTTTTGGCAAAAATACAAATCGATTTATTAGATAACATTTTAATTATTGTTGGATCTCCAGTTTAATATCTTAATAACCTATATTAACCGAAAGGAATGAGAACAGGTTTTTATCTTACAGTTTTAATTTATTTTTTTACAGCAACATCACTCAATTATCTTTGCTACGCTCTTAATAAAGTGGTAGTTGTCAAGACGAATTTTGTCCAATTGCTTGTGTTTTGACAGCTCGCCTCACGATATCTCTGTTCAACTGGTTCTTTGAAATATCATTTTGAGTTTTTCTCTTAGTTATAGACTATCTTAGAACAAAAGACTATCACGAGTAGATTATTCATTATAAAGAACTAAAGAAATACACATTTGAATTCCTAACAAGAATTACTTTCCTGTAATTCATTCAAGTCGAAACATGGCAATTTTGGTTTAGGGTGATTCATGGTCACACATTAAATCTGGCCTTTTTTATCTCACTTTAATACAAAAGTACAAAATCCGGTTTGTCGCTTCTGTGTTCGCCCAAAGGGTGCTGAGATTTTATCATGATCCCTAGATGGTGTTGGGATCGAGTTAGATCGCGCTATCGTTTGTTTACAAGTGGTGCATGACTACCGGCGGCTCGAGACGCCACAGTTATAACGGGGACGTGCAATCGTTGTAAGCTTGTAACTGTCGGAACTCTATAGTAGGAAAATTCTACCGAGTTATTTTTGCATACTGTTCTTTGAACAGTTTATTATCCAAAATATATTGCAGCAATGCAAACATCCTTGAAGTGAATCTTCTTGAAGGTATACTTTTACCTGTATTTTTTTTTGGCCCACTAGTACAAAACAGAGGTAGTTGCACCTAATTTTCGTCAATGTGCGATTTTCGATTAACTTTTAGCTCGACCTTAGTCTATTAAACAACTAATAGTTCAATAAAAAAAAATTGATCGAAAACCACGTTTTAACGAAATTTTATCACAATTTTAACCATTGGTTGAGTTTTCCAATTCGTGTTATTCAAATGTTAATTTTTACAAATAAAACAAAGCTTATGTATCCCTCCGTACAAAATTTTGCAATAATGTAACACAAAGTAACAATATTTTGCCTAAAACATTCACTTTTAGGAGTGCACTCAGAATACTATTGATGATACATAAAAATAATGCATAACATGATTTAAGTACTTTTTATTTCCTATAAAAAGTCCGCGTGGGTAACTATTATGGTTAAGTCGCCAGTTTGTCCAGAGACTCTTTATTCTATACAACAACTGTATGTTAGTGCTTGTTTTTTACTGGGACTGCACTAAACGGGCTCACTACGATTTAAAGTCAGCTCATAAGTATGAAAAAGAATTGCGTTCCCAGATGTAGACAGTGAAAACGAATGTCGTGTGCAACTTTATATTGGACTTGTTAAGTCACCGAAGGGTGTTATCTACATAGAACGTTTTGAGTTGCGATTTTTGCCAAAAGTATACATTAATGTATAGGTACTTTTAGAAAAAATCGCAAGAATCGCCAAGAAAATTAGTAACAAATTTTAGCTGCACTTAAAAGATTGGAGCGTTCCCCAAAACATCCGTAAGTGGACCTCAGTATCAATGGCTGAATCTTAGGGTGCGTTCAAGGATTTTTACAGTATAGGGGCCCTTAGTCAAAACGTTAATTTCAATTCGGCAACTGCAGTTTTGAACGTCATCATTTACAGTTCAGTAAAATAATAAGACTACATTAATAAGGTGTAAATATGGAGAAGAACGGAAAAGAAATTCCATAGTTACTCTTTTCAAATAATGGTTTTACAAAATTTGGTATACAAAATTTAATTTAATATTATGTGAGGACGATGCACCCAGAGTATGGTACTTATAGGAATAAAGTATTACCAGCAGAGGTATCTTATTCATTTTCTAAATAAATTTAGATAAATGGTACTCACATATTCACAAATATTGAAACCATTCATTAAACAGTGTGTGAGTAAACAGTAAAATAAAAACACAAAAAAGAAACCGTCTGACATTCCTAGAACACTGATGACTTAAAAAACAGCACTTCTGGGACATGATTTGACCTAATCAAGTAACAGAAAGGTGGGCTCACTGGACACGAAACACCAAACAACACTTTTCCTTTCTAACTCTGAAGAACAACACTATAAACGATGTTGTTATCTGGCTACTTCATCAAATCTACTTTTACTGGCATCAATGTAAACACACTTAGTCTTTATTTCAGACACTCGTTCTCACAAATGGGTAATGCACACTAATTGTGTTGGCTTTAAGCTACGTTGTATTGTTAAGGCAATATAGTTCCTTAAAAGTGATAGGCCAATAACTGCTTCATTGGTCTATTGGTGGCAAACCGAGACTGCAGAGCGTGAGGTCCTGCATTCGACACCCGGGTCAAGCAAAGAGTATTTGGGTTTTTCCCCTTGAAATTTCTGAATAGCAGCATATAGTTTGAAAGTCTATGATATGACACCTCCGTGCATCCTGCGTCTACAATCTGTCCTGATCGTGTTGGATCGCTGTCCCATCGGCCTATCAGAGTAAAGGAACAACGAGTGCACTTCTGTTGGCCTACTTGGCTAATCTAATTTGAGGTTGGCCACCATGACTGAAATTTTGCCATTTGGTCTAACTATCGTATACACTGAGATGTCCAATCAAACTTTACATAGTTCTAATGTTCTAGGGATGTTCTCACTGTCGACATGGATGACGAATATAGATATTAAGTCAAACATAAACGTAAAAATTGGAAATATGACAGGACCTAAAAGAGCAAATTCTTCAGTGGCACTTCTAAAAAAATCTGTGGAAACTATTACACAAAATTATGATGGATTCCGTCAGATTTACAGTGATGGGTCCAAGGACGATAGTGGAACAGGAGCAGCATTTTTTGATCCACAGTGTAACACGAGAGCCAGTTTCACATTGAACTGCAAATTATCTGTAATGGCAGCAGAATTGTATGCCATTCCAGAGTGTCTATCGTATTTGATATCGTGCAAATATACAAAACTTGTTATACTTAGTGACTCAAGAAGTGCTTTGCAGCACATAGCTCGGTGCATAGCTTATTCCATATTAGAGTCTTACTTAAAGTTGAGGGAAAGTGGCAAAATTATTAAATTCCAATGGATCCCATCATATGTGGATCTGATAGGAAACGAAATTGTAGATAAATTGGCAAAAACAGGAATCAATGAAGGGACTTCTGTCGGTAATGTACCGTTCTTCACGGACATACTAAGAGATGTGAAAATTGCTTGCAATATACTATGGAAAGAGTACTTCGACAAACGATCTGAAGAGAAGGGAATATGGTACAAGACCATTCAATCTGAGCCACCAAAGATTCCTTGGTTTACTGAAGTTCCGCTAAATAGACAATTATTAGTAATAAGCATGCGCCTACGGTCCGGGCACATTCCGTTGAATGCGTTTGGGCATCTTATGAAAGTTACTGACACCCCAAACTGTCTGACTTGCAATATAAGGGAGGACACCTACCACGCTTTGGTGGAGTGTGCTCGGGTTGCTGCAGAACGGAGAGCTGTAGAAATAGAATACAATTTATGTTTAAGGGATGTAGGTATGTGTAACGCGATCCTATCAAAACCTACATCCAAATTAGCTATTAAGTTATATTATTTGATTCTTAAATTAATTAAGTTAAGATCATAGTCATTAATCACTTAATTGTATATTTTTTTTGTAAAACTACCAGGCTGGCATAATCGCATCGCGATTAAAGCCTTTTTCCAAATAAAGATTTAAAAAAAAAATGCAATTAAATTATATTAGTGTTGTGAAGCCTATTTATTGAGGCTTTAGGCTATATTACATCACGCTACAGCCAATAAGAGCCGAGCATTCAAGAAAAATGTGGCGCAGACGAAGTTGCGTGGGACAGCTAGTATTATGTAAAATTTTAAAGTTTATTTTTTATTTTTTACCACAAAAGAGTCATGCTAAGATTATGACTAAATAAGACACTATAAACAATTATTATTAGTTCCTAGGGCGACGTCGTATATAAGATGCTCTTGTTGCAGCTGGAGTTAAGTCGTCATCTTCTTTCTCCGAATTTTCGTTTTCTACTACAATCAAATTTTCTTAACAGCTGTGGCAATTCTTTGGAATAGTTCCATCTTTACATATAGCCATGATGTCTTTATATATAACTTGTTTTAGTAGTACAGATTTGTATCCAAAGAAGAGCAAATATCCGCCCGCGTTTTTTTCTGGTATACCTTACCTCCTTAAATTCTTCCAAGTAGCCGAATTTGAAGAAAAAAAGAAAAATATTTATTAGAAACTCGCATAAAACAAACAGAGAAGTAAAATAAATTAAAACTAACAGTCATAAACAATAACAATTAACAGAAGCTAGAATAGCATGAATTTAATACGTGCGAGGCGAAAAAGGTCCCTATCTCAGCATATGCTGCGTTATTTAAAAAAAAACTCAGTGCTTGTATTAGGATAGGGCCTGTTATGCCATGGATACATTTACGGAACGCATACTAAAATGGAAATAAAATAATTATTATAAAATGTCGGAACAGCGAATTGGGAACATCTTTCCTCACCTGTATTCATCTGACGTTTGCCCATCTTAAAAGAGTTCCATCCGCGGCTTTTATTTTGTTACCAACAGATATACCTCACATTGATTTAAAGTCTTTAAATTTTGAATGGTTTAACACCTCAACAATGAATGGATTGTCTTTCCGTGCCAATCATATCACATTTAGCCAGTCTTCGGGAATATTGAATATTCACCAGTTATTCCGCATATTATAATTACGTCTACTTGCTATGGTAGCTCACTACAGAAGTGCAGAATGACTGTGTTTGGTGTTGTCGACATGACTATACGTCCACGTATTGATGAAATCTTGAGAAAGCAGTAATAAAATATGAAGACGTATCTAAATAAGTATAATATCACCAAATCATGTTGATATTGACGGTCGTATGCGCATACGTCTATATGGCTCGACACAATGATTTCAGGTTAATATAAGACTAAACAGTCGTATGTGCATACGCGAGGCGATATTGCATTACATGCATTGTGCATGTAACACAAACACTCCGCATCCCGCAGCCGCATAAAAGTAGTTACAGAAGGTTGACTACAAACAATGAGTGAAATCAAACAATCTCCAACGAGTGCAGTAACATTCGCCGAAGTAGTTGTGTACATTGTGAGCATGTTTTTTGTCCTTCGTAGAGCTGACCTCCTGTTCCGATTGAAATCATGTCTTGGTTACTTTAGTGATTTATCACAACCTTCACATTTGAAGAAATTTGGTCCAGTAATCGTCCTGAAAAAGCGAAAACTCCAATTCGTAACGGTGGAATGTGAGTTCATTCTTTTTTCAATTTTTGTCTAGAACACAACTATGATGCATATCTTGCACTCGTCCCAAGCTTCAGTTGATGAAAAACCCTTACACTAGTAATGATGCGCTTGTTTTCTCGCCATATGTATCATCTGCTGGCTTCATCAAATATGACTGAGAATAACCGAAAAGGCTCAATGCCATTTGTTTAGATCAACGACCTTGATAAAATCGTAGTGGAGTAAAGATTTATTTTTTACGCATTATCACGTGATCAATCCCACAAAAATATTATCATTGAGAGAGAGCCACTTTGTGTTGCACAAAGAGCGAAATGTGGTTAATGAAAAACATGTAATGGCTCAGCTAACAAGATAGCTTCTAGCCGAGTTGAACTTGAAACAAGCCAAGCAAAGCCATTCATTGGATTATAATTAGTTTTTAATGACGATAAATGTCCCACGAACTTACGTAAGTACGTTTGAACTTTATCGTAGCATAGCATAGAGAGCCCCCGGTAGTGATGAACTTCTTGTTAGCAAACGCTTGCGCGATCTAACTCGATCCCAACGCCATCTAACGATCGAGATGAAAGCTCAGCACCCTTTGGCTGAATACACGATCGAGATCGGGTTTTTAAACATTCACTAAAGTGGCCTTTATGGGCTTTCTGAATGTGTCTGTAAAAAACGAGATTGTGGGAGCATTGTGTCCTCGCTCCTCGCATTCCGCAGCCACATAAAAGTAGGTACAGAATTTCGACTACAAACAATGAGTCAAATCAAACAATCGCCAACAAGTGCAGTTACACTCACTGAAGTAGTTGTGTACATTTTGTTCTTCGTAGAGCTGACCTTCTGTTCCGATTGACATCGTGTCGTGGTAACTTTGGTGATTTATCACTACCTTCAGACTTGAAGTAGTTTGGTTCACTAATCGTCCTAAAACAGCGAAAACTCCAATTCGTAACGATGCAATGTTATTTCATTATTTTTCAGTTTTTGTCTAGAACACAACTTTAATGCATATCTTGCACTCGTTCCAAGCTTCAGTTGGTGAAAAACCCTTGCACAAGCAATGTGCGCTCGTTTTCTCGCCATATCTATGTATCATTTGCTGGCTTCATCAAATACATATGTATGACTGAGAGTAACCGAAAAGGCTCGATGCCATTTTATTATATCAACGAACATGATAAAGTCATTGTGGAATAACGATTGATTGTTTTGCGAATTGTCACGTGATCAATCCTAAAAAAATATATTTTCGTTGAGACAGTGTCACTTTGTGTTGCTCAATGAGCGAAATGTGGTGGATGAAAAACATGGAATGGCTCAGCTAAAAGGACAGCTTTTAGACGAGTTGAACTTGAAAGAAGTCAAGACAAACCATTCATTGGATTATAATTAGTTTTTAATGACGATAAATTTCCAACGTACTTACGTTCTGCACTCTGCCATTGTATCAAAGGCAGAGTGCAATACGTTAGTACGTTCGAACTTTATCTTAGTATAGCATAAAGAGCCCCCGGTAGTAATGAACTTCTTGTAAGCAAACGCTTGCGCGATCTAACTCGATCCCAACCCCATCTAGCGATCGAGATGAAAGCTCAGCACCCTTTGGCTGAACACACGATCGACATCGGGTTTGCAAACGTTCACTAAAGTGGCCTTTATGGGCTTTCTGAATGAGTCTATGAAAAACCAGATTGTGTGAACATTGTGTCCTTGATCACCCTACATCCAAAGGGCTACTCTTTGATTTTAATTGATTCGACAAGTAGATTATACATAACGGGGTAAATTTTGAAATACAAGTTATCAAGTCAAACTTTTTATTGAACTTATTGCGAACAATGCACTCAATTACTAATCCTTCTGTATATTTAACTAACTTTAATCTGTTAACAAAATCAAGCATCATCCAGAACAATAAAACAGTTAGCTTTGTTAAAGAAGATACAAAATACTTTAAAATTTGTTAAATTCTATTGTTGTAACCTTGAAAATTTAATGAAACATTTATTTTTCGACATTTTTAACGTATGTAGAAGTAATTTATTCGAATTCATGTGATAGAAAATGTTAATTTAAACGGTATAAAATTGTTGTGTCATGTCAATCACTTCATAACGTCCACACTAAACATAGTAGCATTAAAAAAAAAAATTTTTGAAAGTAATGTAACGTAGTAATAAACTTGTGGTGTTACAGCTAAAAAAATAACTTCCAGCTGGGTTCAGCTCATCATAGATTCTCTTAACATCAGCATCATTAATTCGATCATTTACAATAAACTATTCGTTGGAACAGTTTGGCACAAAAATAGCATCACCAGTAAGGGGTACTTTGTGATTCGCTATATTATAATGACGTGACCTTAAATCACCCTAAACAAAACACACCATTTTCTTTTCAATTGGTATTTAGAAGTTATGCTGATTCATATAAGGGGTATTTAACGATGTTTCAATTCCACGAATATCCTCACATCGGTTTGGCGCTAATGTGTTCAGTAACCACGACACAATGTTAACAGGAACAGCTCTAGACAAAGCACGCTTATATGTTTCAGAAGTGCGTGGTCATATTTAAGCGTGTTGTTCGGTATCCATTAGACAGTAGAAAAATATATCAAAATAAAAAATGACTTAACTAAGTCAAAAAACCGACCACATAAATCGACTTCCAAGAGATTCATGACAACCGGCAACAACGGGCAAGTGCGATAATATTTATGTTAGTAACTGTAAGAACTCGTTAGTACAAAAAATCTAGGAATCTAGATTTGCAAGTTATTTTTGTATACTGTTCTTTTGAACAGTTTAAAATCCAATTTGTAAAGCCGTATGACTTAAACCACATGTATCAGCTCAGTCACTGAAACACATGTATCATAAGGTATCTTTACTAAGTGGCTAGTTAGTTTAAAAAAACCTGAAAACAAAATATTAGAAATGATTTCATTATAATTGACTGGTGGATTCCCATTGTAGTTAGATCGCGCTATCGTTTGCTTACACGAGATTAATGACTACCGGCGGCTCGCTACGCTCAGTTAACGGTACTGTGCAACGTAGTTTTAGGTTTGTAGGTAGGACGTCAGACGTCAATAAGCTTGAAATCTATGCCTTTTCGATTAAACCAGTCGCTCTAAAACGCGAATATTTTATTTTTGTATACCGTTATGCAAGTAACAGTTAGAATTCGCAATTGAAATCCAGCAACGTTCAGTGTGATCGTTGCGAAATATTTTGATGAATGATTGTTCAACAGTGACTTAAGAGGTACTATTTGGATAATACGTCAGTCATCAACTAGTACTCTCGATTAAATTATACTCATAAACGAGACTCAGAAATTATTTTTGTGTTTGCAGAATTACAAATCGGAATTATAAATACAGTTCCGAAGATTTATAATTCCGATTTGTAATTCTGCAATGTTGATAAGAATGTTGTGAAACGTCACTTCTGTTGTTAAAGTTCTACGAGCGTAAAGGGGGTACTTACTTATTATTACGTTGGAAAAAAACGAATCCAAGTGGACAGTACCTTGGGCACGCCACTATTGCGGCGGTAAGGCCCCTCTTTGAGGAGTGGCTGAAGAGGCGCCACGGCGTCCTCACCTTCCGCCTGACGCAGGTACTTACCGGACACGGCTGTTTCGGGAGGTACCTGTTTCGGATAAACGGGAGGACACGCCCGGGTGTCAGCACTGTGAGGATCGCCCGGAGGACACGGTGGAGCATACGGTGGAGGTCTGCCCTGCTTGGGCTGAGCACCGCCGTATCCTCATCGAGGCGATCGGCAGCGGCGACCTCTCACGTCAGGCCCTGGTAGAATCCATGGTCCGGAGCGAGGAGGCTTGGGAAGCGGTCACCTCCTTCTGCGAAGCAGTAATGCGGCCCGCCACCTACGCTAGTAGGAGGTGGCGGGCCGCGCGAGGGAAAGGCAAGGCCTTCGCCCCAACCGTCGCTACGGGAGAAGACGCCCCGGGCGTTGGGAGTCGCAGGGTGATCCCCGGCCACCGTAGGCGCGGGCCTACGGACGGCGAGCGTTGGGTGGCTCGCTGTCCGATCACCACCAGGCCCCGGTCGATGGCGCGTTATGTTTCACGCGCGCCTCAAGGAGATGTCAGCAGAGAAGACGGGGCCCGCTAGGGCCAGAGCATGCCAGGGTTGCAGAATTTGTTCGAAAGAGTCACTGCGGCCCTGGAACGCAAAGAGCTTTGGAAGGAACACGGATGGGTTTTAGTCAGTAAAAGTCCCTCCAACCAGAGCGGAAGAAGTCATTTGATGGTTTCCCATCCTTAAAAAACAAAAAAAAAAGTGTACAGTACCTAGATAATCTCTATATTTAAATTAAATCGTACAGCTAAGGAATTGAAGTTTAATATTATTACAATTTGTTATGAAAATTAGCAAAAATCACGGAGATAGAGCCTTTGTGAATAGCTAATAGCTACCCGGCCACTATAGAGTGTTTTTTTTTTAAATCGCTATACACGTTGAAACATGTTTAATTATGTACAGGGCTAGAGCACACTTGAACAAACAAAAAATATTAGCAACATGGTGCTCTAAAGTGTCACGTTTCCGAGATAGTTCCCAGCTCCCATACATCGGGAGGACACACCCGGGTGACATTACTGTGAGGATCGCCCGGAGGATAAGGTGGAGGCTTGCCCTGCTCGGGCGGAGCTCCGCATTGTCTTCTGGTTCAGTCGATGGTTCGGAG
Source organism: Mamestra configurata (assembly GCA_002192655.3). NCBI lineage: Eukaryota > Metazoa > Arthropoda > Insecta > Lepidoptera > Noctuidae > Mamestra > Mamestra configurata. The sequence goes on from NDFZ01005194.1 coordinate 141,397, forward strand.
CGAAGAGGTATGAGAAGCAGTAATCTCCCTCTGCGTAGAAGTAATACTGGCGATGGAGGAGGCAGGCCGCAAGTGGGCGAGACAAACCTTACGCCCCAGCCGCTGCAAAAGATGGAGACGCCCGAGGTATCAGGGGCCACCACGGCCCTGAAACGCAAAGGGCATTAGGAAGAACACGGATGGGTTTTAGTCAGAGTCTGACACTACCTTTAATTTTGATTAGTTTTCCTATTTATGCCTTTTCAAATGCAATGAATTATTTCTGACGAACGGAGATAAAGCCTTTGTGGCGTAGCCGGCCGCAATTAATCTTTTTTTTAATTGCGGCGCATTGTGAAACATGTATCATTATGTACAGGGGTAGAGCACACTTAAACAAAAAAAAGCGGGCCCCGTCTTTTCTGCTGACATCTCTTTGAGGCGCGCGTGAAACACTACCCGCCATCGACCCGGGCCTGGCGGTGATTGGACAGCGAGCCACCCAACGCTCGCCGTCCGCAGGCCTACGGTGGCCGGGGATCGCCCTGCGACTCCCGACGCCCGGGGCGTCTTCTCCTGTTGCGGCGGTTGGGGCGAAGGCCTTGCCTTTCCCTCGCGCGGCCCGCCTCCTCCTTCGCTAGCATTACTGCTTCGCAGAAGGAGGTGACCGCTTCCCAAGCCTCCTCGCTCCAGACCATGGATTCAACCAGGGCCGGACGCGAGAGGTTGCCGCCGCCGATCGCCTCGACGAGGACACGGTGGTGCTCTGCCCAAGCAGGGCAGACCTCCACCGTATGCTCCACCGTGTCCTCCGGGCGATCCGCACAGTGCTGACACCCGGGCGTGTCCTCCCGCTTAATCCGAAACAGGTACCTCCCGAAACAGCCGTGTCCGGTGAGTACCTGCGTCAGGCGGAAGGTAAGGACGCCGTGGCGCCTCTCTAGCCACTCCTCAAAGAAACATGGTGCTCTAAAGTGTCATTTCACCACGTTCACACCATTCCATTGGGAATTCTAACTGTTCCTCGAAGAACAGTTTACAAAAATATAATAATGTTTGTATTTGGTTGTCGTATAATCGAGAGTGCCAGTTGACGTCTAACGTCCTAACCTATTAGCACCTCTTGAGTTGCAGTAGAACTGCGAGCCGCCGGTAGTCATCACCTCGTGTAAACAAACGATAGCGCGATCTAACTCGATCCCAACGCCATCTAGCTGTAAAATGTACAAAAATCCGCACCCTTCGGCCACAAAATAGGCAGCTACAGAAGTTCTACTCCATACAACAACTAAAAACAGGTGAATGCAAACATAGCGAAACGAAAATAAACCACAAAAATGCCTTTATTTGTACTTGTTGCACTAGTACGAGTATCCACACATTGCTAACATCAGTTATCAGGAATAAAACAGAAACTTATAAACTAACCGTTCCAGGAAATACAACTTTTAAAAACAGTGAAGCATTAATCATATGAACTTTATATCAGTGAAACAATGTTCAAAATCGAGACTTGGAAAAAAACCAGCCACAAAAGAAATTTAGTGCTATATTATTATTATCAGTAATTTTAGTTTCGCAGTTTGGTTTTCATTGGTTTTTGCTCGTTATATGAAGCCGACCTTCTATGCTTCTCTGTGTTGTGTCTTGGCATTTGAGAACACAAACCGGTTTTAGTATAGTTTTGGAACTTTTATTGCATTAAATAACCCTACTGTCTGAATGAGATAGAGTGAGACAGAAATACCAGATCCGATAATGATATACGCGATAACTTCAGATTAAAATGGTTTCTGTTCGATTTGATGCACATGCAGATATTTAGATAAATTTAAAACAAGAAAGGAAATCTTGCCTACGATTTTTATTTAGGTTCAAACTGCAATATCCAAAACCAGGCGCCATAATCTTTTATTTTTGTAACCCATGACCTGCTTCTTATAGCGATATATATATGTATATATCTTCTCAGATATTTGGTTCAATAAAATATTGTTTTATTTAAAACCATAAAGAGAGCATCAACACTTGGAATTATGTTGCAAACGTAACATTGTTTAACTCTTTGATTTTGATTAGTTCCCCTGTTTTCTTCTTAATGTTCTGATAAATATGCCAAATTAGTCGTACACACTCTTTATTGCTCAGATTTCTGTGATATAAACAAATCATTTCATCACGTTCACACCATACCATTGGGAATTCTAACTGTTCTTAGAAGAACAGTTTTCAAAAATATAATTATATTTAATAGCGCTTATGCACTGGTTGTGGTTTAACTCGTTTTGTCGCCATATAATATCGTCTGCTGGCTTCATCAAATATGACTGAGAATAACCGAAAAGGCTCGATGCCAACTTAGAGAAAAAACTCAAAGTGATATTTTATAGAACCAGTTGAACAGAGATATCGTGAGGCGAGCTGTCAAAACACAAGCAATTGGACAAAATTCGTCTTGACAACTACCACTTTATTAAGAGCGTAGCGAAAAAAAATAAACAAGTGAAATTGCTGTAAAAAAAAACAGTAGGATAAAAACCTGTTTTCATTCCTTTCGGTTAAAATATGTTATTCAGATACTAAACTGGAGATCCAACAAAAAATTAAATGTTATCTTATAAATCGATTTGTAGGTTTGCCAAAAAAGTATTACATAAAAGCATACCATTTATGCTTAATCTAATAGCTTGTGAGTCTTTGATTTTTGCTAATTTTCATAACAAACTATAATAATATTAAGTTTAAATTCCTTAGCTGTACGATTTTATTTAAACATAGAGATAATCTAGGTGTAGTCATGGTTTCGTTTTTTCAACGTAATAATAATTAAGTATGTACCTCTTTTACGCTCGTGGATTTTAATTGCTGTAACTTTATCATCATAAGTGACGTTTCACAATATTCTTATAAACATTGAAGAATTACAAATCGGAACTATAAATAAGGTTCCTCGAAGAACATTACACAAAAATGATTTATGAAGCTCGTTTCTGAACGAGTATAATTAAATCGAGAGAGAGAGTACCAAAGAGTACCTCTTAACTTACTCTAACAGTTGAACAATTATTCATCAAAATATTTCGCAACGATCACACTGATCGTTGCTGGATTTCAATTGGGACTTCTAACTATTATTTGCATAACAGTATACAAAAACTTTTTAACAACAAAATACAACCGACTTCCAAATAAAAAACACTACAAAGCATTAAATAACTTTGATTTCGGAAGTCGGTGTCAAAAAACGAAAAAACAACCATAAACACATCGAAGTCGGTTGAATTTTTTTGTAAAAAGTATTTTATTTTCCACTTTTTAGTGATGATAACCCACAACTAAGTGAAATTATTCCCATAATGAGTGGTTGCACTATTTACCGTTTAGGAGTAACTTTCCTTAATCTACCTGTCGAATGAATTTAAATCAAAGAGTAGCCCTTTGGATGTAGAACCCTACATTGAAAGTGTCTGTCACAATCTGGTTTTTCATAGACTCATTCAGAAAGCCCATAAAGGCCAGTTTAGAGGGTGGTTAAAAACCCGATCTCGATCGTGTTTTCCGTCAAAGGGTGCCTAGTTTTCATCTCGATCGCTAGATGGCGTTGGGATCGAGTTAGATCGCGCAAGCGTTTGCTTACAAGAGGTTCATCACTACCGGAGGCACCCTATGCTATACTAAGATAAAGTTCAAACGTACTAACGTATTGCATTTTGTCTTTGATACAAAGGCAGGGTGCAGAACGTAAGTACGTTGGAAATTTATCGACATTAAAACTAATTATTATCCAATGAATGGCTTGGCTTGTTTCAAATTCAACTCGGCTAGAAGCTGTACTATTAGCTGAGCCGTAACATATTTTTTATTCAACACATTTCGTTCTTTGTGCAACACATAGTTGCTGATCTCTCAACGAAAATATATATTTTTAGGATTGATCACGTGACAATTCGCAAAACAATCAATCGTTATTTCACTATGACTTTATACAGGTCGTTGATATAATAAAATGGCATCGAGCGTTTTTGGTTATTCTCAGTCATATTTGATGAAGCCAGCAGATGATACATATGGCGAGAAAACGAGTTAAACCACAACCAGTGCATAAGCACTATTAAATATAATTATATTTTTGAAAACTGTTCTTCGAAGCACAGTTACAATTCCCAATGGTATGGTGTGAACGTGATAAAATGATTTGTTTATATCACAGAAATCTGAGCAATAAAGAGTGTGTACGACGAATTTGGCATATTGTTCAGAATATTAAGAAGAACACAGGGAAACTAATCAAAATCAAAGAGTTAAATAATGTTACGTTTAAACTGCAACATAATTCCAAGTGTTGATGCTCTCTTTATGGTTTTAAATAAAACAATATTTTATTGAACCAAATATCTGAGAAGATATATATATATATATATATATTTCGCTCTAAGAAGCAGGTCATGGGTTGCAAAAATAAAAGATTATGGCGCCTGGTTTTGGATATTGCAGTGTTAACCTAAATAAAAAGCTTGGGCAAGATTTCCTTTCCTGGTTTCAATTTATCTAAATATCTGCATGTGCATCAAATCGAACAGAAACCATTTTAATCTGAAGTTATTGCGTATGTTTATCATTATCAGATCTGGTATTTCTGTCTCACTCTATCTCATTCAAATGTCACAAAAGGGTAATATAATACGATATTAGTTCCAAAACTATACTAAAACCGGTTTGTCGCTAGTGTTCTCAAAAAGTAAGACACAACACAGAGAAGCATAGAAGGTCGGCTCCATATAACGAGCAAAAACCAATGAAAACCAAACTGCGAAACTAAAATTACTTATAATAATTATAGCACTGAATTTTTGCTGTGGTTGGTTTTTTTTCCAAGTCTCGATTTTGAACATCGTTTCATTGATACAAGGTTTATGTAATTAATGCCTCACTGTTTTTAATAGCTGTATTTCCTGGAACGTTTAGTTTATGAGTTTCTGTTTCATTCCTGATAGCTGATGTTGGCAAAGTACAAATAAACACATTTGTGTGGTTTATTTTCGTTTGCCTATGTGTGCATTCCCTTGTTTAAGTTGTTGTATGGAGTAAAGCTTCTGTAGCTGCCTATTTTGTTGCCGAAGGGTGCGGATTATTGTACATTTTGCAGCTAGATGGCGTTGGGATCGAGTTAGATCGCGCTATCGTTTGCTAACACGAGGTAATGACTACCGGTGGCTCGCAGATCTACAGCAACTCAAGAGGTGCTGTTAGGTTAGGACGTTAGACGTCAATTCGCACTCTCGATTAAACCACAACCAGCGCATAAGCGCTTTTGAATATTATTATTATTTTTGTAAACTGTTCTTCGACGAACAGTTAGAATTCCCAATGGTATGGTGTGAACGTGGTGAAATGATTTGTATATATCACAGAAATCTGAGCATTAAAGAGTGTGTACGACGAATTTGGCATATTTTTCAGAATTTTAGGAAGGAAACAGGAAAACTAATCAAAAATTAAGGGTAGTATTAGACTGTGATCCATGTGCCTCCTAATGCCCTTTGCGTTCCAAGGCCGTGGTGATCCGCGGTGACTCCTGACGCCCGGGGCGTCTCCTTCTTTAGCGGCGGCTGGGGCGTGATATTTGTCTCGACCTCTCGCGGCCTGCCTCCTCCATCGCCAGCATTACTTCTACGCAGAAGGAGGTGACTGCTTCCCATGCTTCTTCGCTCCGGACCATGGATTGAACCAGAAGACTCAGCGGAGCACCGTCGAAGCAGTGCAAGCCTCCACGTTGTCCTCTGGGCCACCTTACAGTGATGACACCCGGGCGTGTCCTCCCGACGTATGGGAGCTGGCAACTATCTCGGCAACGTGACCTTGTAGACCACCATGTTGTTTACTTTAGTAAATCAATCCAAATTTTAAGTTAAAACTTTAGATCGGACCTAAGTATCAACTTGAAATTGTTCAATGAAGTTAGAATGGTGCTTTTTCAACAAAATATTTTTGTATGTATTTCAATTTATCTTTTAGATGAACAACGACTAAAAATAATTGTTTCTTTCAAATAAGTTTAATCTAAAAATATAGATATTAATCTTATAGTTTCCATCTCTTTAAACCAAGCCACTTTTTGAAGCTTTAAAATAAATGTGAAACCTCTTAAAGATTTTCCATAAGTGCAGGTAGAAAAGCAAGCGACGGGAAACCAATGCGACAAAAGTTCTCCAAAATGGATTAAATTTTTGGGAACATCAAAGAGTCAGTTTGTGGTTCTGATCGTTACTTAGGTAACGGTCAACGCAGTTTTAGGTTTTAACGTGTTACCTTTGTTGTATTGTTTTCTTTGTAAGAATACTTTGCATACCTTTGTATAAATGCTAGTTCTTCTAACACAACAGACAGATGTGTTGCTGGGGAGTTTTTTGCGCCACTTCTTCTTCCCAGATAAAACACTAGGAAGTGGTGCCTGGCGGGCGTTTTTGGGGACTGTCTTTATGTAGAACTTTGACGTTCAAAAAGTACTGGCACTCAGCCTAATTTGAATAAATGACTTTTTTTTGTTTTTTTGTTAACTTTAAAGAAAAATATCTATTATCGCACAAACCATTAAGGCTACTTTAATTATAGAAGTTGATCTATGAGAAGTGAAAGTCGCATCACTGTTATAGACTGTCATATGTATGAAATTGTCACATGTCAACTGATGGAATTGTCACATACTGACAATGTCACAGTTATTTCATTGAGAGATTCTTTTATACCAATAAATCAAATCAGGGCAACGTTTCACAATGTAGAAACCTACTACTGCTGCACTTATACTAATACTGCACATGAATAATACGTATTACTGAATATACCTACTAATATATGTCCAACGAAGTTCATAAATATAATTTTAAAAAAGTCCATGAAATAATTCACGCTCACCAAAAAATGTCGTTAGCACATCTCTTCTCGATCACTTATTTAAAATCATTGTTAGTTAAAAACAGCAAAATTTTCTTTCTATAACCGTTCATATTATTTTGAAACCATCTTTTTACCTAACTTTTACCTATTTTCTAAATAAATGAAAAGAGTACATGCTGTTATACAAAATTCTCTGAAGAGCCATTCTTAAGGTAATGTTATTTCACTTTTTCCTAAACCTCCTATTTTCCTTTGTACTCCTTTCACATTTGTGTAAAATAGTCCTAAGTTCAGATAAGAGAAACTTTGATTCGTAACTGACTGTCAGATTTACTCTATTTATTAGAATATTTACTTTTGTGAGTAGAGAAAGCTATCGTAGGCTACATGTGCCAGGGTTGCGGAATTGTTCGAAAGAGTTACCGCGGCCATGGAACGCGAAGGAAATTTGAAGAAACATGGGTGGGTTTTAGTCAGTAAGAGACTGACACTTCGCCCAAAGTAGACTTGACTTCGTTCAAAAAAGGCCACATTTTCATATTTGAATAAAAATTAAAACTCACACTTTTTGTCCCTTTTATCAATCAATCATAAGAATACTGTTCTTGAAATACATGGTTTTCCTAGTTTGGCAGACAGACTTGCTACTTATTAATAGTCACACCTAGCCATTCTTGTAGTAACAACACTGATGTAACCCAGACTAATATTTTTTCCCAATAAATGATTATTTAACTACCTATTTGCAGCTGTTTAGGCAGATCTGCAGAAGGTCCTTACATACTGCTTTTGTATTGATCACATTCTAAGTCGTACACGTGCGCATTGTGCGTAAAATGCTTCACATATTTCTAAAGAATTAAAACATAAATCATTAAAAGAATTACAGAGTCTTCTCTACTTTCGACCACTTTTATGATACACATTTAGCTAGTTAAGTCAAACGTCCACTCAGAAACGTGAACGATTTTTGAAAATACCTATCTGTATTATGATAATTAGAGTGGGAATACTTCACAAAGGTACGTGGAACTAAGGCTTAAAACTACACCTTAAATCTAAGTACAAACTGACTGTGATCACGTGAAACCAGTGGAGGTCATACAAGGTTTGTAACAAAACCATAGCGCGACCTATATCGACGCCATCGCCGTTTATAGAAGACGGTTTAAACTCGGCTCTCCCATTTTTCGGAGGCAAAGAAGTTCAACTGGAAGTTTTGAAGTTGTACTAAACTGTTTTATGTACATAGTAACAACAAAATACTTAGCGATCTTCTTTTATTTGTTTGCTTACGACACTTGCAGTTAGTTGGGTATGTACTTTCGTTACGCATGCGCAGGTATTCATATTTACATTTTTTGAAGTATTTATAGTAGAAATAACCAGTCTGCAAACCTTTATCCCAACTATGTTGGGTCAACTTCCAGTCTAGTCAGATGCTGCTGAATACCAGTATTTTACATGTAACGACTCAACCAACTGGGTAACTTGAAACCCCTTGCCAAGACTGTCTGTGTTCCTGGCTTCTGACTATCCATAACAGCTGTCACATATCTATAAATGACAGCCGGGAACTACTACAGCCTAACGTGCTTTCCGAGGCACGGAGGAGTCCCAACATACCAAAAAGCTGTAAGTTCTGACGTGAAACAAAATGGTTCACCTTTTCTTAAATGTTTGAGACTTACTACTTGAAGAGGAAGCCAATCATGAACTTCACATACCTATATCACTTCTTTTGAACACACCTTTTTCACACTTTTTTGAATCGCTGCGGTTTTTTAGTAAAAAGAAAGTCCATTTCGTAAAATTCCTGGGTAAAACAACACGATTACATTCTATCAGTCAGTAGATTATACAACCTGAATAGGGGTATTATACTCATTATTATGTAGAAGTTTTATTTCGGGACCAACCGTGAAAAGACAATCAGCCGCGGTATAGCCGCCGTCTTTGTTTTCATCACTCAGCTGACTTTTTGAAAAAAAAACAACGTGTGCACTCCGGGAGTGCCGGCAGAAGTGAAAACTTGAACATTAACGTTGTGCATTTTTGATATTTTTGGAATGGTTAGGGAATAATTTCGCACGAATTGCTTTAATTATCAGTATAAAAAAGTACTTTCATTTATGTGGTAAAATACTATATGCATTTATTGCGCTATCGTATACAAACATGACAATTTATATTACAAATTAACACTTCAGTACTTTCCCTCCGCCTTACGAATTTTCGATCAGGTCAGGTGTCCTGACGCGAGTTTTACATTTTTTACCCATGACAAAAAGTGCAAAACGCCCCTAAAGAAGTTTGTACTTCAAAAAATTGTCTATGATACAATGCATCAGAAGTGGAGGCTTGTTACCCCTCTTTTAAGTAGACGTGATGTCACGCATAATTTCAACATGCTGTCTTCTTAAGTTTTTATTTCCGTGACAAAAATTAAAATATGTGTTCAAATTTTTGTTTGGTAATACAGACGGACTAGATAGATTTTCTTTGGAAATCCATTCTATTAAAAAAATTACGTTGAACGCTTAACAACGTTTACTCACACGTTCAATTTACGTCTTCATAAAAGTCGCTTCATGTCAGTGACATAATATTCTCGTCTGTCGTACTCTTACTTACTTTATTAAGCAAAAAACGAGACTCGTTCTTGTGACACCACCTTGAACCCGGCACAATTCGGGGATTAACGGACCGACGACGGTGAGACCGAATACTGTTCTAACTGTTGCCAATATTATAGGCGTCTGTATATTTAGGTATAGCGTTAATTTCTTTGTTTAGGATACACTGCAGTGTGTACCCTTTTCAACCACACGTAACGATTTTTAAAGCTTAAGCTGTCCAGTATCGTGTTTTTTATTAAAAAAAACAATTTTATTTTTATTGTGAGGTCGCTGTACATTTACGTTTATTGTTTTGATGAAGGCTGGCCCGTACTATGAAGGTAAAAACTTTTCCGACCTTCAAAGTCGTCATCTTTGGCAATAGTCCCATGTCATCTCACTCTAACTTCACAAGAGATCTAAGCGCCACCATTCTGTATTCCTATTTCACCACCAGACTCCGCAAGGAAGTCAACTCACCTTCACTTTTCGCGAACCAAACCGAAACCGTAGCCGCTAAGAACCACCGCGAATATCTCGTAGCCTTCGTGCTACGGCGTAGCCAACCTGTAGAGCCTGAGTGTCTACGGGTGTGCTACGCCGTAGCCGTAGACCAACTTCTTTATTGCACTACTTGATCCATAGAGTTTATTGCACACACTTTCATTTGGAAACAAAACACTTTGTTTTTATATGAAAGGTAATATTGGTACCTACCGGAATTGAAATGTATTCGGAATGAAATCTTATATTGTTATATTATGGTGGTTTCTATGTCATACGTTTAAAGGGAGGAACAATGCACATGTTTTGACTCTTCAATAAAAGACACCTAATGTTTTATTTTAATTATATATAGTTTTAAATAAATGATTACCCTTTCAGTGAGTTGAAAGGGTAATTATTTAAGCCAATAAAAAATATAAGTCAAATTAATTTTGTGTGACTTTTCTTGTCTTTTCCCTGTACCCTACAATTGATCTAACCAATCAGAGGAGTTAGCGTCTGCGCGTCTGACATTTTGGCAAATTAATTTTACGATGGTCCCAACTTGCCCAAAGTCGGGAAGAATCGAAGGAGGAAAGGAAGGCATTTTCCCTGCTGCGAGACAGAACAGGCTGAAAATTATAAAACAGTTATTTTATGATCATTTTTGTTACAGAAACATACTTTTATTCATAGTTGTGTCCTAACTAGACTCATACTTGACTCGAGTATTCCCCAATCAAACTCATATTGAGTTTAATTATGATTTAATTTGTAACCTATAAGCTTTTGCCCGCGACTGCATACGCGCCGCTTCGTGCGCGCCGCGCGCTTCGTATGGATCGGTGGATATCCATCGACCTTCGTTTTTTCCCGTTCCCTTCGGAATTTCGGAATATCCTCTCTTAGTACTCCCCTGCACTCCCCAACCTACATGACAAATTTCACCTTTCTACGATCGGTAGTTTCGGCTGTGCGTTATCAGTCAGTCAGCAACGGAAGAATTACATATATATATACATATATTGATACACAAAAATGTATTTTCTGCTGCCGTCCCACGATGGCTTGCCGATGCCAGTATGAATCCATTGTGATAGAAAGATGGAGCTAAACACACTCATAGCTACAGAGGAGGAATATAACATAAATCTCATTACTTTTCCCATCAATTATATTTTTGTAGATTTTTTTTTTCATAAAACAGACTTGCTACAGACCTGTCTGTTGTTGTTTTAGGTACAAAAATCTCGTATTACACTTAAAAAACAGATATTCGTATTTTTTAAACAATTTTATGGGAAGGAACAACTCTTATTTTCCCTCATCTTATTTTCTCTACGCTTGCGAACGTGCAAATAGCTTCATGTTTTTGACGGACTGACTTTGACAATTCAAAAGTACCTGATAATGGTTTATTTGAAATAAATGCTTTGACTATTGACTATTGACTATTGACTCATGACAAATAGGTTACAAAAACAGTTGCTACCCAGTTTGCACAAAGTTCATGTTTCCAACTAGGTTAAGCCCCAGTTGCCTAGTACTACTGATAAGAAACTATAATTTATCCACTGTAAAATCTGAGCCAACCAGAAAAAATAAGTATTGAAACATGGTCATTTATTAGCAATACTAAGTCTTTAATAAAGTGGCTTTCTAGCAACGAAGTCGATTGGCAAAAAATCAAAATGGCTCGGATTTACATGTACTATAGAAATGCCACTTGGTCAATTTCGCTTTGAATCAATCTCTTCTTCTATGAAATGAACCTTTCAAATACTGTATTTTCTCTAATTTAACATTTTATACTTCGGCAATCGTTATTACTATATTTCACAATATCTCTAGATCCCAAGGGACATGTACTCGCCTCGCCTAGCTACCTTAATAAGTATTGATTCACAAAGATTCATATTAACAGTAGCTCTAATTAATTCTACTTAAAGCACATACCATTGATAATGAAACAATTTTTTTTGACATGCCAGAAAATCTTATTATTCCTTAAAATAAAGATTGCTTTCCTAAGATAAGATAAGATAAATTTTATTTGTCAAAAACACGTGTAGGTTTAAAATCAGTTCGAACGATTACAGAAAAGAAAAAAAGTTTCGACATGTTTTGCCTAGAAAGGCGTATAAGTACAAAAATACAATAATCATAAAAAAATCACAATACAAAAATCAAAGTCACATTAAATTAATAAAAAAATAATAAAAATGTCTAAATTATGTACGTCATTTAAATATTCGTCAACATAATAGTAGCATTTATTTATTAAAAGTTTCTTCATGCTTTGATTTACTAAAAGTGTGGGTTCATTGCATTTCAGCTTAGAGTTTAATATTGCTGTAGTATTTATTATTACACACACAAATTATGCTTCAATTTTTATTTATAGTGCTTTAAAAGGGAATAAAAATAAGAAAAACATAAAATTATTACAATTCCTTATTTGACTAATGACTGTCATTACTATTCATTTGCAAAGATTCACAAGCTCCAATGAATTATGTATATACATATATTTACAGCACCAACATAACATAAGTAATAAATTAATTTTAGCATAATACAACTTGAGAGTGTGCGTCAAAATATAGGTAGTCTGCCTAAAACATTGGATATCACATGTTGTTTTAGACAATAATAAATGCTACACCAACATTTTCAATTCCAATTATGTATTGCTTAAGAAAAAAAGAAAAACCACAAATGCCGTAAGTTATTTCGCAACCTCAATAAATGTTCATTTTCGAAGATTCATAAGCTTCAATTAATTATATTTAAAGCAAATACCATTGATAATGAAATAATTAGTTCTTCTTTTATAATAATACTTTGTAGAATGCGTCACAACTAAGGTCTCTTGCCTAAAAGCTATCAGATTATGTCTAGATGAGTAACAAAAGCATTTAAAGATGAATTGTAAAACTTATTCTACGTACTATAATATAGTGGTTAGAAATATGGGAAATAGGTTTGCACCAAAACAATAGCTTTGCAATGTTTTTAAGTAAAGTACCTACCCCCCTATAAACGCCAATTCACAATTTTTCATAAATCGCGCAAACCTATTCGATTACGTACTAATGCTTAGAATATAAGAAAAAAATATTAAAAAAGTCTTCGCGACTTACAGAATTCTCCTGGTACCTCATTTCGTTATATAAGGCGGCCAACTCCGAGTTCAGTTTTTAGTAGGAGTCATGTAGCCGGCGACACCGCTCGCTTCACTGGTACGCGAACATGCCACTCCAACCGTTGCTTTTTCATAAACAACTTTAAATTTAGTTATTTAATTTGTTTCTTTTTATAAATTGTGCTTAAAAACTTTTTTTGGATTCACTAATTGACCGCGGAGTTTTAATTTGTTAGTGATGGGTTCGTTCAGTCAGTCCAAGCGGTTGAAAAACCTTCAGAATTTAAAAAGTGGCGCTATCAAACTACCGAGACACTGGTCCAAGATGCTTGGACTTGTTAATGTGAGCAAAGCTTCGGCTGAAGAGATTTTACAAGTAAGTAGATAGAATTGAAGAAATTTATAAATGTTTAACTTTACATCTGAAAACAAAAAAGCATGCTTCCAGCCTACACAAAGATAAAATCAAGTGAAAAACAATGTTATTACGGAACCATTTGGTTTATTTATCGCAGTACAATTTAGTAAATAATTATTCGGTCGACGAATTAAGATCTTAAGTGGTCGAAAATGTTAAACTTTAATTCATACCACTGAGTTTATAAACTTAAGGTTAGCAAATCAGTCGTCAGATTCTGTAGTAATTAGCTGCTTTGGGTCAATTTTATCGTTGATTACGTACTAAATTTGCTGCGTCGCGAAAATAAAAAGTTGTTCAGATATGACCCAGTTTCAGGTATTTCGTTTATTCTGTTACACATTATATACACCTCTGACTACCTGTGATGGATGTTTGACAATGGATTGTTTTTTATTATTTGTTTATAATTTATAAAACATTTATGAAAATTTTGTTTCTTTACTAAAACATTTCTTGTCCCACGCTGGGCGCCAACTAAGTTCACCAAAACTTCCAGTAATTTCAATAAAGGAGTTTAATTGAAACATCATCTAATTAAAATGGGTAAACGAAGCGCTCTGAGGAAATTGTTTGTTTAATTTGATTCTAACAAAGCATTGCCTTTGATACAACATCTTAAGTTATTATAACTTTTTCGAAAATTTTGTTTTAGTCGGGGTATTTGATAAATCATATTAGGTCTGTCTTGGTTAACCTTAATTCTGCAGCAAGATGAATTCACGTTATTTCATGCCATATTTACTTAATTGCGACATTGCTAAGTTAGGAAATTTTCTGCACATTATTTTTCTATCTCTTTTCCATTTAAAAGCATTCATGAAAACTGTAACGTCAAATATTCCTTTTCAATCACTTTCTTTATCCGGGACCAAAACTAATGAGGCTATTCATAAACATGGATTTTTGGCTTCTTAGATACCGATATTAGCATTCGAAAGGAAAAGTTTAGATATTTTCTGTAGCATCGTGTGGCGGTGGGTTGTTTCTAAAAAGACCAATTTAAGGATAACAATGGCATGGATGGCAAAGATTGTTCACTAGTTTTATTATTTAAAGATGGCTGTCATGCCTCATTTCATAGGCCATTATTGAGTATTTGCTGAAATACAGCCCGATTTCGCCTAACGTTGGGCGTACATCTCTCTTTTCTTGAAACAGTCACCACGCCCGTGTGAATGCCAACCTCATCTAGGTGCAATAATAATTATCTACCATAATATTCGTGAAAAGGGATCTGCTTTCAAAATTATATCAACATCTATTTGTATGTCATAAAGAAAAGGTACCTAAAATTAATGTTTTCCGTGGTTAGTCTCTAATAGTTACAAACAGTCTCTAAGTTATATGATTCCATCCAATTTACGGACTCAGCAGAGGCCACCCTATATTTTACTGAGTTCAAAAGATAACAAACATTTTCGTACCCTTCCACAGTTTTATACCGTAAAATATGGCGCAGTATAAACTGGTCGTCAATTCACTGAATTGGTCTTAAGTCCATCACTTATTTAAAGTGCCACCTTCGTGATCCTTGAAAATTGCCCACACCAATTAACTATCAAGGACATTGCCAAACGGTTTGTCGACAATTCACGTGACCAAAGGGCTGGCGGCCTATATTTCGGCCAAGAATTAACTCCTTCCATTGACAGCGATGTGGACGAATTTTTTGATGCATGTTTTTTTTATTTTTATTATTTTATATTCAGTACTCTTTTACATAGGCGGGTATGCAACAAGACATTCTCTACCAGTCAACCTTTGGTACACAACAAAAAAACGATATTTAAAAATTTTACTTAACAATTGATATTACGTTAGCCTAGGTTATTTATGTTTTTTTTTCTTGAATTAGAACAAAAATTTTGTTCATAGTTATGGATATTGTATAACCCAGTATCGCTGGATAAAGGGCAAAGTACTTCGGAACCCTGGTACCCTCAGTGAGACAGTCAGTAACACCAAGATGTTGCTAGCTTTCCTTGAGTAGCTGGAGCGAATCAAATGACATATTATTCGTCCTAAGTTGCGGATACATACATAGATAGATACCCAGTATCTAGATTTTCAGATATGATAGGCAGTCACTGCATCCGGTTAATCTGAAAGGCGATCCCATCATGATTGGAAAATGATGAGTAGTAGTATTTAAACACAAGTTATGTAGGTACAAACAATTAACTTAAAAAAAAAGCTTATTTCATTAGAAATTTCTTCCAGCAGACCTGCGACAGAAGAGTGGGATAAGATACGTAGACACAGTGTGTTAAGAGACAGAGAAATAAACTAAAAATAGACTATACTAACTTAACGAAAACATATTACTGTCTTATAATAACTATATCAAAGTACAATAAACATACAATTAAATATACACAATTACATTTAGCTGAATATATAATTATAATAAAGTAATACAAACCTATTATAATATATACCTAGTGGATTACAGTACACTATATTTCAATTGAAACCAATTCTACAATAAAAAAGAAAGCAAATAGCTGACCTACATTTACCACTTATCAGTATTCTAAGTCTGGTTGAACAATCAGGAAATGTAGATAACTTCGTTTTATTCAGTCGATTAAAAAAACACACCGTCGTCACTATTCAGACGTTTCCAATAAAACTTTTCGTCTGTTCTGAAACCTCTCTCTAAATAACTACAAATAATAGGGCACAGGTCGTTGTTAAGCAGATTAATACAAGGCCCATGATCAACAGTGCCCATGAGATTACGTGAAGTTTATGCAGAACTCATTCTTAAGCACCATGTCATTGGTCCTATTTTTGGTCAATCGAAGATTTGTTGAAAGCTACGCGTATATATTCAACATGGTCCTCTGTAAGATTACGTGATGGTTGTGAAGAATTCAATCTTAAGGGCCGAGGCTTAGGATCTATTTTTGTCTGACGAATATTTGTTGAAAAACATGAGTATATCACGTAGTTTAAGTTTGATTAAACTGTTGTTTTGGCTGTCAACGACGGATTGTGTCATCGACACGGCTAAATAGTTGTTAGTTTGTCGCGTCGTTGCTTCCGACGCACAGATCATGTTCTATCATAACATTTGATAGATATATATTATGTATATTTATATATTATATATTTGTCTATAATATGTATGTATTTAGAAATAAATAAGTATAATAATAATAATAATAATAATAATAATAATAATAAATTTATTGATTAACTTAGGACTAGATTACATTGCACGGTTGAGTTACACCGGTATACATTTTTTCTAAATCTAGTTAGTGGGTGCAGTACTGTTCTTCTAGATAGGTTACGAGGTAACCTGTGTTTAGAAAAAACAGTTCCGATCCCCTGTGATAACATAGTGGTTTACTTATACCTAGTACGTGCAAGTCAGAATGTTTCAAATTTGCAAAGAGAAATAAAATGTTATAAACAGTAACCAGCGTAAAAAACCAATGGTATTTAAATCAGATTGCTGTTTTATACAAAATATAAACGAAAAAAAAAAAATAAACAAAGTAAAAAATAAAGAACATGTTCAGTGTTAATATGTGTTGAGTTTTTGTAAATAGTGTGATGTGTGTTAGGTTTTTTATTATTTTTATGTTGTGTGTGATGCATGAATGTGTTTAAATCAGTTTTTCAGGAATTCTTCAATAAATAAGTATGTTTATCAGTTGTCTGGATGCCATAGCACAGGCTCTGCCTAGTTTGGGATCGGATGACCGTGTGTGAGTTGTCCCAAGATATTATATTATTATTATTATATTACGTTGTTGTCCAAACACGTCTATAGTCATGTGAATACTTATGTTTATTGTTTTATGTAACGTTTGTTGTTACTAGCATTTTGTAGTACAATAACCAACGTTATTGCTTATAAATATATTTTGTAAGTTTACCAAAGTTAAAATACTCGGCATTGCTATTTTAGCTTTGGTAAACGTACTAAATATAATTACGACTTCGCGGGCAAATGCTAGTTACATATTATACTATTACTAGCTTTTGCCCGCGATTTCGTACCGCATATCCATCTTTTTCCCATTCCCGTAGGAATTTTGGGGAATCCTCTCTTAGTGCTCTCCTACACTCCCCAAGGAACTTACATGCCAAATTTCAACTTTTTGTGCCCTGTCTGTCAGTAACTCAGTCAGTCAGTAACTGAAGAATTTTATATATTAGGATGTGATATAAATATATAAATAACCGTTAAAATTAATATCTAAAAAAAAAGGTGCGTCACCTTTGATTTTGGGATAATTATGTTATTTGACACACTCATGCCGAATATTTTTAATACACTTTAGCACAGCAATCATTGAAATTGTTTATTTAACTATCGTTTAATTTTGAAAACATTCCCAATACATCAGATTAAAAAAGAGTAAACGCTTTCGAATTTGATTAATTAATAACAGAATGGCTATGTCATTATCGTGAAAGCTAACTATCTAGCCTAGTCAATCCCAACGCCAGTAAATTGTCAATACAGCAAAAGGTCTTAATCTATTAAGTCGCACTAACAAATTTAATGATCTCTTCAACGAATGTTTGTTTTTATAATTTCTTTGCTCTGTGTTTAGCTCTGACGATGAGGCATCGTTCATAATCGCTCAATAAAAACGTTAAGTGACTTTAAGTAAATACTGAATAGATCTTTCATCAGAACCTTTTTAAGAACTGTGGCACATAATGAACAAAAACCGACCAAGTGCGAGTCGGCCTCTCACACGAATGGTTCCCTACCATAAACCTAAAATAAATACGTTTCTTGTATGGAGGGCGTTTGTCGCGGTCGGTTTCACTGCCCCAGCATATGCGTCTTCCGTAGAGTTGAAGCGCGAACTAAAAAAACTGGCCAAGTGCGATTCGGACTCTCACACGAAGAGTTCCGTACCATAAACCGAAATTTAAAAACTTTAATTTAACTTTAATGTTAATTTAAAATACACACTCTGTGAAAAATTCAACTGTGTAACTATTACGGTTCCTGAGATACAGCCCGCTGATAGACAGATGGACGGAGGAACAGCGGAGTCTTAGTAATAGAGTTCCGTTGGTAACCTTTTGCGTACGGAACACTAGAAAAGTCATTAAAACTACAAAATTTCTAAAATTCGAATCAACGTTTAAAGATTTTTTCGATTGACAGCTGACAGCGTTAATAACCGCTTTTAGGCCGTAGGCGATTTGAAAATTATGTAAAAGTAGGTAATACCTATGAGAACTCACAAACAAATAACTAATTCCTTTCCGAAAACGATTGTTTTTTATATTTTTCCAAATAATTATTCTTACATTCATGTATATTATTTTCCAAGACATTTTAAAATGGCTGTTAATTAAGAGAGAGTGGTTTTTTAATGCAGGCACTAAAAGTGAATCTTAAAAGTCAGTGAGGTCGTTATGACGTCACAATAATAAATGTGCTACTGTAGCTAGCTGCAGAGTTATATTGACGTCTGTAAACTTGTATATTTGTATAACCAAAAGATTTCCATCAGAATTTCAATTCATGTATCAGAAAACCTTCAAATTCAAGGAGGTAACTCTTCTTGGCGCATATCAATGTCAAAAACCTTTCATAGTAAGGGAATTAGAGGTGTTTTTTGACATAATTGGTACTAAGTTTGAAATGCGCAGGTTAGTTCCTTAAAATACGTGAATTGCTACTGAGATCTAGGTTAGTATGTAAACGCTCATAATAATATTGTATGTCATGGTATTAACATCCCTATATTAATTCCTGTGGTGACCAGACAAGATTCTATGTAATTCAATCCTGCCTCTTGTTACTGATTATATCTTACCCTTTTCCTGTCCCTTGAACCACATTGATAGATACAGAGGTTTATGCTTTAGGGCGATTGTTGAACTGTTGTCAAAATTATACCAACAACAATAGAATTCTTCGTTCGTTCATTTAGAGCCAATTAGGTGACTTTGATAAACTTGATATAATTAGTCTCAAACATGTGGTTTGCAATTTCATGCTTAATAAGCACATTAATTAATTCCGCGAAATTATGATCTTAGACGCAAGGCAGCTCGAGTAACTCGATAACGCTGAAATCTATAATTAGGTTACAAGGAACACATTAGACAAGATTGTGCGCTATTATTCGGTTCGAAGGTTTTATTAAAGCTTTGATGGATTAATTGGATGCTAAATGCTGTTAAGGCTGACCAAAGGGGCAATTCTTGTATGTCTAAGGAACATTTGCATCGCAGTCGTATACTGTCAAAAACATATTATCTGAGTTCCAATCCTAAAAATTTTCAAGCAACGTTCGCACTCACATCTCAGTCGCAATCTGTCACAAAATGCATGAATAATGAGGTTTTTTGATGTTGACTATTGCTATGATATTGTGACTTGAATTTGAACGCATTTTTGAAAATGAGAATATGGCCTTTAGAGAGCCCATCCATACTCATTTTTGAGCAACGTTTGCATTCGTATCTCAATTGGTTTTCAAGACAAAGATGGGACGAACGATTTGCAGAAGACAGATGTGTCTGAAAAATTAAAGAAAGGACTTTGCCCCACAGTAGAGAAACCCATTTTTTTGCCTTCGGTTGTATTGATTTGCGTTTTCGAAAGGACACCATTTTTTTTTAATATCGCCTAGGTATATTACTAAGTGGTAATAAAGAATTACACGTGTCTTTTTTTGTAACGGGTCCATTAGTTTTTGACTTAATAAATTACAAACATAAATCCATAATTCAAATCTATTCTCTTTATTATTATACTAGTGTAGATGAGAACTGAATTAAATCGTTCTGAAACTCTTGACATGATTAATTATATTATTTTACTCCTAATTCTATTTACCAACAACACTACACGCCTACCGTCATACATATTAAAATAATAATTCTTTTTATAAGCCAAAACCGGCCTGAGTATAGGTAATGAAGGGTCGCTTATATTAAATTAGCGAAAATCGCTTCTTTAATATTTATTTAGTCTTGTAGAGGTAAGCTCCTTAAAACAAATTATTATTTTTGCGGGGTTTTTATAATTATACCTAGTGGCTTTGAACGCAATTCTGTCACAATAAAACCTTGACCAATTTCGCCGATGTTAGATCAATTTCCATGTACCGTTCAATTCTTTTATATTTCCTTCTTATAGATTCTTTTTATCCACTATCTTTACCAATGGAATTTTCTATCAGACAAAAATGACGCCAGGCTCCCCATTCCAGTAACTGGGTATCATCATGCACAATGGCAAGACTAATTTAAGATTTTCTGGCTTTTGAATACAAGAGTGTTAGTGTGGTTTCTCAGCCGCAGATCGACCTTTGCAAGCGTCGTTTTACCTCGAAGGTCAACTTGTGCGCTTGTTATTATTTAGACCAGAACTCCTCAATATCGATCACTGACAGACTGTCTATTCAAAAGCCAATCTCTTTATACCCTATAATCTTATTTACTTAATAGTTTTTGTACAAACATTCAACAAATAGATAAGAAAAAAGAAATAGAAAAATAGATACCTTCAAAGGTGATAATTATTTCTAAAGAAATCTCTTCCAGCATAACTGCGAAAGGTATTCTTATTTAACAAACAAAATACATTTTTTTTTACTGAATAATAAAAACAACTTCAATCGAGACAACAAAGTGTACTGGTCGGCATCCATTTTTAACCGACTTCAAAAAAAGGAGGAGGTTCTCAATTTGTTGTAATCTTTTTTTTATGTATGTTCCCCGATTACACAAAGACGCCTGGATCGATTTGGAAAATTATTTTTTGTTTGAAAGGGTGTACTTTCAAAGTGGTCTCATGATTATCAGGTCAGGATCTGATGATGGGATCCTGAAGAAATCAAGGTAGCTCTACACATTTTATAGGCACACTTGAAGCGATTTGTGAATTTTTTGTTCGAAAGATTTTTAATCCGGAATGGTCCCAGCGAATTTTTTTTATTTTTTTTAAGTCGTTTGTATTTTTTTGTTTTTTTATCAATCTTTATTTTTATGAAACCCTCTGAACAATACATTAGGTCAAAACCAATTCCAGCAGTTAGTCAATTCCTGCTTATTTCGACCAATGACAGCTTGAATATAATAAATCAAGAATATAAAGCCTAACGCATTGTAAACCGCTGCCACCATATTCATATTTGCATATAAACCATTATTTTAATTGTTTGCAAAAAGCCAAATTATGCAATCACTGTGCCAGTAAATTGGGTCTCTATTTTGCTCTTATTTGATTTACTGATATTTGTAAGGTTTATACCTAACACATGAATTACAAGTAAAAACGATGATTCAATTTTTTATTAAAAAAAAACTTCTGAGTCTGAAATCATAAATCGTTATTACCAGCATAGTACATACATAAAAGTTCATTAAAAACCTTTTCTTTTGTAAAGAAAACTTAATGGATGCTTTAAGCTCTAATCCTGCACTATCTTGGGTCTCCAGTGAACACTCACTAGAAACCGACTTGTAACCTTTTTTATCATCAAATTACTTTTTCCGCTCTGCGTGGAGCGGAAGGGCGTGTCAGACTCTTACTGACTAAAACCCATCCGTGTTCCTTCTGAAGCCCTTTGCGTTCCAGGGTGACTCTTTCAAACAAATTCCGCAACCCTGGCAGGCTCTGGCCCTAGGGGGCCCCATCTCCTATGCTGACATCTCTTTGAGGCGCGCGTGGAACACAACGCGTCACCTAACGTACTAGTTCATCTGATTTATGCATCCACTACTACAAAGGTCTTTGCTGATATTGATATGTTCTTAGAGAAGAAAGTTTTCTTAAAAGTAGCAGCAGTTACTGCCCTTTCATTCCATCACAACAGCCAATCGTAAGATTGTAAAGCTTCAATTGAATATGGTTGCTTTAAAAGAACTTACTTTCCCAACATCCAAATTCTGAAAGCACTTTGTTAACATTTACAAATAGTAACTTAGTTCTCAAATCCGTCTCGCATCAATAGTTCCCTCTTGACACAATAATAAACCACGGTATTCCGATTTGGTAACACTTATTTATACATAGCTCAATCTTGTGATAAGAGATTTTATTGCCAATAAAGTTACATAGGCTTGTTTATTGCTTCATGTAAGGTTGCGGGAATATCACAAATGAGATCTTAAATAACAAGTCTTCACTTATTTCCTTTACTAGACAAAATAACTGCTTGGTGGGTATGTAGATTATTAGTTACTTATTATTATTTTTCAAGTAGGTAGTGTGAATCTCTCCATGTAGTAAATACTGGTCTGCGGCATCCAAATGGACTGGAATTAGACCCAAAATTGTATGAAAAGTGTTACTGATTTTTTTTAATACCTTTAATACCTAGTGTTGGAGCTCGTGGCTAAATAATAACAGCAGCACGGGTCGATCCTCAAGATTAAGCAATGCGTGCCGAGGTTGGTCTGTGGATGGGTGACCATCTTAACATATCGGGACTCTTCCGCTCGGAAAGCACGTTAAGCCGTCGGTCCCGGCTGTTATTTGTAGATCTTTGGCAGTCCTTACGGATAGTCAGAAGCCAGAAAATCTGACATCAGTCTTACCATGGAGTACCGTGTTACCCAGTTAATGGGTTGTGGAGGTCTGGTAGGCAGCCGCTCCACGTAAGATACTGGTAATCAGCTGAATCCGGTTTGACACGAAGCCCACCCCAATATAATTGGGAAAAGGCTTGGCAGATGATGATGATCCTAGAATTCATCAAAAGTATGAACCCTAATCTTATTACAATCTAGCCTTATATTTCAACTTTTAAATAGATAATATCTTTTAAATTGTTTTTAGAAAGAACGTGTGCGAATACACGTCGTTCCAGTGTTCATTTGGTAACAAATCTGCTAAATTACGCTAGTTAAATTGATTTCTGATATTTCGTTTAGGATTTTAAGACGTTGTTTAACTGAAGAAAATAATAGTTAGGTACTCCTTTCAATTTGTGCCTTTCAATATAGCGAATGGACATTTCAATCAATTGTGATTTTGCCTTCTTCCTCTCAGATCCTTTGAGACCAGAATGTAAACAACGCAGGTCTAATTTCACTGATTGTTTATTTTGCTCAGAACTCAATTATTCCTTGTACTGCACTACTCGTATAATGTGCTATAAAAACATAGTGAGCTTAATTTTGTAGTTGTAGTTTGTAGATAGACAGACAAACGGAATAATGATTTTGTTATCGACTGGTGCTCAGTTTAAAGACAAGCTTGTGGATCGAGTATCAACTTGAGACATAGTAAAGCTTTGTAAACATTAAAACGAGGACATCTTGCTCCAAAATCATTTAAAGGCGTTTATTACTCTCGATATTTTAAAGAGATAGTGATTTTTCACTTTCTATAGAAAACTTTAAATTGCTCACACTGTTTATTTGAACGCTTTTTTGAAAAAGTTCTTAATTAACTTATTGGACTAGACGTAGGTATCTTGCTTATGCGTATCAAGTTTAATTATAATCTGAAAAAAGGTTTGTATTTTTCCAAAAATAAAAACCGTGAATTCTCTTAAGCTTTTACATTTATATTTACTTTCTACCTTCCGCTAGCAGCTTCACCCACGTGAAAGTAGAAAATTATTCAGAAGTAAACGTACACCCGACATAAAAAGGACCTTATTTGTTTTGCAAGATCCAATCTATCTGTATGCCAAAATGTATCAGAATTGTTACAGCGGTTCGTGTGTAAAAACGTAATAAACAAGCAGAGTTACTTTCACGTTCATATTAGGTACTACCATCTTCTGCCGAATGACTTCAACCACGTGTTGAATGAAAATTATGCTAATGGAGCATACTTCCGAGATAAATGATCTTTTAGAAAGATAATTTATGGTGTAAGTACCATCCATATTCGTCCCGCCGCCGTCAAGATGTGAAAAGATAACAAACTCACTCTCACATTTATAATTTTAGTTAGGATCGATTTGGTTGTAGGAAGAGAGAGGAAGTGCCACAGATTGTTTAAATCACTAACATATTGTACAAACATCTGATTTAACATTCATACCGTGTGTTCGTAGGTTCAAATAAAACCCAGCGCAAAATATACATCGGAGACGACATTACAAGTAGGAACGATCTCAAATTCATGTTGTATTAAGGTTCACCACGCACTTTTATGAAACAAGACATGACACTCATTGAATATTGAATGAACCGAAACGAAAAATCATTCAAGTTAATAAAAAATTCACGACACAATGCTTTGTGTTCCATATTCTCAAAGTTTGAGGGTAGGAGAGCGATGTTTACCAGCAAAGGTGGTACCTACTGTATTCTTTGATTGAGAAGATTGTCTTAATTATCACGGTCCCCAAATTCTTATAAGTATCCCAATTTTAAGCTTAATCAGATGCAAGAAGTGGTCGAATGGATTGCTGATTTATAACGAAACAAGTCGAATAAATCACAAGGAATGGATTAGGAAGGAGGAAGGAGGTGGATTATTATGTATCGTAATTATTGACGAATCATCATACTTCTTCGTGTGCCACGGCTCTTTATTCGGTGGATGGTTGGGTTGGGAGGCGGCTTGCTTCACTACCCCGCGTTTCTCGCGGCACTCAAAAATATTTTACGCAAAACATGAGTAATTTCAAACATCATAGGTACCTACTGACTTCAGCTAGAAGCCAAATAATCTAACACCAGTCTTGCCAAGGAGTCTTGTGTTCCCCAGTTACACGGTAGTGGAGGTCAGGCAGGCAGTCACTCCATGTTAAATACTGGTACTCAGCTGCTGCTACATCTGGTTAGACTGGAAGCCGATCCCAATATACTCGTAATTGTAAAAAGCAGATTGATTTTTTGATACTTACTTCAACCATAATTATAGAGATGTTTATTGATTGTATGGCACTGAATATAAAGATCCCTAGCACTGACTAGCCATACATCAGAGTCATTCAGGTGCAAGAGCTAAGCTCAGTATTGTATCAATGCATATCACAATCATTAATGTATTAATCAATATACGGCTTAGTTTGTTAGTAGGTGGCTGGGTGGGCGGTAGTTTCACTGCCCCTCTTGTGTGTCATGTGGCTTCAATAATGTTAGCGCGCGAAACGCGGCTATTTTCAAACATCGCAAGGAATTTATAGCTTTAATTGATACAATTAGCGGATGTTTTAACGTTAATTTTCATTCATTTAAGCGATAAGTTATCATTCGAAAGATTAATATATTTCATTTAGTCAATACAATGATTGCTTGAGTCATTAATCAGGCTTTAAATAAACTCAAATTAAACAGCGCTGTGAAGTGGGTCCTCCAATGACACAGCATTCATGCTGAGTAAATGCCCCAGTAATAATATTATTTGGGCTTTTATTATCTAAGGCTCATCCTCATCCATCATCATTTAACCGGTAGCTCGGACCCTGCTCCCGACACCGGTGGTATACTTCTTTTTATATATTTAAATGATTCTTTGTGTGTTTTTTTTAAGAAATATTTAAAAATATAAGTTTGTGTATATAATATAACATTAACAAAGAGATTAAGGTTAATAGGCTTAAGTTCATAATTTGCATGCATGTTAGCTTTGTGTCAAGAAATACTTTTTCTTTCTTTCTATTATTTATTAACTCCATGTTTTATAAAATCATAATTTTCCATGTTACATGTTGTTCTACTTGCTAGTGGGTGGTTGCGAAGCACTCGTTTCACTGCCCCCCACGCGTCTCGCCCCGCGCGCGGTTCTGATACTGTTAGCGCGTAAATTATAAACGCGAGCATTTAAAAACATTATACAGGGTTTACTACCTGTAACTAGGTACCTACTAATATAGGATTTCGGTTTTTCCTATTACTACAAGTTTTGTTCTAACCATCATTCAATGTGTGATCAAAATCACAAAAATCAGACATTTCATCAATCTAAGTATCAGAGTAGCCTCGGGCACCATGGTCTTTCCTGCTGCAAGAGCGCAGGCCGCATAGCACGCCATGCCAGCATCAACGATATTATTCGTCGGGCTTAGAACGGTATTAGAGCGGTATTAGAACCTAGCGGCTTGGTACGGGACGATGGGAAAAGACCAGATGGTATAATGTTGATGCCGTGGAAGGTGGGTAGGTCTCTGGTGTGGGACGCAACGTGTGTCGACACTCTTGCGCCATCGCATGTTCCAAGTACAGCAGGCTGTGCCGGCGCTGACGCTGCGGCTGCCGAGGCCCTCAAGCGGCGCAAATATGTTGGGAATTACAGTTTTGAGCCGTTTGGGGTCGAAACGCTTGGATCATGGGGTCCGAGTGCGCGTCTTCTTTTCAAGGACATATCTCGCCAATTGATCGACATTTTGCGTGACCAGAGGGCTGGCTCGTTCTTTGCTCAAAGAATTATCATTGCCATTCAACGTGGCAATGCTGCCAGTCTTCTGGGCACGTTTCCGGATGACAGCAATGCGGAGGAATACTTTGACGCCTGAGTGTACTTTGTTTTTGTATATGTACTGTACATACTTAGGTTTAGTAGATGTAAATAGTTTTAAGATAGTATATAGTTATATTATGTTTGTCTGATTGTAATAAATTAGCTAATATTAATATTTATTAAAAGTATCAGAACACATCACAATCGTATGAAAATGAAAACTTTAGGGTAAGATATTTAAAAACTGAAGCAGTTTGATTACTTTAGAAATTGACAAAAATAGCAACTCATTATAATTTTCCGTGTGCTACCATTGTTTTTCAAATACGTGGGGTTGGGAGGCTGACATTTAACGGTCCTGTTTCGCGTTTTTATTTATTTATTCTTAACAGTTTGGTTATCCATCGTCTAAAAACGATTATATTGATAATAATTTAGGTATTAGTTATATAAAACTACTCCATCAAAGAGTCGACATTTACTTACGATGCTGTTAGTAAATGTGAGTTGACCCGATTCTGAATGACCTGAATAGACTTCGAAATACCTCAACTAGAAGATAAAGAATACGACCTTTGTACGTAAATTGTTTGTAGTAAAGCGACCTCTTATAAAAACGCGCTTATATTTTATTATAGCGCTAAAGTTCCAGGGAGTTGAAACTCGTATCACTGATTCGTATTATCCTTTTAAAATTGGATAAGCAGGATTTAATAATAATTGTCACGTCTTCTCATGTAGGTGCTACCAATCTCTCAGTGGTGGGAGGGCGTTTGTCACGGCCGGTTTCACTGCCCCTCACGCTTCAGCCAACTTCTCTAAAACCATTGTTTTAGAGATGACTAAAGTTATGATTTTTGCAAATCTCTCCAGGGTTCCTTAGGGCGGGTTGGGAAATTATATCTTCGAATGAAGCGACTCATATAATAATGATCGGACTTCACTTTGAAGTTCATTTGATCATAAATATTATATTTCGTCGCCATGTAGATGTTAAGAGATAATAAGATAAATTGCAAGGATTTTTTAAATGATTATTTATTTACTTTTAAAAAAAATATTTTTTAATTTTTATTTAATTATGATAATAATATGTGTTTTATTCTGCAAATTCGGCTTCATTAATTAAGTTTATAAAACTTGGCAAACGTTTGAGAACGAATGGTCCATCCCACGGTTCTATGTATTGTGTCAATGCACACACCTGCCGAACTTGCAGAAGAAGTTGAGACGTGTCGTGTACTGTGTGCAATGAATATTGATATATTGACACCACTTTCTTATAACACCAATTTTATCCATCGACTTTTGGTTTGAGCTGTAGCCGTAACCTAATAAGGTTTTTTAACTATTAGTATTAAGTTATTTATGTTTTTAGCTCTTAGATTTTTTGTAATAAATATGTAATCTGTGAGAACGGTAGCCGGGCAAACATTTTTATTTTCTACAAAGTAGGGCAGAAAAAAGTATGGGTTGTTCTCTTCATGGAGTCGAAGTCTTGATAGCGTCTGTTATCACTACTTTTAATCCATTTGGCGAGTTATTGATTATTAAGGTAATAGTTTAGACTCGCTGTGCCGTACATAAAGCCAGTAAAATAACAATTTTTTTGTCAATTGTTTGTTTGGTTTAAATCTCGATTCGGGTACCATTTAGAAACGAGATTAAGTACTAATTGCGGATCCCAGGTGTGGTGGTATTTTAGCCTGCTAGGTTTAAGTTTATAGGCTCCTTTTAACAACCGTTTGATGCATTCATCAGAACCAATGTTGTTGCCCAATAGTAACGAAAGTGCGGATCTGTGGGAATTTAAAGATCCATACGAGGCACCTTTATTAAACTCTGTTGTCAAAAATGAGATGACCTTTGCTACCGTGCTCTGAAAAGTATAAATTTTGTTAATATGCAGTATTGCCACCAGAGTTTGTATGAGACGCTATATTGTTTTTTGGTATTATCAGTCAGCGATTCTAACATGAGATCTATTTAATTGCTTCTACGGGGATGTTACGTCGGAGGAAGGCTTCCCGGAGAGTATCGCTGCAGCCAGTGTAAGATGACAATGCGATCCCTTGAGGAGAATAGAAGCAAGCTTTTACTAGGTTCAAAGAATATTATTTCTGAGGAGATTAATTCTGTAATGAAAGGAAACAATGGCTGTGATGGCCACCATGGGAATATGAGTATACCACACGCCTTATCGTTTATTATCTTCTAAACACTTTTAAGAATTAAAGAGTATGGGGGGAAAGCGTAGAAGAAATTATGTTTCCAGTTAATTGTAAATGCATCGATAAAAGTCGCGTCTGGGTCAGGAAACCAGGATGGGTACAAATGACATTTGGCAGCAAACAAATCAATCACAGCTTGACCTAGTTTACGAATGATAGTTTTAAATGCTTGATCTGATAAGCCCCATTCTATATCGGGGTTAGTTTTTCTTGATTCAATATCAGCTTCGATGTTTTGTTTGGTATTAACATAGGATGCAAATATCCATATATTCCGCATCTCGCACCATTGCCAAATTTGGTGAGCAAGATCGTTTAAGTAAGGATATTGTACTCCTCCCATTCCATTAATATAACTCAACGCTGTGTTATTGTCAACTCGTAACAATATGGAACAATTTGATCGTTCCTTCGCGAAGGTTTTTAGTGCTAAGAAACTAGCTAATAACGCTCAGTAATTTATATGACAGTCTCTTTCGGTTTCCTTCCATGACCCATGAGCTCGATAACCATCAGAAAATGTTCACCCTGTATTCGAAGCATCGGAAAATATTTCCAATTCGAAATCAGAAGTGTCGACGAAGTTTGTACATGTAATATCTTTTGTGATCATCAATTAAAATGGTTAATATTTATGTATCGTTCTTGGTTTATTTTAGAATTATAATCGTCATGTAATCTATTCAATAAAAGGTATTTGTGACGCTCTAGGGTTTTGGAGGGTGTAGGACGTGTTAGGAGCACTACTGTATGTGTGTGAGTAGATATTTAACTATGAGCTGGTCTTGACTGAACGACGAAGGCACACAAAGTAACTCCTTAACGGCAAATAGCGCAACCACTCATTATGGGAATAATGCCAATTTAGCTGTGGAGTATCACCACTAAAAAGTGAAAAATAAAAATCTTTTTACAAAAAAATGCAACAGTCTTCCAAATAAAAACACTACAAAGTATAACAAGGGCGTACCCAGGATTTGAGTTAGGAGAGCTAGGGGGGGCAGCTCGTTCCTGTTTCGCAGTTTATTGTGCTCCATGGCCAACGAATATGCACTAAGCCGTCACAAAAGTCTCAATTGAACTTGCATATTGTAATAAGCTTACTAATAAATCTTCTATACTTATGAAATCTTTTGTTCTGACTAACTATGATACGCACAGTCAAAAGTAATAAGTCTAGAAAGCTAAAATTTGGAATATAGGTTTATTTTATAACGTTACAAAATGTAAATTTTTAATTCTTTAAGGGGCAGGTGGGGTAAAATATGATTATACGCGGACGAAGTCGCGGGCATCGGCCAGTTGTCAATTCAAAACGAAAGTAAGAACATATAAAAAGCTGATTCACTCATTTCAAAAAGTGCGCACGCATTTTACAAAGGCAGTGCGCAGTTTATAACAATAATTTGATTGCTTAGGCAAGCAAGACTCCTGTCTAGTAACTTCGGTAGGTGACTTTTTATTCAGTTAGTTCCGACACGCAGTTTTACACTAACCATACAAAATATCACGTATGCATTTTACGGATTGGTGAGCTCGTGGCGAAATAATAACAGCTGCACGGGACGATCGTCAAGTATAAGCAACGCTTGCCGAGGTCGGTTATTGGATGATATTAATATACCACTCCTGACAGACTCTTCCGTGCCTCTGAAAGCACTTTAAGGCGTTAGTCCCGGCTGTTATTTGTAGATCATGGCCAGTCGTTACGGATTGTCAGAAGCCAGAATATCTGACTGTTACCCAGTTACTGGGTTATGGAAGACAGATAAACAATCTCTCCACGTAAAATACTGGTATTCAGCTAAATCCGGTTTGACTGGAAGCCGAACCCAATATAGTTGGTAAAAAGGTTAGGCAGATTATGATTTACGATTAGTATGCCTGATTTTCTTTTTCTAAGCGATCGATGACAAAAAATCGACTTAAGTTAATCCGCCACTGATTCGCTGATAACAGTCAACACCCTTTCAATCAATCATCAAGTCTCATTTATTTACCCAGTACTAAAACCAACACTGCCGAACAACGTCATCGCAGCAAGTAGGTATTTTAAGAACGTCAGAATGTCCAAGACGACACTGTCTGTACCCGCAAAGCCCAGAACTAATTACTTAAGCATTAAGACCGCGAAGATTTGATGCTATAAATACTGCTCCCCGAACGGTTCAGACTTGGACAGCCCTGCCCTTTTCAGTTTTAAACTATAGGTCTGAACTTATCTGTTTCGATTATAACACAGAAATACATGCCTATTGGAACTCTTTAGATACTACATATAATGTCACACACTGTCCAGTAAAATGTTATGTTTTTGTTTATAGCAAGACCTCTAGCCATAAATTAATTTAAGTTAAATTAAGTAATATGTTGTACACCAAATTATGTTTTGTCTCTTCCAGTCGTCGTATTGTTTTGTTTTAATTTAAAATATTGTGTCTACACTGTTCCTTTAAGCTTAGTAATCTGTGGAAACGTCGTGGATTGTACTTTAGCCTACTTTTTATTTGTTGTAACACTTACGGTAACATGCATTGTACAATTGTTTGTTTTCCCAAAATAAATAAATAAATAAAATTTAAAGTTAATCAGAAGCACACTATTAGTTATGAGAATTGTATCGTTGAGTTTCCTGAATTTTCCCTATTTGAAAAACAGTTATCCACATCTAACCTATCAAGTGCAGGACGAGTGACACAATAATTGATTATTACTTTTTGTGGCGTTCTTGGTAGCCGACGGCTTTCGAAAAGTTGAAATAAATCTGCTAACGTTGTATTTATGAATGGCTTATGTTTAACTGATCACCTGATTTAGTAAAATATCACAGTCAAAAATAGTAAATGATCACCAGAATATAAAACCGCATTTTAATTTAAAACATAACCAAAGTTTGTACATCTTACAAACTTTGATTTGTCAACACATGAAATTGTTGATCCCGGAATCGCGGTATTTTTTTCACATAAAATAGCTTTCCATAATAGGTATACAATATCATAACAAAATGCATCCGAAGATCTGATCTTTAGTTATGAGTTGAGCAGTCTACGCAATATGTTTATCAGATTTCGATAAATAAGGTGTCATTGTATTTATCATTCAAGCTGCCATGGAAACATCACATTCTACCTATCCCAAATAAATTGGGTTAAGGCAAGAGTGTGGTGATGAGTTATTACCGTACCGGATACTGGATGAAAGAAATCTTGTAACATCTTATTAGAACTGAATATCTGATAGGTAGGTTAAACCGAGGTTTAACCGAGGCTTAACCGGGTTAAGGATAAACCGAGCAACAGTTATAATAGGCAAGTAAGAGAACGATACTGAGGTATAGTCAGCGACGCAAAATGATTTGCATTTACCATTTCATCATCGGGTTTAAAATTCTGATTATTTCTGGAGGCGATCATTATAGTATCCAAGTCTCGATTTCTGTAAGCTTTCCCGTAAGTATCAGATTTTATGCCAATTACAGGTTATGTTTTTTCGTTGCATATATCTATATCAGACGTTTTAGACCAAAATTAGGCTCAATAATGTCTTGTCACGACACTACTTGGAATAGTTCTATCAGTGTGGTTGGGAGGGCGTGTGTCGCGAGCGGTTTCACTGCCCCTGACGCCTCAACTCGCGCTTTCCTGTCACAGCTAATACGCGAACTGAAAAAAATCCATCTATTATTGCAAAAGTATGTAAGTCTCGACTTTTCTAAAGCAAAGCCCATACGTATCGAATTTAATGACATTACCTTCCTGCTCTTATTCCTATGTTCTTATTTTTTCCTAACTTATAATCTATATTCAGACAAAAATTAGCGAATCGTCAGGTACAACTAGGGACTGTTCTATCAGAGAGTGGTAAAAACATCCCGCAGGATGTTTTACTGCTACCCGCGCCTCAGCACGCGCATTCCCGCAAACATCACACATCTGTTATTGTAAAAGTATGCGGTTTAAAGACTATGTTTATTTCTGAAAGCCAGTATAAACGTAGTATCTTACCCGTGTTGTATCTACATCTCTATCATACACATCATAAAAAACCGGTCAAGTGCGAGTCAGACTCGCGCACGAAGAGTTCCGTACCATTATCTATAAAAACGGCAAAAAAAACACGTTTTTTATATGAGAGCCCATCCCCTCCCCTCCCCGTGAATATTTATTTTATTCTGTTTTTTAGTATTTGTTGTTATAGTGGCAACAGAAATGCATTGTCTGTGAAAATTTCAACTGTCTAACTATCACGGTTCATGAGAACAGCCTGGTAACAGACGGACAGCGGAGTCTTAGTAATGGGGTCCCGTTTTACCCTTTGGGCGTACCCAACCCTAAAAAGAAGACACAAATGGCTTCTAGCGTAACGACTGATACTGTTCTATTGGTATGGTGGCTTCAGCACGCGCTTCCCCCGCGAAGTTAATGCATGAACTGTAGAAACATCCAATATAACTAAAGTATGGGGTTCAAATATTTTTTGCTTGGGACATTCATAGTATCCAAATCTTGATTTTTCTAAAGCATATCTTATGCCAATAGAATGTAATACCATCATCTTTCTGCTCCTATTCCTATTTTTTTAAGGCTTTTTTCTTATATATTTTTCTACTAGACGCGTCACAAATACCCTTAAACTACCAACTTTTACCCTTATACTGTGAGTGAGTATTTGGGAGGGCGTTTGTCGCGAGCGTTTTCACTGCTCTTTGTGCTTCAGCACGCGCATTCCCCGCAAATAAACAGTGCGAACTGTAAAAACATCTGTTATAGCTAAAGTATAGGGTCTAAAAATATTATAAATTAAAGTCCCATCCCTTATAAGTAAATAAACTAATCTACACTAATATTATAAAGAGGAAAACTTTGTTTGTTTGTTTGTTTGGTTGTAATGAATAGGCTCAAAAACTACTGGACCGATTTTAAAAATTCTTTCACCATTCGAAAGCTACATTATCCACGAGTAACATAGACTATATTTTATTTTGGAAAAAAATAGGGTTCCGTAAGATATTTGGATTTTTCGGACACAAACTGAAAAAAATCAACCAAAGAAGTTACTTATTTTGCGTACGCTGCCTAAACTACAAAAGATAGAACCATAAAATGTTATAATTAATTGTAGATCTTATAAATATCTACAAAAAAGTCCGCGACACACTATACCTATCTATGTCGAGTGAGGCACAACAACCACATTTTTATTTAAAAATCTTGAATTTTTTTTTGGACTACATTTAAACGCGTTTATTTTACTCATGCTATTAATCCTTATCAAAATAAATTATTTCATCAATAAGTACAGTTTATGTTGATAATATTTGGTCTTTGAATGATTAAAATTGGACGTTTGGTTTTGAAGTTGTGGTGAAATTAAAATATTACGATTTCTGCTGCACGGCCCGTTGCGAAGTGGGCGTCACCAAGGCCAGGGGTGCGCGTGCGCGTGCGCGTGCGGGAGAGGGGTGTTTAGATCTATGAGTAAGGTACCCGCGCGGCTCAGACGCGAGGTCGGCTCCCTACGCAGCGGTCGTGCGCGAAGTCTAATAATTTTCATGAGATTTTTTTTAGATTTTGTTCTCTAAACTACACCTACGCAAAAGTTCTTCTCAGAGCTAAACAACAGTCCTTCTCAGAGCTAGACAATAGTTCTTTTCAGGGCTAACCAACAGTTATTTTCAGGGCTAACCAACAGTTCTTTTCAGGGCTAACCAACAATTCTTTTAGTGTGTGTAGTTGGACATCCGGGGATAAAAAAAGATGCCGCTTTAGGTAGAGTCTACGGGATACATCCATCCCAATCAGAGTGTTTTTATCTTAGGATTCTACTGCACCACGTACGCGGTCCGACCTCATTTGCATACCTTAAAACTGTAAACGGTATTGTCAAAGAGACGTATCAAGCAGCATGCCGTGACCGAGGTTTACTTGAAAACGATGACCATTGGGGAAACACTTTAAGCGAAGCTTCGTTGTCACAGTGTCCAAAAAAACTAAGGGAGTTGTTTGTAGTCATACTTTTATTTTGTCAACCATCGGAACCATTGAAGTTATGGGATACTTTCAAAGATCAGTTCTGTGAAGATATTAGACATCGGATCAGACAACAGAATCAGGATAACACTTTACCCTTCACTGAAGTCATTTATAATGAAGGATTAATTGAAATTGAAAACAAACTTCTAGAATTAAACGACAAAAATTTAAGTGATTTTGGATTACCTTCTCCCGTTCGTACCCAGAATAATACTATTGACACAATGGTACAACAGTATAACAGAAATGATCTAACAGCGTTTGTTAATGACAATGTGCCCAAATTAGTACCGGATCAAAGACATGCTTATGAGACTATTGTGGACAGCGTGAACAATAACATGGGGAGATTATTTTTTTTGGACGCACCAGGAGGCACTGGAAAGACTTTTCTCGCAAATTTGATACTTTCTAAGATACGGCAATCAGGGAAGATAGCGATTGCAGTTGCTTCGTCAGGAATTGCTGCAACTCTCTTGAACGAAGGAAAAACTGCTCACTCTACGTTTAAACTCCCGCTATCCGTATCTTTAGATCAACGGTCTACATGCTCTATTCGGAAAAATGGGCCTCTTGGTAAGTTGCTGCAAGACGCGTCGTTGGTAATATGGGATGAATGCACCATGAGTCATAGAGCTCATGTGGAGGCCGTGGACCGTACTTTAAGAGACCTCCGAAGCTCTGCTGATGTCATGGGTGGTATCACTTTTGTATTTGCTGGAGATTTCCGACAAACGCTTCCAGTCGTCAACAGAGGTACGCGAGCAGATATTATGAAGGCATGTTTAAAATCATCTCACCTTTGGACATCTGTACAACATTTGAATTTGCGCACCAATATGAGAGCTCATCTACATGGAAATATGCATAGCAACTTTCCACAACAGCTGCTGAAACTTGGAGAAGGAATTTTTCCATCTTTAAATTTGGGCACCGATTATGCGGTTACTTTGGATGAGTCTCTAGGCCAAATAGTCCATAATTTAGATAGTCTGATAGATGCTATATATCCTGACATCGAAAACTTAGATCAAAATGATTTTCGTTGGCTGTGTGGTAGAGCAATAGTTTCTCCCAGGAATGAAACAGTCAACGAAATAAACAATTTAATTATGCAGAAAGTACCGGGTGAAGTTAAGTGCTATAAATCCATAGACACCGTCACTAACATCGAGGACGCAGTGCACTACCCCCAGGAATTTTTAAATTCCCTGAACCCCGCTGGGCTACCACCTCATGAACTATCGTTAAAAGTTGGCACACCGATAATGCTTCTCAGAAATTTGAGCCCCCCCAACATGTGCAATGGTACGAGACTTCTTATCAAGGAGCTAAAAGATAATTTAATAGTAGCGAAGATTATCACCGGCCCTGCAGCTGGTGAATTAGCTCATATACCAAGAATACCCATGATCCCTACTGATTTGCCAATACCTTTCAAAAGGCTCCAATTTCCAGTAAAAATTTCTTTCGCAATAACGATAAACAAATCACAAGGCCAAACATTCAAATTAGTAGGAATTGATTTACGAAAAGAATGTTTTACGCATGGGCAACTTTACGTTGCCCTATCACGGGTCGGGGCTCCCGACCATCAGTATATTTTGTTAGCTGAAAATAATTTAACGTCAAATGTTGTTTATAGAGAAGCTCTACAATAATTTAGTTATGTATCCTAAAACAACAGGTTGCACTGCGGGACTGCAGGCAGAAGTGAACACTTTTGCCGGGAGCAAGACTTAGTTAGCGCTTTGCGGGCGGTCCTTTAGTTAGTTCTAATAGAGATATATTTAGTATCGGCTGTGCACCCGTGCGAAGCCGGGGCGGGTCGCTAGTAAACTATATTTGTGTCGATATTCTCTACACAATTATGGTAGATAGCTTCTTCCCAAAAAAATTGCTCATATCTTAGATTTAACCACTCTGAGAGCCCCAATGAAACATCACGCGACAGGAAACCTTTAACAATAGTCATCGTGTAATGGTTCTATAAGTGGGTGATTAGAAGGGAGTCTCGGCCAATTTCACTGCTCTCTGTGCATCTCGCCCCGCGCGCGGGTATCTTCCCGACAAAGTTGCCGCATGAACTGTAAATATGTCTGGTTTTACTTACGTACAGGTTTCTTATTCATTAAAAGTTGCTATTGTCCCAGGATGTTGTTATTTATTTAAAAACCTAGTTATATAAAAAATATAATCAAAGGCCAAAACAGATCCCTTATTTAAATTGGGACAAGGGTAAGTGAATGATGATGATATCCCATGCAAATTGAAAATAAAATTATCATCTCCCTACCCAAAGAATCTGGTTCCACGTTGTAAAAAAGGAGCACTAGTAGCACTTGAAGTAAGCTTAAAAGCATTTAATCAATCAGAGGGACACAAATTATGACTTGTCATTCGTTATGTATAGTGGGTGGTTGGGTGACGCTGGCTCGCAGTCAGTTCCCTCCGTACCCCCCTCCCCGCGTGGCTTAGATTACCAGCGAACGGCAGTCTCCGTCCAACTCCATACATCATACAGGGTTCATTGCCTTTAATATTAAAATTTCTTTAAAGATCTTCACATATTTCAAATGGCATCTAAAATAACAAAGTGTTGATCAAGTTCTATACCTTTCATTTCCAGCTGTATTCTTTGGCTTGTTCAGGTAAAGATAAACTGATCGTATAAATTGATAAGTATTATGATTAACCACGTGGATTTTGATACGATTAACTTCACATAACTAAACTTAAATGTATGAACTCACTGGGCCCGCGCTGTGTTACCCCACATTACAGATTGATTATATGAAAATGCCTACATATTAACGCACGAAGAAATGATAGCTGGACTGTGTGCAGGATGATGTGGCTAATACGGGGTTGAAAACAGTCTGACAGAGACGTATGAAATAAAATCTAAGTATGAAGTAGTTACTAAAGTAACAGATTATAAATATGATAAAACATAAACGTCGCAAGCAGCAGTTACAGGAAATAAATCAAACTAGTACCTTCTTAAAGGCCAATTATTTGATGACAAAGAGCCTTAGCCAATTGTCTTTGAAATTAACGTTATCAATCACTATTCGACATAATAACGGGCACAGATTACCAGTGGTGATTCCGTTTCCCTTTTCAAACGGCGGCGTTCGATTTGATTCACAATGATTCGAATTGATTTGCTGACAGATTCTCCCGACCATCGGATTATTCCATTGCCTTATTGAAATGCAGACGGAGATGGTCACGTAATTAGTTTTATGTCACTCGCTGTCTAAGTCTAACGAGGATTTGATCTGATATTTTTCTTTTATTTATTTGGATCGACAAACTCAGATATCACAATGAAACATAGGGTTCTTTAACGAGTGCTCCTTCAGTTTCAGGATACCACAGCATACATCTATAACAAGGTACTTAATAAAAACAATTATAACAATAACATACAAAAAAAATTGTATCCACATCCTACTCCTTCTGTTGCAGGCCTACTGGAAGAAATTTCTTCTGAAATAAACAGTATCTTTGTTCTGTTTTTTCTTTATATAAATTTCTTAAACTTAAAAGTCTTAGCAAAAGTGTCCATGTAAAAAAAGCTTTGACAAATCTTTGTAGTGTTGTTTTTGTTACAAGGTTTTTGCTCACTTTTAAACCGAATTGAAGGTAAAGTTGTCTCAAAACAATAAGAAGAGTACTTTATAAAAACACGTTCATATTTAGATTGTTGTTTATGCTCTCATCACCATCATCATCCACAGCCCAACTTCGCCTATTGTTGGACGTAGGCCTCCCTTTTCTTGTGCCAATCCCAACGCTTATAAGGTTAGAGATCATTTATT
Source organism: Mamestra configurata (assembly GCA_002192655.3). Taxonomy (NCBI): domain Eukaryota; kingdom Metazoa; phylum Arthropoda; class Insecta; order Lepidoptera; family Noctuidae; genus Mamestra; species Mamestra configurata. The sequence continues at coordinate 180,399 of NDFZ01005194.1, forward strand.
CTCATAAGAATAACAATTCACTTACATGAGAATATTAAAACTAAACATATCACAAAATAAACTAAATGTTGGACGTATTACAAATTTATGTGCTAAGCTCATATGTACAGATAATAGCCGCAACAATCTCATATGTTTTGAAAAAATGGATTATTATTATTATATTATAGCTAGCCTAAAGAGTCCCACTACAGGGCAGGCAAAATCCTTCCTACACTATTTCCATTGTTTCCAATTTTGAGACATATCCTGCCAACTCCTAAGGAAGACATCCAAGTTCTCCCGCCATCTCCTTCGTGGTCTGCCGCGGACCCTCGCGATTTTAGGGCACCTATTTTGTGTTTTGTGGGCCGACCGCGCAATGGGCATCCGGCAGACATGTCCAGCCCAGTCCCATTTAAGCTGGTCAACCTTCTGAGCCACGTCAACGAACTGTGTTTTGGAGCACAGTATGTTTCTAACGCGATCCGTTAATTTAACACCAATTTTACTTATATGGATAACTAATGGATAACTTGTTTTATTATTTCAAAATATTTTTGAATCCAAATGAGAAAAGCTTGCATAACCGTTCATAAAATATGAATGAGATAGATAGTCGCTGTGCGAGCGAGAAAGTATTCGAATTCGCGCGTCGTGATGTTTGGTTTATAATTCTAGTGAAAGAAAAACTGAAATAATACCTAATAATGCATGTTCCCGTAAAGCCTATAGCCTTCCTCATGAACGTGACTATCATAATTATGCAAAATTAAAACGTGCTAATCCAGAGATTAGTCATTCAAATAAACAAATAAACTCTTCAGCTTTATTTTATTAGTATCTGATAGGTTTTGATATTTTCAGGAAAATATTGACATGAAACCCACGGATCAAGCATCCTCGAAGTAGCAATGAGACAGATAGTCGCTGTGCGAGCGAGAAAGTATTCGAATGCGCGCGTAAAACGTTTGTTTAGTGAGTCTAGTAAAAGAAAAACTGAATTGACACCCAATATTGGTTGCACTTATATCAAATCAAATGATTTTTTGAAAAAAAAAATACAATGTACAAGCGTAAATAAATGCTTACTTTTTGACTTTGACAAAGCTATGCTTTACGAAAGAGACTTAGGTCGAACCTGTATTTTGGTCTATTTTGATTGGTCGATATCGTATTTTAGTCATTTTTATCACAATACAAGGACACATGAAAGTTAACGAGAAAGCATGACGCCTCACTCGAAGTGTGAATGATGCAGATAGTCGCTGTGTGAGCGAGAAAGTATTCGAATCCGCGCGTCAAAACCTTTGTTTAGTTAGTCTAGTGAAAGAAATATGATACATAATAATATTAGCTGAATACATAATAAGTTGCATTTTTATATAAAAACAATAAATCGTAAAATAGTTCTTGCTCTTACTCTGTTATTTTTGTTTTCAAATATCACAGAGACTGTACTATTTCTGCAACAAATACATTGCCCCCTAACCACTACCTAAGTTTGTCGCTTAGTGACTGGACAAGCAATGTAAAAATCACAAAACGATACTTTACTAAGCGGATGCATCGCGTAGAACGGCCGCTGCTTCTTGCGACGAGTTAGTGATGTGCTTGTGCAGATTTACTAACGTAGGCTATTGACAACAATATCGATTGACGAATGAAATATTAGCTATTATAATTTATTTTTCAATTTCTCAACCGTTTTAACCCGGTTCGAAGATCGATGTGAAATAAGGTTTTTTTAATTATTTTGATTATTTTCAAGCGTAGTAGAGAAATGCGTAACTAATTTTCGTTAGGTTATAATAAAATTTTAGTTTAATAATCGGTTGAGTGTTTTTGACTTTGAATTATCGTATATTAAGCAATCTGCATGGTTCAGATAATTTATTAGTGACTTTTGCTTAAAAAAAGTCAACATATTCATGCTATTTATTTGTTATGCATGGGCGTGTGTTTTTTTTTCATATATTAAACAATTTCTTTACTAACTAGGGTTTCTTAAAACAAAAACCTATTAGCTGCCGTGTAATTGCATAATACACTTACAGTAAGAATCGGTTTCATTATGACAGTTTAACAACATTCATTGCGTTACTTACTTTGTTGAGCATACCAATTTTTCGAACAAATTAAGCAATGGATTAGCAATATGCTTCAAAATCATTCAGATGTTGATTTTTAGTCGGTATGTTACGCAATTTGGGGATGGGGGAGTATTAACAAACAGTTACACATTGTGTCTTATCTAATGAATGACATAAGAGTAATTTAACTATGAAATTCACACAATACATCCACAGAGTAAATAATAGATTAAATACAGCTTTTGAGAACTACATGCTTGAGACAGTACAAAATTATTAAATGCAGCGTTTAGGTCTGTTTATCAATATCTAATATTTTTATTAGCAAAATGGTTCGTAATCTAATATTTGACACAAAAGAAATCAATTTCAGTAAAAATTCTTTGTGATTTTTACTTAGGCGACGGAGAGGTGTGCGGAATTCAGCATTAGTTCGTCGGGAAGTTGCGATAACATCAAGAATGCATTGTCCTGAAAAACTTGCGTTGTACGTTTTCCAAGCTATCTACATATATGTCACCGGAAAACTGCATACTCTACTTACGTAAGATTGTAGTAATTCTTTATTAGATGAATGTCTCTCTCTTTCTATATTATGAAAAACAAAGTTTTTATCCAATAAATTCCATCCAAATTTAATAGTTTCCAACATATCCGTGTCTTATTAGGAAAAAATAGTTTACAATTTCACGCTATATTTTACAATATTACAGCGCGCGGCGTTTACATTTTTCCGGTGACATATATAATTATCGTAATAGGGATACAACACTACATCAGCATACTCTAATTGGGATCTAACTAACGATTTATAGAAATAAAGTCCCGAGCGTCGCAGCTTTGTTTCTATAGGGAGTCCAGTAAAAGAATAAAAGAAACTCAATTGATAATATTAGTTTGTTTTTTAATGATGTACTTGAATAATCTGTTTCAAATAACATTATGCTATACCAACAAGACTCAGGTTAACACTTTATAAGTGATGGATGTTTGTTAAAATTGACGATTTACTTTTGCCATCATAATTTTCGTTAAAATATTTTCATGAAACCCGGACAAGAAAAGCGTTTGATGCCGCCCTCGAAGTGTGAATGAGAAAGGTAGTCGCTGTGCGAGCGAGAAAGTATTCGAATCCGCGCGTCAAAGCCTTTGTTTAGTGAATCTAGTAAAATAATAAACGAAAAATTCCATTGATAATATAATATTTATTTTTCTGAGTCACGAAAAACAGTTTGAGTAAAGGAAAACACAATTTGTAACTAAATTATTATGTTGTTAATATACGAGGATTAACTAAAATACATTAACCAATAGATACTCGTTTATCATGAATTTAAGGAAACTGGATTCTTTCAAATTTTTTTTTCTATAGCCGGGCAATAAAAAAACAGTCACAAGGTTACTTCTATTTCGACCACATACCACATATACATTGCTTGTAATTCGACGTATATCCGTCAGGAGCTGATA
>NDFZ01005194.1:184299-206065 GCA_002192655.3 Mamestra configurata
CTGATGGGGGGGGGGGGCAGTATGTGACAAATTGGACCCCCATATGTATGGCTGAAATTCAATAATTTTCGAGATATTTCAATTTCAACCCAAAGGTTGACTGGTAGAGAATGCCTTGATGCATTAAGTCCGCCCATGAACCACTATTGTACATAAAGTTTAAATAAATAAATAAATTTTAAGGGTTCTACGATACGTACCCAAATTTTACATCTATTCCAAATAAAAAAATACTACAAAATTATGGAATGGGCACCATTAAAAATTATTACGTCCCTTCTAGCTCATATAGGTAACATAAGCTAGAGTTTGTTCGATAAATGCTCACAAAAGAGTAAATACGAATTTCGATGGTTCCTGATAAAAGATGAACTCGGCGTCTTATTTTGTTCATCACTTCGGGAGAGTCAATTAAATTGGTGGTTTTCTTTTGGCTTGCAAGCACACCTACCATCCCACAGAAAGGTTAATCTAAAAACATAAACTAGCAATTTCAAAAGCTCATTGATGTTTCTGACCTTTTGGTTCTAAAAGCCGAAACGTTAGAAAATTTAAATAGTTTACGAAATTACTTAGCGTGAAGATTTCAGGACTTGGTTATGAGAGAGCAACCAACTTTTTTGTCCAAATAGCTTCAGCTTAAACTGGTTAAGAGTTAAATAATTTAATATAATTATATATATACTATATAAGTGTAGTCTTTTTAACCCAAAGCCTGACTGGTAGAGAATGCCTTGATGCATTAAGTCCGCCCATGTACCACTTGTACATTAACTTTAAATAAATATTTGAATTGCCGTCTCCTTTAAACCTTAATCAGCCTGTAATGTATCCATTACCTGAGTCACATGCCTCTGTTATGTGTAGGTTGAGAGGGCCGCAGTCTACCACGTCTTCGAGTTATTGGTTCTAGCACATCTCGCTTTTACGTTGTTTTCTTTCAGTGTTTTGCGATTACCCAAAGTAAACGCCCCACCTAGGATACTTATGTTTTTTAGATTATGTTGTTGTATTGTGTGAACTTAACTAGTTTTGATTGAATAATACTTGAAAACATCAACATAACTTCGGCCAAATAGTAGTTACAATTTTGCGAGTTACTGACTAATTAAATAACGTCTCGGCCAGATTTGGCCCGCGGCAAGACTCCTGACATATTTCATTATTAAAATTTTGTTCCTCCAATTTCAATGTCGACTTATTTCACATGATATCCGGTCCAAGAACATAATTTTCGGTAAGGACGTACATAACAATGTCTTTACGACATTTTAATTAAGAAAATCCTACATAACAAAGTATTAATACAACAAACATTATGAGAAAAGTCGTGCCAACGTTGTTTTCTCTTTGGTATTCTATTGTTATTTTAAGTAAAATAGCACTGTTTTATAAGACTGGTTTTATTACTAATAGCAAACTTTTCAATGGATGATCACCAATCCACGGAATGACCTCGGCATGGAGCTGCTTAACCTCGAACGTCAAACCGTGCGGCCATTATTATTTAGCCATGAGAGGTAAAAAATCCATTCGTAAAGTGAGCCTTATTACATCGCTTTAAGGGCACAAACCGAGCTATAACACACACGTGCATAATAACGTTAGGTACACATTAGTGCGTAATAGAATTATCCCTACAAAGTTAAATTAGTACCTTACTGCTAGATGTGAGTAAGCAGAGCATTTACAATTTAATCGAGTAATACAGTTATTTTTTTTAGAAACAATAAAGAGGTTTTATGCTGCTGAAAATCCATATACATTTTTGGAATAAATAAATGTGTACGTCCTTAATTAAGTCAAACAAACATTTATTATTTTCAAATTATTCAAAATTCACAACATTTTGTTGTTTTATATTAAAATGTTTGCATTGTACTTAAGATTATAATTTTGAAGTAGGCTATATGTTCACTCACATTGCGTTTAGCGCGTGAAAATAAAATCTTGCGCGCCATTTCCCTTCATTTTCATATTTTGTTTTTATCGTATGTGTCGCTATGTGGTCAATTATTTTAAAAAATGACAAGTTTGAGTGCAGAAGATGAACAATTGATAGAGTTAACGCCGTCAGAAATAATAAATGAAGCACAAAATGCAAACTATAGCCTAATTAATCCCTGCAAAATCTATAGAAAAGTACTTAGAAGAGCAAGAACAAAACCCAGTCATTTTCTGAAAACGTATTTTTGGCGAATTTCTCTGAACTCGCCAATACATACAAGCCCAGCTCCCTGTGGTGCATCTATTCCAGGTTAAGAAGCATGTTTAAGCTCAAACATGGTGTTGATATCAAAACGTAGGTACTAAAACTTGAAACACCACAACCACCAAACACACAACCATGTACATCTAGTAGCATGAGTTATTTGGTGCCTACTGCTACCAGTCATTTCTATGATTTGCCTTTGTCGCCGACATTTACACAAGAGGAAAACAAAAGTACTAAAGAAGTGGCAAGCACCAATGTAACACAAACTGTGAAATTGCCATCCAAATCAATCTAATATCGCTTTAAAAATTGTACGTTCACCAATTGTTTTAATAATTAAACGATATAAGCAATACATGTTTGTTTTTTCCTCGCATATGTGTTGAAAAACGTCGCATGAAACTCGTGAGCTGTGCTCACTTGTAAAGAAAGGAAGAAAGAAAAAAAAATATTTAGCACTTACATGAAACACGCACGGTACATAGAAATAATAAAATTAAAAAAACGAAATGTAGGTATGCTAAGAACCAAGTGCGTGTCTCACGGCTGCACTAAAAAGGTCCATTTCAGCGATATGTCAGACAGACTGATGCTGTCTGGCGCTGATTTCCTAATGAACATGTATCATAATATACTATTATATCTTTAGATCTATATGGCTTTTGTACAATGAAAAGCTTGCATGCGAGTGTCTCTTTTCGATAACTAGCTGTTGGGAAATGCTTCAACTCTAACATTTCACGATATTTAGTTTCCTTTACCCTACTCAATGGTTCATGATACAGAAAACTACCCCCTGTCAGACTTTTCATTCCATGGAACATTTGAGTGACAATGCACGCTATTGCAAAGTCACTAAATACATAATAAATTCAATAGCTAATACACGATGACTGGTAATGGGTACGTTTCTTCAAATGGTATGTTCTAGAGCTAATATGAAACTATTGTGACCCCTTGTAACTTGGGGGATAAATTGTATTGTTTTCGAGTTATGAGTTATGGATAGAGATAATGCTAAAATAAATAGTCTTGACTCTTAGTGATTGCATCTTTCCTTCTTATCTATTCCTTCTTGTTTCACATTATTAATTTTCTGTTTCTTCTCATAATTCAATGAACAGATATTTAATTAAGTCCATGCCGCATGTCCGACATCATGGTAATTTCAGAAGCAAATTATTCTACTCTGATTAAATTCCTTTAATTCGGAAGTTTATATTTAGGGCTGCCGACGACCCACATCAACCTTTCCTTTTATTGAACTGTACGGTTAAAAATAACACTGCCACATTAGTGTGAAGTTTGGAGTTGGCGTAGCGTATAGTACCCAAACAAATAAATATCTTCTAATTATAAAAAAAAAATCTTTCACTGATACATTTTAAAATACTGGGTCTCGAAGCAAGAAAATTTTTGCACAGGAGTCCTTATAATTATAACGAAGGAAAGTACGAGTTATAAGAAAGGAGTTTTAAATTAGTGATTCGTGGTGGAGTCAAGTTTGAGGACAACCATAAAGGTCACACCATGCTAGGAAACTCCAAAAAGTTCCTGCAAGTCATCTTCAAGAGTGGCACGGTAACTTCTAGGCAAGTTAGCTCGATCGTTAACCACATCATCACTTACCGAAATGTCCTATCCAAGGATATGGTCTCCCTTGTGCAGTTTTATTTTATTTATATAGAAAACGCATACAACCCTAATCTCTTCAAAATTAGAGTGAACTTCTGGGTAAGCTCGCTTCGTCGTCGACTTTGTCTCAGTCATCTATGACCTAGACTAGAGTCAAGAGCGAACCCATATCAAACAAAAAAAAATTGGTTTAAAATTTGAGTTAAAGTATTTAAACTTTACGTAATTTAAAACATTTTATAAAACTAATGCAACGTTTACTTACAATGGCTATTCCATTGTAAGAAAACGTTGCATTAGTTTTCATCTAAATCGTTTCAGCTGCTAAGACGTGATAGAGGTAACGATCAAACAAACGGATAAAGTTGCTTTTGCATTCACAATTTTAAGATAAAACGGAATGTCACTTTGTCAAAAGCCAAGAGTGCCAATTTTACTAATGTTTAAGTAACGTTTGCATTCGCATGTCAGTCGCAATCTGTCAAAAATGTATGGAAATAGAGACTTTTTGAGATGGGAATGCGAAAGTTGCTTTAAATTAGTAGAATTGTCCTTCTGGTAGCAACAAAAGACGCTACACGTGTCAAACAACTGCTGACTTCCATAACGTTTTAGAACGAGGTCGTCCATTGCACGTAGGTGTAATCAATCGTCTCTATCTTTAGTACCGACTAAACTGTTTGCACTGTCTATTACTAAGATCAACAAGAAATTATGATTTTCAGTATTTTAAAGCTTTGCATTTATGTTTTCGCTCTTGTTCGAGCAGGCACTCCTCCTCGCGTCGTTTTTCTCATTAGGGTGATTGTGACTCCCCCGCCGAATCATTTCTTTGACCATGTCCCTCCATTTGTTTCGGTCTTGGGCTTCGTGGACGACAGTGTGAAACTAAGTGTTCAGGGAAGATCGAACCTGGTCTGACCAGCTAGAGAGGCTGTGCGCATTTGTCGCTTGCCATTATCCTAAGCAGGCGGAAATTATACCAAATTACCGCGCATTTATTTTCGTAGTCTATGTCACCTGGTGGTCATGCATAATTATAAGAAAAAGCGAAAACAAATATTTTATTGCAGACCAGTGTAAAATAGGAACTGCGTAGGTCTATTCCAATGCAGACCTCTTCAGTAGGCTGTTTGAATCAAGTTTTGCTATAATTGGTTCAATGCAACTGCTACTGTATAATCAGGTGAAACAATGGCGTGGTAATCGATCGCACCCAAGTGCGATCGATTACCACGCCATACCGGCAGTCCAAACTGCCGGTACCTAAAAACTTGAAATTGAACTGCTTGATTTCTGAGAATATAAAAATACCTATTCTACTTGCACATCTAGATCAACTAGAATAGATTTTGCGATCTTTCACAAACTGAATAGTATTACAACATTAGTAGCACTGTTGTATTTATTGTATACGCTGGCACAGCACCCGCTTTGGTGCAATACCACTTTTTTACGAGTTTCAAATTTTGCGGTTTATAAGCAACTAGCAAATTATGGACGTTCGCTGTTTATTCTAGTTTATTAGCTGACTTGCATTAAAATAATCATGCATGGTAAATGTGTGTGCACATTGCAAATAAAATAATAGAAGTGATGTGCGAGCCGGAAATATAACTTCATCGATTCTCGTTTACGTCGACTTTAATTTATCAAGTAAAAACTTTAACTCAAAAGTGTTCAGCAGTGCAATTCGTAGACGTCTCACCGTGTGAGCTTAGGTGAAGTGAACATGAAGTGAGCAGTAAATCCATACAACCAGGATGGTTTGGCAGTCAACTTCATACTCACTCCACTTAAATTTACACGGTGCGATGTTGACAGAACAGACCGGCTGAGGCCTTCAAATTTTACGTCAACGGTCACTCACGTCAATTTACAAAGACAAGAAGACTGGATAAGTGCTGTCTAGTTACATTAAGGGTGTTCCGTAATTGTCACATCAATAAAATAAATTGCCGTTTACTTTCACGCGATCGAGTACAAAAGCTGACACTAAGTACCGGTGTACAAATTGAGTATTGCCCTTTTTGAGCGGATGTTACGCTTAAATTCCCAGCTTGTTTATTATTATTATTATATTTTTAACATTTAAGTTATAATCGTGATAAGCCCTACTTTGTCTAATGTTGACACCTGTCAAAATTTCTCAAACTCGACTTCAGCCTGGCAGACTGCAGCCATTTTCAGGATAGAGTTTGGAAATACTCAACTACAAATACCTAATTCACAAGTTGGGGATAAGGCCACTGATCGTTGAGTAAGGGAATGTACAGACAGTGACGTAAAAGATAAGTATCTTACGTCAGACCTCGACAGTATAATAAGACCATCTTTATAAATAACGTACAGAAAGGTGACACTTATATGAATATTTGCTTGCTTACCTAATGCCAAAGACGTGATAAATGATACAAGTAATGGAAGCGAAATATGTGTGCCAGACACTCAGAAATTAATACTCCTTTCAGAACATTCTAGAAAGAAACCAAAGCAATTCGTCAAAGTACATTCACAGACTATTTGCTTGATTGTTTTATTTCAATTCGCATTCAATAGTGGTCTTCATTTGAGTCAATTACTTGATGTCTGATGTGTGTCTAGATATTGTCACTTAAGTGTCATGTCATCTTCATTATTTTTTTAGCTTGAAATGCCATTTTGCCTTTTAAAATGGTCGGGTCATGGAGAGTCCACGACCTACTTGAAAAACATGACAGTGGCAATCTTGCAGGGCTATTTAGCATAAAGGTACTCTAGTGTTAAACATTTTTCAGTTGCATTTACATTCCTGTCTTCTTCAATGAAGTTTTTGTATTAGAATCTTCGGTCAGCGAAGTTGGTTAAAGGCCTACGCACACCGGGACAGAATGGCAGAGGATTTTGCCACCGGTCAGTGCACACTACCCGCCAAGATATCCCGCCACGTGCCGCGGCATCCCGACGCGGGATCGCTTAGCCCATTCTCCAATGCCGTGCCAAGAAATCCTTTTCGATGCCACGGAATCAATATAAAACATTGGCATTTATGTCGTATTTCTACGAGATAAGTCAGAATGTCCTTTTGTAAAAAATTTAAATCCTCTGCCATTACGTTCCGGTGTGCGCGCTAAGAGAGGTTAACGCCAATCCAGCCTGTACCAGACTAAAACACGTAGCTTTTCCCAAGTCTTCCAGATATAGCTCTGCAGGGTAGAAACCAATTTGAAAGAAATCTTGACTTCATCTGGATCTTAGACGCGTTTTTGTTTTAGCTGTAGTCCAGGACTTCGTCCGCTTCAACTCGTATAACAGCACATTTACCACTTTGTTCATAATTACATGGATTTATTTGTGCGAATCTCTTATTATTTTCCAAAAACAATTAATAGTTAGTTACTCCATATAACATCAGCCATTAGCCAATGAAAGTTCGGTTAGCCGAAACAAACATATATAGAAAGACGCGTACACGTAAGTACAGTTAATTGTTATTTGGTACCTACATGTAAACGTTCATATAAAAAGCTGTTACTTTAACATTTCAAACAGGCACTTTATTTCAATGTTTTGTTTATTATGTCTGTATGTATGTATAAGAAGATATAGACAATGCCACTGTTATGAACCGCCATCAGAAGAATGACATAACTAACACTAACACTTTTTATCATTAACTTTAATAATATAGTGCTATCTCGCTTCGTTGTTATGAAAATGACAAGGACAGGTAGTAGGTACTTAAAAATTGCTTGAAAAGGTCTAGTTTTATGAGCTTACTCTTGGAGGAGTAACAGTTTTTGAGATGCACGAGTGCTGGTTTATACAGCAGCGAAGAAGTGCAACACTTTAAAAGTTAGTACCATGCTTCACTTAGAGCTATATTTTAACGATACACATGTCCATGTTTAAGGAACTCTTTTGAATATTTACTTCCTAATCTATAGAACTTGAGAATGTGGTAAAATAATAAAATAGAGGTTAAGCTAAGATTGCTATGGTCGGTCCGCGGAGTGACCATCCATTACATACCGAGTTTCCTCCGTGCGCTGGAAAGCACGTCCATGATCTCGGCTGTCATTCGAACATATTTGACAGTCATAAGGTAAGGTAGACTTATTTTTGAACAGTTTCAACGAAGTTAGAAATGCTTTATATAAATTGTAGTTAGTAGTGTATTTTTTTTTTCATATTATGTTAAACATTTGTAAAAAGTTACTAATGAAGCTTATTAAATATTGAACGCTGTGCACATAATGTATGTTGTCATGGCTGTAGTCTGTCACTGTACTTGTCGAAATAAAATAAAAATAAAATAAAATTACAGACAATACAAATATACAAAAGAAGCCAAAAAATCTAACACCTGTCTTGCCAGGGGGTATCGTATATTACCCAGTGACTGGGTCGTGGAGGTCAGATAGGCAGTCGCTCCATGTAAAATACTGGTATTCAGGTAAATTCGGTCAGACATGAAGCCGAACCTAAAATAGCTAGGAAAATGCTAGGCAGGTTATAAGATAGATACCTCATAATCTATACTTAATTCATTTTCTTTAATTTAACCACTGACAACATAATCATCTCGAGTTGATGGTGACCTTTAAACAGTTTGTGTCATTAGGACCACGTTTACAGCGGCATCAGTGGCATTAATTAAGACCTCAATAGTCCTTCACCATTGAGAAACTCCAACTAATGTTATGTAATGTAAGAGCACTTGAGAAACTCCAACAAGTGGGTAAAGTTTTGGACAGAACCGCATTCGCATTTGATGTCAAACTGCAGGTGATTACAAACCCATTTTGCCAATTTGTATTTGCAGCGGCCTACCTGAGTGCGCAACTGATTGAGGGTTTTCCAAATAGGCCACTGCAGATCATGGCCAGGAGGTAAATACTCCTAGGTTTCAGATAGTCGTTGGTGCTTGCCTTGATGTTGTTATTCCCCCAACTTGCTTCTCACTTCAGGTGGTTGGTCTTGGATAGCCTGTGTGCAGTGAAGAACATTATTTACAATAAATTACTCTTTTTTAGCCGTCCATTTCTAAGGATTTTCACTTTTCTTGTTCATATGCCAGACCCTAAAATCCTTAGACAACAGACTTTAGCCAACCCACATTAGCTCTGCTAGGCAGCCCTAAAACGGTCCCACTTCCAGGCTTTATCACTGAGAAGAGGTCAGCCTCTTCTCAGTGGAAAAGCCTCTTCTCTGGCAGTGCTGCAACGCTTTCTGACATCTAACAATGGATTACAGCCTCACACTGATGTGAGGTTATAATCAATTGTTAGATATCATTTGTTTTCAAATTGCTGGTCCTAGAACGTGGTTGCTTACGACTTAGGTACTCTGTGTCTCTTCCTAAAATATATCCATTTTAGGAAGCCGGGTACAATTTCAGCGGATCCGTGTCCCTCCTGTCATCGCTTGAAATTCTACCTCATTTCCCATACCAAGAATATCTCGAGATAATACGTAGGTAGGGTTGGCTTGGCTCTAACTTCTATGTCTTACGTTTATTTCTTTTTTCTGTAATAAGATTACTTGCAATGTGGGTTGCACTGTTTCACATTTCTACCGTATACCTGTTAACGTTCTTGAATAAAGTAAATAAACGTATTCTCGTAATAGGATCTGAATGGTAGGTATTATAAGATGATCTCAATTCTTTTAGAGTGCTTAGTTTATAAATTCATGAATTAAGGCCGGAATACCAACTGCAAACAACAAGAAAAAATATGTACCACCCTACTGTACACAAAATAAATGTGAAGTCTTTATATTACAATTTCACATTTACCTAGTTACATAACGTTGGTGACAACTACGCGAGCAGAATAATTCATAACATATTAAGATAATAACCTACTTCAATGCAAATTTTGATAAATTTTTGTAATATCAAAGCTCGTTTAAAAATACATGAGGTCATTTCCCGGAAAATTAGAAAATTCACGTGAGAAATTCAGAGCATAACGTCTGTCATGCTTCATGCTTCCATCAAAAATAACGAAATAAAGAGTTGAAAGAGGAATGAGGTAAGTTGAAATAGCGTAAATAAAATGGTATCCATATTCCACACAAATCAAAACGTGCAATCTAGAACAACAGCGGGATTTCCCTTCTAATACTGATTTTGTTCGCTACAAACAACGGTATCTGAGCTGCTACCGATAATAAACTTGCATTCTATATTATCCAGCAGTATCGTCAAGTAATTTTCTTAAGAGGTTCAAGTTTATAGTTATGAAATAATTTAAAGTGCTCTATTATGATTGGCTAAAGGGAGCAATACTGTTATGAAACCGCAATATTACTTCTGAAAAGCTTTCATAAGATAATTGCCCACAACCTTGTCAAAGGTTATATTAAAATAGCCTCCACGAGTTTCGATAGGTACTTAAATGACAGTGCACCCTGGGCAATTGACCTGCTACCATTTTGCTGATTAGTTTACAGTTTACTACCGACCCGCCCGGCTTTGCGCGGGTGCAAACGTCATACCTACACAAACCGTCCCCGTTTATCGCTCATTCTGTTATTCAAATTGCATCAAAATCCGATTGTATGGTTTAAGAGAAGAAAGTGGAGACACAAGTAAAGGCATAGAGCGAAAGCTCACAGCGGACGCTTTAGCTTGATTTAGCTACATAATTCGTGCTGAGAAGGCAAACAAGAGAAAATAATAAATATATGAAATGATGGAAGACATGAAGATGCAAAAATTTTGTTTTTAGTTCAAATGGTGTCAAACTGAATAACCCGAATATAATTATCATTTTCCCTTCTAAAAGACATATTTATGTATTTATCTATACATGTTTTATTGCGTTAGGAGCAAACACATGTTTATTGCAACTGCAATAAGTCTTCGATCACGTCATCAATCTTGGAAACGACCTTCGTGTCGACACACCGCTTCTTAACACGACAAAGTTGTCACGTCGACTGTACTTACCTCCCGGCAGATTTCTCACTTCTTAAATTTCTGAGGGTTTCGTTGGCATCTTAATTATATCATCCTGAGGTGAAGCACAAATACGGGGTTATCAGTAACCCTGGGTTCGATTTCTAGGTCGGGCAAAAAGTGTTATTGAGTTTTTCCAATAGGTTTTTTTCATTGACAGCCCGGAGTTTGGAAGTTGGTTATGTGATACCCCCATACCTAGGAAAACACGTTAAGCCGTCTTACGCCAGATCACTTTCCTGTCGTGTTTGGTTGCCATCCCATCGCAATATGAGAGTAATGGAAGAGGGAGTGTACCTGTGTTTGCGCACACACTTGTGCACTATATGTCCCGCGTCGACGGATAGTCTCGGTTGAGTTTGGCCGCCATGATCGTAATCGGTCAGGATATATCAGTAAACTTTATTCGTGTATTAATGTAGACATAACGACTGTCAAAAGTTTATAATATTTGGTATTCATTACGTTACATTTGAGAAGCGCAAGTCAGTCCCAAGCATTTTATTGAACTTGCCTCGTTAGTTAGTAAATATTTACCTACATATGTAGGGATCACATATTGTGACTGAATTTCAAAATAGTTATCCCAATCGATTGAGATGAAAATTTTCATACGCTTATCGAAATCCAATATGGCGGACGCTCAAAGATGGTGGGCCAATTATTTTTATGCACCTCAATAATATGTGTAACAATTGATTGTTTAGCTGAGAGAAAAACAAAAAATATAGAAAGCATGTTGTTTAAAGAAAAAAATCTGTTATTGAAAATTATTATCATCGCTGTTGTAGCTGTGCATAAATATTTATCGCAGTGTATCATGACAATACGTGTTATCGCCCTAACGTACAGCACAAGAATGTTGGTGTCTTGTATCCATTTAGGCGGGATAGCGATCAGTAGATACAACATTTTGTACCGCAAGCGTCGGACAGTCGATTTGGGGATCGAGATCGGTGTAAACCGATCTCGATCCCCAAATCTGACATGTTTGACATGTTTTATTATAAACATTGACACTGACATGTTTTATTATAAAGAATTTCGTGAGTAATCACGAAATTCTTTATAATAAAACATGTCAGTTATTCAAATGGGTTTTGTATATCACTAACTTATTAGCGCGTTTCTTTCCTGAGAATTAAAAATCGCTACGCTACATATCCAGCAAAAGATATGAAAAAGATTCTTTCCGTAGATTAAGCCAAGAGGTTGGCAAAGACCCAAGATAGAAAACGTGCGAAGTAAGGGTTACCTTTTATAAGTAAAAAATAATTTTCGGTAATAAAAGATCACGACTGAAAAGATTCGATATCTTTTGAAATACATAAATGTGCTCAAGGGAAAATAATCTCTTATTTATATATTGTTTATAAAAATCCAATTTTATCGTTTCTAGAGGAAACCATATTTCATGCCGTTCTGTAAATGAAAAGTAATGGCTGAAAAGCAAGTGGTTTAAGTTGAATTCTTGGCTAAGGCTATGAATGTATAAACGGATACTGCAATAAAATGGAAATGTATGCATAATGACATTAATATAAGCGTATAAAGTGAAAAACGGTCGTAATTTGCAGAAAGTAGCTCTGGTTAGTGGCATATTTTTAATCAGCAGACGACAACTTCGTAGTTTGTCCTGCAAGAGGCCACTAACAAAACACATAGGTAGGTACTACGCTGATGACATTGATATTTTGCACGAAAAAAAGCGCTGTTTATAAATGTTGAACCGGTAAGTCTTTGCTGACGCGTTTAAAATTCTCAGTGTGATCTGCCTGTGTAGAAAAACTTCAATGATTCCTCATTCTTAAGAAAGAAGTTTAGATAGTTACTAGTAGAAAATAATCATCCAGCGTTTTTAGGTTTCCGGAGTCAACAAGGAACCCTTATAGTTTCGCCATGTCCGTCTGTCCTTCCGTCTGCGGTTTAGCTCAGAGACGTTAAGCGCAAGTTGAAATTTAGTATGGGTATAGATTTTAATCACGCCGACAAAGTGCTGAAATAAAATCTTGAAACACATTTTATTTAGGGTCCGACACGCACTTGGCCAGTTTTCCTACTATGGTTAGACAACCCCAAGGCTGCTTAATAGCAGCACAAGAAAAGTTACTAAATATATTTTCTGAAAGTGAATTGTAAAATAATGTATGCAAAAATTCAGTTAACGAGTCGGCTATAAAGTAACGTATGTAGTTGTTGCTTTTTATGTTGATAACATAAAAATTAATGACAGCATTTCAAAGCCCGCACTCGAAAAAGATGGGTTGGAGATGTTTTAAGCACTCTTATCAAAATCACTTTTAAAGTTTCTGAATAATTTGTAAGCATCGTTCCGTATTTTTCTATTTTAAATAGAAGTAAACACTCCATTTTACATTTCGTCGTAATCGTGTTATAAACAAAGCTTTTTACCGTCAACTGATGAAATGATCTCTCATCACAGTCATCACACATGAGATCAACGGATCCGATAAGCGATGAGAATACACGAAAACGCATATGACAACGTAAGCATACGATAGCGTTCTATAACAGCCTTGGACTCACATTATACCATTAGCATAGCATAGCATTATCAGCCTGTAATTTTCCCATTGCCGGAACACAGGTCTCCTCCTGTTAGAGCAAGTGGAATTAGTGAAGTTTATCCACCACGCGAGCCCAGTGCGGGTTGGTGGATGCTATATGTTCGAGTTTTGGTTCCAGGACATACCGATTTCCTCACAATGCTGAGAACTGTGTACAAAAACGTTAGTTAAAAAACTTTTTACAAAAAAATGCAACCGACTTACCAACCAAATAAAAAACACTACAAAGTTAATTCAGTCACGCGATATTTTACAATTTAACGGCGTTTGCCACTTTCCGGTAACATTTACATACATAATACAAATATTACATTTCAGATTACCAGTCAGTCAGTGATAGAGTCAGTCAGTCAGAAGTTTACCTATTATGTAATGTTGGACAAATTTTATTTGACGTTTTGGGTAATATTGAAAACTGGGGCAAAAATGACCCGAGCAAGAGGTCGATGATTATTGAAAACGGACGAAACACGCTTTAATACACTCAAATTGTAGGCGACTGCTGTGACAATGACAAACCATTTCACAAAGTTCACACTGAACATTACAATATTGTCAATGGGAATTCTAACTGTTGTTTGCATAAAAGTATACAAAAATATGATTTTTCGCTTTTTAAAGCGTGTTGTGGTTTAATCGAGAATGCATAGTTTTCAAGCTTATTGACGTCTGACGTCCTCCTACCTACAAGCTTAAAACTATATTGCACTAGACCGTTAACTGAGGTCTAAGGAATATGCACAAAACTACAACCCTTTGGAACTGTGCTCCTCTGAGCACTTTATGGCCCTTGTGCATTCAAGGCCAAAGTCCCAACCCTTTGGCCTTGGATGTTCTAAACTCTTCAGTGACAAGCCGGTTTGACAATTATTTAAGAAAATATGCGAAATAAATTGGAGTAGATTCGTTATGCCACTTTAGAACGGCTAGACTGATCTGGTATTCAAAAAAGTTGGCCAGAAAATTAAGGAAAATCTGAAAGTGCTTTTTTCAAAGGATTTTTATTTGAAATACTTGGACAGGACAACGACTGTTGGGTCAACTGATTCAATATAAAAGTACCAAAATATAGAACGTGCTTGTTTAAACCTAGTTATTGACTTGACAGTCATAAACTGACTATTAAATTGTAACTGTCTTGTTTATATTGTATGTGTACGACTAACAATAGTTTTATAAGCTTAATGTATTTACTAACGCTATGGACCTCGGTTGGCAAATAAATAATCTCGCTTCACTCTCCTACACCCCTACAATATACCCCTACAATCGGCTCGCTACACTCAGTTAACGGTCTATTGCAATATACACTTCTGGACACATCTATTGGCCCACCTTAGAGTTTAGGTTTCGATGGCCCCTACCGAAATATGATTGCTAGATTGAACAAAAACTGTTGATGCAGTTTTAAACCTGATACATTTTACCATCTTTTTCGATCGTATTGTTTTAAATTTGAATTCAGAATACCATACGACATGGAGCTACGCCTAACAAGTCGGATATGCGCCTTGTTAAAGGCAATTGATTTTTGAATAAAAAACATGTTTTATCAAATAAAGGTTTAATTTAATAACGCGTGTTGCCTCCATGGGCATCTACCACAGCTCTCATACGATTAGGCATAGAGTTTATCAACCGCTCTATGCAATTTTGAGGGATCATCTCCCATTCCTCTTCTATGGCAGTTTTCAACTCCTGCATCGTCTGGGCAACTGGCTGACGAGCCCTAACACGTCTTTTTAGCTCGTCCCACATGTGCTCAATGGGGTTCATGTCTGGGCTTCTGGCTGGCCAGTCCATAACTGTGATGTTCACATCCCGAAGATATTCCCTGACGATGCCGGCCGCATGGGCTCTTGCATTATCATGCATAAAAAGGAAATTTGGGCCCACATAGTCCGCGTATGGTATCACGTGAGGTTCTAAGCACTCACGAATGTACCTTTCAGCATTTAATGTTGGCAGCCGTGGTCCTGTAACAACCTCAAGTTGAGTTTTGCCGCTCGCGGATATACCGCCCCAGACAGTCCATGAGCCACCGCCATAAGCAACCCTCTCTTCAAAGCAGCATTGTGCGAAACGCTCTCCCTTACGTCGGTAGACCTTCTTCCTTCCATCATTGCCATGTAACACAATTTTAGACTCATCAGAAAAGAGTACACGGCTCCAATCTTGCTGTGTCCAATTTAAATGACTGCGTGCGAAATGAAGGCGCGCTGTTCGGTGGGCTCGCGTTAGTTTGGGCCCATTAGCTGGCTTGTGTGGTACCATATCGCGTTCTTTTAACCTTCTCCGAACAGTTCGAGCGCTCACAGATACTCCGTGGAAGTCGCGAAGTTGGTTTTGTATCTCAATGGAGGTAAGGTGACGATTTCTCAAGCTGGTCGTCACGATGAATCGATCCTGCCTTTCAGTTGTGACCCGAGATCGTGGCCTTCCTTGGCGACGAACAAAGCCGCCAGTCTCTAGGTACCTCCGATAAACATTTCGGACCGCAGATCGACTTAAATTAAGTTGAGCACTCACGTTTCTTTGGCTGTGTCCGGCCTGAATAAGTGCCACAGCTTGGGCGGCGACTTCAGGTGAAGTATCCATAGATTATTGATAGAACCTCACCTTAATGTTAAGAATAAGTAATGTTTGTTGCAAAACCAAAGATATCAATCACTTTTTCAAGAATTAAATCCAAGTAAACCAATAAAACCAAGTTTTCTTAGTATTCGATTGTTTGATATCAACAAACAGGCTCCAAATTGTCTTTTGTTTCTTTAAATTCTGTGTTCGAAATTCAAAAAAAGACTATTGAATGAAATTGTGAATGTGCCAGGTTCAAAACTGCATAAAAACTTTTTGCTCGACCTAATATAAAATTTTAGCTAGGACCAAACGAAACTGAAAATACAAGGTGGGCCAATAGATGTGTCCAGAAGTATAGTTTTAAGCTTGAAGGTAGAGGAGGACGTCAGACGTCAATAAGCTTAGCGGTACCTAATTTCACTAAACTGTGGCAGATTTTCTGCTATAAATGTTAAAGATTCATCATACGACGTTCCTTTAGATAGCCACACAAAATTTCACGAATTGACAAATCTTGAACATACATTTCATTTTACTTATACAATTTTATTTACTTATTTATTTTCGTTTCCCCTTCTTGTGATTTTATTTTCTTAAAAATATTCTTCATTGGATGGTTTGTGATTACGTCTTTTTTCATATTTTCTAAATCAGCCATTATCAGTCGATAAATTTGAATTTTTTATCCTGGTTGAAATTCTGGAATGGGATCAAAAACTCCAACTCCAAAAAAATGAGCAATACCATGCTGTTAGTTGTATTTATATTAGTTTCGTCACAGACTTGACGCCGTCGACGGTATCAGACTGCTTGAAAGGTGATTTGTTTGGAACTTTTTAGTTCTTTTTCGTTTTCATCAGTTTTAATGGGTTACATTTTTGGAGCCCTTTATTGGCCCTGGCCAAAAATATGATTTTAGTTACCAAACCAAGCGGTTGCCGCCATATTTTTTTTTTCTTAATTTATACCAATTATACTTTGGCACTTAAAATAATATACTTTTACGGCATTTGTTTAAATCTACGTAGCCGTTTAGGCTACAGGGTACATCAGGGATATACAAACATACAAATTTACATCATATTGCGTCCTTACTGATGATGTTGCCGTTTTTTTACAACGATTGCTTCACTTCGTCTTGTAATTCAAAATTCTAGAAATTATGATTTAAAGCCTGTTATTCTTTAAGCAAATTTAACCATTTTCTATGGCCATATTTATAACCGTAAACTTACTTACATACATACATACATACAACCGTAAACTCTAAATAAGTGTTATTTTTTTAAATAAGTTCCAACGTACGGATACCCTTCTTCTCGACGCATTATTATGAAATTATTCGTTCTTAGTACTGCTATCGTATGTATTGTGCGTAATTGGTTCAATCGCTATCATTGGTAAATTTTACTTTTTGACCTTGGAACTCATTTTCAAAACTAATATGATTTGCCAAGGTTTTAAAAAGGGTTATATTATATAAACAAATAATAGTAATTTTCGACGGTCTATAAACTTCTTACAACTATCCTGAGAGCATAAATTAATGGGCACATTGAGAGTAACTCTTAATGGGCACATTGAGAGTAACTCAATTATGAACGGGACCTATTTCTACATGTATTCTGAGAGACGTCTCAGATTCCATATAAAATGGATCCTGCGGCTCTAAGGAGCTGCTCCTCTTTTACATGGCCATACGCCAACAGGTTCGTCAATCTCGCCAGAATCTTCCAATATTTTGTATAGATAGAAGGCATACGACTCTGTGTGTCCTTCCACGTATATATAAGGCAACGGAAAACAGTCCTTATATAGTCAGGATGACGACCGACTCAAGGGAACGATGAACCTGTATGGATTAAACGGGGAATTTTTCAGGGCGGCAGTATGAGTCCACTTTGGTTTTGCTTAGTTTTGAAACCTCGCCTTGCTAACGGCGAATATTTGCATAGCCAACATTAAATGGCTAGGTTTATTCACCAGCAACTTGCTTTGAAAAACCAACTTGTTGATTCTGAGGTACCGTATTACAAGTATCTGCCCGACCCATTTCTCCAAAAATAACCAAGATACGTTGTACTGGGATCGGTCAATCATCAGTGATTAGACTATTCTTGCCAATAAGCCGATTATAGTGATAATAGTGTGCCGCATAATGATGTATAATCGATATACGTTAACCTCGTGTAAGCTGAGAAAGAGAAACAAATTAAGTATCTTGAGTGAGGACGAGGTTGTCGACATGTAGAACGTTAACGTTTGATGATATATCAATCTACGTTTGGCAATATCATGTAATGCCTGACCACATCATGAATTGGCTTTTTTTCTTCAGCTGGCGCAATATCATTGTTTTTTTTTTTATCGGAGTTATTGTTCTCCACCGTGATGCATCACAAAAACAGAACTATATCAGCGCCTTTAACGATGGATAATTAAACTATTTTCCAATATTATCACTAATGTTTGAGCATATCATGAAGTAGCCGTGTGTAGCTGTCGATTTCGATAAACACTGAGTTATGCATTGATCTGGCGAGACCATATCATGATGTGGGCAATGGGTATTTTCCATTTCATGAAATGATCAATATGATAATGATGTGATCAATTCTATGATATAGCCACGATATATAAACGGTTTTTGAATAGGGACACTCGACAGTTTATAGCGGCCATCTTGGAAAAACGATAGGTGTCGAAGTTAACGGGAATATATAATATTTATTCGTGTTTAGAAATTATTCAAATTTATTATCAAAAATTAAATTTATTTCATGAGCAGTTCGAGGGCTTCATCATCTCGCATGATGGTGACATCAACTGGTCAACGAGAATATGTGATCTAACACCGCTAGATTACCTACTTTCTGTGGGGCTACGTGAAATCTCGATACTATGCTGACAAACCACAGACAATTGCTGCCCTGAAGTCCAACATAACTCGCGTTCTTCATGAGATTGAGCATGTATGCAAAAATGTCGTCCGAAATTGGTCCACTAGATTACACCACCTTTAGCAGAGTCGCGGCAAACATGTTTTAAAATAAAAAAAATATTCCATACATAATGTCATCAAAAATGTTCTTTCAAATAAAATAAAAATTGCGTCATTATCATTCAAACAGGATGTTTTACTCCATTTCAAAGTTCAAGCGCTTTTAATAAAAAGCCCTTTACATGGTTCCTTTGCCGATACATGTGTTTTATCTTTTTTGTTTTTTTTTTTATGTTTAAAATTGAAATTTTTATGTCTTAGCTTAATCGGCCGTTTATTTAGCGGTCTAGCCTTTTCATTGAACGCAGCTGTTTACTCAACCTTGGCACATGACTTGGTTCAATGTGTTGTATGTCCAAGTAGTGGAACTTAGGGACTTAGGGCACCTCGATATGGATAACTTAAGTTCGAATGGTATGACGGGAGCTGGAGTGAGCGAGCTAAGCAAGCAAACTTAGCTCATTCCAAGAATGGAAATAAATTAAAGCGTTTAAGTTAATTACTGTCCTTTGGGTGTGTAAGTTTAAGACCAAATCATTTTAGCATAAGTATTCTTAGACTTAAATAAATATGTATACATTACAGAAACCTGAAAACCTACAAAAACTAATTAATAACTAAATTCAAGAAAGGAAAGTTATGGCTTAAACCTAAAAGTTATTTCAATTTTAAAATCCCAAGTCTATCCGAAGTTCTCCCAAAGTGACCCCAAAACTAATGCAACTTTGAGGGTAAAAAAGCACTAAAAAAAAATACCCTTACTTCTTCGTGCACATTTATATCACGTGTTTGAAAAAAACCGTCTGTTCCCGTCAAGTAGCTTTTTAATTTTAGCCGGTCAGATCACCTGGCACTTCCAGAGTTATTTTAAACCGACTCCCCCAGAAGAAAGGTAATGTTTTAAAACCTTTGTTAGCACATAGCTAAAACAGTAACTTTCATCTATTTGACCGCCACAGTTTGAGCACGATGAAGACTGCCGAGGTGACCGAGCAGCTTACCACTGCTTTCAGTAGAAACTAATCCTAAACTGTTACTGCAAGTGACAAGTGTCCTAAGAGACCGGTAAAGCGGCAGTACAGGACTAAGAGCTAGATTCGGTGGGAAGCTGGGCCGCCAATTGAACGGCTCATTGAGCTTGTTGGCTGCGACATCATAATATACATAAAAAACTACGTTCATTGCATAGGTTAAGAATTTTCTGGATAGCATAATGTCAAGACATTCCATCGTCGTCGATCTGCAGCTCTTTTTTAGGTCCGCATGAATTAGTTTTTACCGTTAACATTTTTAAGAGTCGCGTGCGCCACTATTTGGTTCGGCCACGCTCGATAGTAGCCGCAACAGTGTATTGCTAACCGTCTTATTTATTATTTTTGTACCCGTATACATTTATGTTCTTTTTTGGTTATTTATTTTAGTTTTAATTACTTTTTATGCTGCTCCGGCCACGTTTCTCAGTCAACGCCGGCTGTCGCTGAAAACGTCTCGCACACAAGTCCCAGCATTATGCTGAGCGATGGCCGATATGTGCAGATGTAACGCATATCTTCCTAATTTGTTTTGTGTACGTTGTTTTATGGTATGCGTCATGTTTGGCGCAAATAAACTCTTTTTCTTTCTTTTCTAAATGGAGTATTACGAGTAAAAAACGTCAAACTGTTCTTTAAGTTTGACAGATTTTCAGGCTGACTTCAAATTACGACTGAAACATAAAACAAAAGAAATTTATGGCATTAATCAAAATTGACCTGACAGTGACTGATGTAGCCTTATTTGTATAGCTATTCTATATTTTGTGGAAGCTTAGATCAATCCATCCAATCAAGGTGGAATGACAGTGCGCTTCAAGCTTACGTCATCTAAGTTTTCACGGTATGACAGAGGTCTACAGAATAGACCGACTGATCGACCAGAATCGATCACAGTAAGTCAGACTGATAATTGCCATGACCGATCCGTGAAATCCATAGTAAGAAAAGGCGATTATCAAGAAATATGTCCTACCAAACTTAATCAATCTGCCTAGCCTTTTCCCAACGATCAAACTAATTGCCAAGGTTGGTCAGTCAAAAACGTGAACCTAGTTGCTCGATCCACAGCGCAGATCTCTATGGAAAATAACGTGTAAGAAACTCCACGGATTCAACTTTAAATTATTAAGTAGTTCCAAAATAATACTTTTAAGTGAAATAATTAAGGCATAAAATTAAATAATACTAAAGAGATTGAATCTATCTATTAACCCCTATTTTTCCTGGTCACACTATAACTTGAGAACGGCTTGACCGATATGACTAATTCTTTTTTTGTTTTTTTCGCCAAATTATAGGGAAGGTTTAAAAACGTAGGTAGTTAGGTAGGTTAGGTAGGTAGGTATGTAAGTAGGTATATAGGTAGGGTAGGTACGTAGGTAGATAGGTAGGGTAGACGGTTGACGGGTTGTAGGTTAATGTCTGAGGTAGTCTTTTGAGGAAAGCACCAACCAGTAGAGAGGACCTCTCCACACAGTGCAAGCATTTGTCTGTTTTATCGGGCAGCTCAACTCACGTCTTTAGGAAGCTCAAAGACCTGACCAACAATACCAAAGTAAGGACATTTTGCTAATGGCCACTAAGCTAATGTACCTACTCAAACTGTAATCAAATTTGACGCTCTTTAGAAGAAAAAACCGGCCAATTGCGACTCCGACTCGCGTGCTTTCAAACCATAGACTTCTTACAGGTAATCTATATGCAAAGAACTATTATCTGTATTTTTTTGTTAAATATTAGAATCAGTAATTGTTACGGATATAAAAC
>NDFZ01005194.1:206642-269101 GCA_002192655.3 Mamestra configurata
GGGGTAGCGAAATTCAAAACCATTTTTTAAATAGATAAAAACTCTCAAAAAACATCCTTTCATTTGGTATGTCACACAGTACCCCAAAAAGTGACAAATAAATTTGTTTTAGTTGCACGTCCATTATTGGGTCACCAAAGATTATATGTATACCAAATTTCAACTAAATTGGTCCAATAGATTGGGTGAAAATCGGTTGTGACCGACGGACAGACAGACAGACAATCGAGTGATCCTATAAGGATTCCGTTTTTCTATAGATATAGAGGTTCTCAGCCCTGTCGATCCCTATGAGGTCCGACAGTAAAGCAGTTAACACGTCAATTCCCCAAGGGAGTGTAATAGGCGGCTTGTTGTTTCTTATACATATAAACGACCTTCCTAAAGTTATAAATGGACCATGTGTTCTATGTGCGTATAATATCTCTCTGCTCACCTCATGCCAGAACGATGACAATTTAAACGTTAAATTAAACTCCCTTCTTTCTACAGCTGTAAATTGGATGGATAACCATTATCTAGAAATTAATTTCAATACAACAAAATTACTTACTTTTCATCCCCATCAAAAATCCCCACTAAAACTAAATTTAATTTTAAAAATGCAAAACTGGAACAAGTGAATGAATTTACTCTCCTCGGCATGACTAAAGATACCTACATAAATTGGAAATCCCATATACAGAAAATAATAGCGAAACTTTCAAAATATTCATATGCCCTACGCGAAATTTAAAAAAAAATACCAACCTGCAAACTGCACTAGTCTCTATGCATGCCCAGGCATAGCTCAGCTATGGGGTTATGCTGTGGGGTAATAGTACAGATGCACAAACCATATTTAGTTTACAAAAGAAGTTAATTCGAATAGTAATGAACATAGAACAAACAGATAACTGCAAACCACACTTCCGAAAACACAAAATACTCACACTCACTCACACTGTTTATATATCTTAGAATTATGTAAATTTGGCAGAAATCACCCAGATTTTTATACAACTTGCGAAGAAACCCAAAAAAGATACAACTTTCGACACAACAAAAACAAAATAAACATGCCTAAACCCCGACTTAAAATGCACTCAACCAGCCCTTTAGTTATGTCCATAAAAAAATATAATAACCTGCCAAATGAAATTAGAGAAGTAAACAAAACAAATATATTTAATAATAAAATGAAAAAAAAATGTGCAAACCAAGAATTAATACGCAGTAAAAGAGATTTTAGATGACAAATCGATTGCAAAATAAAATTATACTCTCTCATCACCAAAACATTATGAAATAAATATAATATGATATGGCATAATATCAAATCAAATATAAATATGAAAATACGAATACATAAATAATAACATAATTTAATAATAATGTAAAAACAGTTTATGCAATGAATAAAAAAAAATAACTAATATACTGTACATACGTATAGTATATTAGTTTTTAGTTGGTCTGTGTATAATAGATACACAGACCAAACAATAAATATATTAAACAGATCCATAATTTTACACCCAATTAAACATATCTAATAATTTAATGTAATATTGAATTCCTTGAATTGCTCTTAGCCTTCAAGGAATTCAATTAGCCCTCTTTCTCACACCATATTTTGCTGTGCCTGGCAGGGTCCATATTAATCTTTTAGTTTGTTATACCATTGATGTAATACGTATGGAATGCAATAAAGAATTGAGTATTGAGTATTTTAACCCTAAAACTAATATGCAGAAGTTTGAACTCGAGACCTGGCAACGAACAAAAGAGCGCATCGTTCTACGTGTTAAACTAATAGACCGCGTTCGAAAATAACACTTCGCTCCAAAATAAAGACAGCTGACGTGGCTTAAAGGCAGCTTAACTCAATTGAACTGTGCACTGAAATAGTGAGATCTGATCATGATAGACCACGAAGCGATCTGGTAGAAAATATGAAAGAAATAGAGAGCAGTTTTCGCAGAATAATGCGCAGTGAGGGATTTATTTTTTAAACCTTCAGGCAGTACTAGTCAAAACATTATGGAAAGACAAATTTAAGTATTCTACCAGTCGACACAAGATGGTGCAGAGACTGAACATTGTATGGAACCTAATGGCTAAACATAAAAAATATCAAAAATATACAATAAAATAATAAAAAATACATTCAAATCAATAAACAATGTTACTCTGGAAAAACGAATCTCACAAATTAACGTTGTGATGATTATTTCAAATTCTTGTAAATGTGATCACGCGCCGTCACCATAAAAAAGAACTGACTGGTTGCAGTCTTGATGTTCAGATGGAGCACATTCTCTAGGAAAATTGCCTGGATAAAGAAAGAGGGCTGGATAAACTCAGAGCGCTGCGAGGGACATCGTAGGAGACAACATCGGTAGAAGAAATATTTTTACTATAGGTAAGTATCAGATAAGAAAGAAAAGCAGGTTTATCTAGAAAATAAAACAAGGATGTGTACGATAAACATTCTCTTCCAACTCAGATTCCTTGTACATTTTTGGTAGAAATGGAAGTTATTATTTTATTACTAATCGCATAATTAACAACCTAAGTAAATGTATTATCCAAAAAGAAATCCAACAAATTGTTATGGTAGAACTGTAGTGAATTTGATTCCCGAACTCCCCGTTGCTGCCCGCAGTACTGTGACTTGTCGCTAGTGAGCTAGGTATTCTGTTGTCGTTCATTCAACTAGATGGTGTTGGGATCGAGTTAGATCGCGGTATGGTTTCGTTTCCGGCCTTTATTGATATACCAGACTGACATTTTCCGTAGTATGCATGCTTGAAAAGTATTTTTTACATACATGATTCACTCAGTATTTTTGAAAAAACTGTCCCACGCTATTCGTGACGACAGTTTTTATAAACTAAATAATGTATAGGTAGAATTATAACTGTGTTGCATGATGATGTATGTTTAGTTCATACAGGGTTTTATCGGAGACAATACGCAAAATTTTGCGTAAAGCAAGTTCATTAAAAATAAACAGACACGCACGTTTTGGTTTTTGGAACGAAGTTCCTTTCTCGCGCGTTGTGAAAGGGGGCTAGACGGAAAAAAATCATACGAAAAGTTGTAACGACACTTTTTTGATTGTCTTTTGTTTCTTTTATGTTTGAATTTCAAAGAAGAATGTGGTTTTAATTTCGAAATAATGCGCCAAATTATAAGATACAAATATTTTGATAAAAGTAATTGATTAGACACTATTTTTTCCCGCGGCTCAGCTCCTTTTATTCTATCCTAGAAGATTTTATTGGAATATGATGATTTTTCGAAGACAAAAAACAGCCTCTTCATGAATGAGTTTTCTTAATCGGATCTGTATCTACAGTAGAACGGAACAAAGAATTTTACCGTTTATAATAATTATTAGTATTGACTATTTTAAAAAAAGGAGTCTCGTAATTAATATGTCATTGTAAGTAGGTACCCAAAAACTTCTCAGGTACACACAATCCAGAATAGAAAGTTGCTATTAATTTCAAATACTACAAACGAAACATTCGAAACAAAAAAAAAATTGCATGATATCTGCTCTATTTTATGAACAAAGTTTTAAAACTATGAAACGTAGGTATCAGTTATTTAGCGTAATAGACTTAATTGGCGATCGTTCGAACGCAACAAATTGAAGCTGAAAATAATACAAATATTTTAAAACATTTATATTTTTTTAGTTGTGAAATCCTTTTTTTATTTGATTAAATACTAGCCATTTCATGCGGTTTCACTTCTCTATCAAGAAACAGAACAGGGATGGTGTTTTTTTTCAAGGATAACAAGTAGGCTACGAGAATGAGTGCTATGAGTTATGACACAGCGATAATGAAGCTTTCAATCTGCAAAAGAGTTGGTAATCCGATGAGTAGTTTAGATATTAAATGATAAATGATATTAATTTGGAACTTCGTTCCATCCGGGTGTCCCTTGACACCTCTCAAGTTTTTTTGTCCTGTAACGAACGAAACATTAAAAGTAAAG
Source organism: Mamestra configurata (assembly GCA_002192655.3). Taxonomy (NCBI): domain Eukaryota; kingdom Metazoa; phylum Arthropoda; class Insecta; order Lepidoptera; family Noctuidae; genus Mamestra; species Mamestra configurata. The sequence goes on from NDFZ01005194.1 coordinate 210,636, forward strand.
TCCGTCTTTACGATATTTTAAAGCGAGAACAGTGATGCCAATTCTGCAAAAATCGCCCGGATGTATATTTTTTTTTCATAGTTTTCTCTCATAAGAACTTTTTCCTGACAATAACAACCACAAAAAAAAAGAATAAGTGAAATTGGTCCAGCCGTTGTATATGTATATGTATGATGTATATGTATGATGCCGTGACCAAGGGAAATAGAGATTATTTTTTAAGAAACTTCAAAAAAAGGAGAGAAGCTCTCTACTCTCCTTTTTTTGAAGTCTATTAATGTTCACAATTTTTTTTTATATGTTTGTTCAGCGATACATTCGCGAATCTTCAAACCGATTTGGATGATTCTTTTTTGTTTGGAAGACTATTTTTTCATACTAGTCCCATTTTAATTTGGTAAAGATCTGATGAGGAACTTCGGAGATAGGCAACGGAACTCTTCAATAAATGATAAAAAATACGGGACTGCTGAAATCGCATGTCTGTTTATTGTGTTTTCACCGGTTTATAACCTAACATCACGCCGGTACGCTGTGAAGGGGTACGCAGATGTGTACAAGATAACCCTGTTTTTGGGGTTATCTATTCGGGCGTAACTTTATTGTTTACTAACCGGTCTTGACGATTCTTTTTGCGTTGAGTTTAGTTATATATTGAATTTGCATTGGACGTTGAACTTAAACAAGTGACCCACTCAACTTTAAATCTATAAAATCTAATAAAGTGTGATATTGTTAGGTTTATGTCAATCTCAAAGCCAAGGTAGATGTTTAACTATGAGCTGACCTGGACTTGGACTGAACGATGAAGTCACACAAAGTAACTCCTTAACGGCAAATAGCGCAATCACTCATTATGGGAATAACGTCGTTGTGGAGTTTCACCTCTAAAAAGTAATATTAAAAAGCTTTTTACAAAAAATACAAGCGACTTCCAAATAAAAAACACTACAAAGTATAAAATAACTTTAATTTCGGAAGTCGGTGTCAAAAACGAAAAAGCAACCAAAAACACCGACTGCCGAAATTAAAGTTATTTTTCAACAATAGTTTATCTGTTATATAATCTAAAATTATATGGTTTTCGTGACCTTCAATCTTTACCAATACTTTATTTAACTGGAAATTGATAAAATACCTGGATTTTTTTACAAAATTATCCATTCAATGTGATAAAGATCCTCGAGTTGGTCACGTGTTAGGATCACAACTGTGTCGGGATAATGATATGTACCTCTCACAATGGATCTGTGACGAGACATAATGCTTTTGTTACTTTTATGAACACCTACTACGCAACACCTGCGCAGTTTCAAATATGTCTAGATACAATGTACTATCATATTGAACAACGTTTGTTGTATTGGATATAACAAAAACAGGTGCTTCATGGTTAGTTTGATATTTTGTGTAAGTATATCGGTTTTCTACTTAATTTGGTGGGATACCTTGATTAAAATTTGTGAGTGTAGTGAGACTTTATAAAGACTCAAAGATTGTGCAACGGTTTTGGAGCGGACCAGCATTGAGCAAAGCATTTTTCAACATCACTTTAACTCCTGAACATTACGCCTGCCGTGTGCCTGACTTGCCTGAAGTGTGCTAGATAATGTGCATTTCAGTAAACTGTCTACTGTCTATGCTTCAAACTGCACTCCAACCCTTTTCCTAAAAGAGAAGATACAACTCCCCTGCAAAAGAATTCCAATCTATAAACTTGTTATATATATCGTCTTTTTTGTTACCCAAAATATGTACGTGCTGAGACATAGACGCCAGTCCGTTACACAATACGGACCCAACTACGATTACATAACCCAACAAAAAATTAAGGTTCTTCTTCATGTGCTGATACCACATTTCCTTTCTTCGACAGGCAGCAGAGAGTGGCAATGTCGAGGACTTTATGCGCCTGTACCTCAGCGAACCGTCGCGGCTAGCAGTGAAAGACGGCAGAGGTCGCACCGCGGCACACCAGGCTGGAGCCAGAAACAACACTAATATTCTGCACTTCATCAACAACTATGGTGGAGGTAGGTTTTCATGCTCAGTTCCAATTTTGAAGACTTTCATTCCTGCTTTTGCCAAAAATATTGTGCACTCAAGGAGCACGTGCGCTTCTTTTTCCTTCTACTCTATGCATGCTCTGCGCAGAGGAGTTTGAGGAGTCTGCGTTTTACATATTTTGTGGAAGTGTTGCTTCAGTTAGCGGTCCAGCCGCAGAAAGTGCCAAAGAGATATTTTTGCACTGTGCTCCAATCTGTCTTGGACCGCCTGTCTATAGAGCCATACCTGATGATTGGTCTGATAACTGTGGTGTATAAGTCAGTGAGTGGTATTGGGACTGATGTTATCTGCTGTTTCCAAAGCTGTCTGGTGCTGACATGCCAAACAAGCGTGCGACCTTTGCAGCCATTTTCCTTTTACTTAAAAGAAATTGAGTAAAAATATCTGATTTTAGAAAAGGCAGATGAAGTGCACATCTTAGATGAAAAGCACCTTTTATTGCTTTTTTTTTTTGTAAAAACATTCATTTCGTTCTTTTAAAATAATGTTGTGTGACTGCTAGATAATTTCAATGAAGCTATGGTTATGTGTTAATTGTTTTCGATTTTCACTAAAATAACCGGTTTTCAATCAGTTTAAATCAAAATCAAGTGTCCAAATCAGTCGAGTATTTTTGTTTAGTAAACAAACTAAACTTTTGTAGAAAAGAGTATAGTTTTCTTGAGTATGGTTGGTAATGGAAGGATTTTGGCGAGACAGAAGCGATATTGTCAAGGACTTCATGCACCTGTAGTGATAGAACTATGGCTTAGTGCTATGAAATATTAGTGTCGTACATATTGTGTCCTCATAACTGTCCATGGTTGTGACTAGTGGCTAATGGCTAAGTAATAAGTAAACTCTTCTGTACCTCGTAAAGCAGCTAAACTATTGGTCACGGCTGTCATTTAAAGATCTTTAACAGTCGTTATGGTGGACAGAGGCCAGAAAACCTTACACCAATCTCACCACCGGGTATCGTGATACCCAGCTACTAGGTAGAGGATGTCAGATGAACTCTCTTCATGTAAGATAAAGGTACGCAGCTGCACATTGGTGTGCCTTGCCGAAGCTTGAGTGGGTTCATGAAGTTTATGTGCTTGCATCTCTCGCCAGGTGGCACTTGAGCGAGTTTAAATTTAGAGTAGGTTGCACTACAAGACAGTTGTCATCATTGGCGGAAGGTATAACTATCAGTCGAGGACTTCATGAGCCTATAGTCAGAGAACTTATGCTTAGTATGTCTAGCTTCTGGCCATCTTGTCAACGCTCTCTTTTATGCAAGTGTTAACTAAAAGGTGGACACACGTATAGCAAACGTGAGAGTTCATTTCCGTCATTCTCTTACTGTTACCGCACCCACAACCGTCTCCCTCTCCCATTCTGCTTGCAACAGCCTTCTTTATCGCGTCTAGCCATCTTGCTAGCGCTTTCATCTGAGAGAGTAATAAAAAAAAGTGAAACTTACTGATATCAAACATAAAAGTCTTCATCTCCTTCGTTACTTTTCTGTGGAGAATCGCGACGACAACTGTCTCTCTTGTTTATATGCTGCTTGCAATAGCCTTCTAAAACGCGTCTGACTGTCTTACTATGTATATATATGTCTCTTTTGAGCGAGTTTTAACTAAGTAAATGGTGAAATTCACTGAAAAAGCAAACAAAAAGTCTTCATTTTCGTCCTTCGCTTACTGAAGCGAATTGCAACCACAACCGTATCTCTAAGATATAGTGAGTGAGGGCCGTTTGGAACATGCTGCCTTCTTTATCGCATCTGATCACTCTGACCATCTTCCCCTTGATCAAATTGGAACTTAAGGGATAGGACGTACTGAAACATATATTTGTGGGAAATTGATTAGTCAGCGGAGTGACACACTACAATGGTCACACCGCAGGGCACCCAGCTGCTGCCATATGCCACGGAATTGTACCTTTAGGGAATACTTCATGCCAGGGTTGCGGAATTTGTTCGAAAGAGTCACCGCGGCCCTGGAACGCAAAGGACTTTAGAAGGAACACGGATGGGTTTTAGTCAGTACACGCCCTTCCGCTCCACCCAAAGCGGAAGAAGACATTTCATGAGCCCAGGACTTCAATTTACCTCAACATTTTTATTTGACCCCACAAAAGGATTTTCTATGTCGTGGGGTCTATTCTTTTTCAGTACAGAACAGAAGACATTATTTAGTAATAATAAAATAGTAAAAAAAATATTGGAAAAGCTTTTAAAAAATCTGAATTTCTATTACATTCGTTCTATTAAATTGGTTGCAGTACACAATAACATGCTTCTTAAAATTATCAAAATTAAAACTCTGACGGCTCGGTCTAAATAAAGCCTTATATTGACTGAATGATCTTTCCACGTCACATGATATGACTGGAGCATGCATAAACTTAAACATGCATAATTCGGGTAGTGTTTTAGCCACGTCTACGTCAGCAATTTGTTTTTTTTTTTTATTTAAATCTTATTTGTTAATTAAGGTTCCGTACCCAAAGGGTAAAACGAGACCCTATTACTAAGACTCCACTGACCGTCCATCTATCTGTCACCAGGCTGTATTTCATGAACCGTCATAGATAGACAGTTGAAATGATTCACAGATGATGTATTTCTGTTGCAGCTATAATAAAAAAGACTAAAAAACAAATTAAAATAAATATTTAAGGTGGCTCCCATACAACAAACATGATTTTTTATGCTCGTTTTTGCTCGATATTGATAACGGCAACAGGTTGACGCTTGAAATATTCAGAGAATGTTTAGTTATATATTTACTTTAAAAATAAATTATTAAATGAAAATAAAACAAATATTTAAGGGTCTCCCATACAACAGACGTGATTTTTTCCTTGGGGACTGCCGACAGAAGTGAAAACTAAGCGAAAGCTAAAGCGTTTGGTGTCGATGACGCCAGTTCCATGATTTTTGTTCACCCAAAAAGTGCTCAACGCGCCTAAAGAAGTTTTCACTTCAAAAAATCGTCCTCAACGCTGTCAGCTGGTAATATGCCAAAGAGACTGGCGGCAGTGCCACGTTGAATGACAATACTTAGCCTCTGACCAAAGTGCCTACCAATTGTATTAAACAATAAGTAGGTATCGACTTAGCTTTATATCGCGTTTTGCTACGTAAAACTTTAAATTTTCAGATATGAAAGCATCTTTTGATCTTGAGTTAGAAAACAACGTCTTTAACCTTTCAGGAAAATGTGTTCAATAGTTTGGCCTTCGAAACAAACTTATTTTAATTTAGGATTTATATATTTTGTCACTACGCCATCACTTTAAGAAGAACAAATGTTCATAATCAAACTGATTCAGGTTAGTGATGTTAGGATCGCAATTTCTAAAAAATATTATGTCTGAACGGTTCTTCTGCTACAGCTTATTTAACTGACGAAATTTACAGCGGACTTAGTGCCATATTATAGGCATCCTCCACCCGTTAGCCTTTTTTGTTGTAGGAGAATGAAAATGCAATTGAGCCTACATATTAAAATAAGAAATTAACGAACAATACCGAAAACTTTGCTTAAAAACCCTATCAAATTCAGCAGCGTCTCATTACAGCGATAAAATATTATATTTTCGTTACCATTCAAAATAATTTGAAATTTTAATGAACCTAAATACTCATCTTTGCTTACACCTTAAAGCGAACACGCTCGCCCACGGTCCGTCATCTCTCCCCTTCGCGAGCGGGGATAACGCAGGCGCACCGGACCCCAGGCCGGTGAAATAAGCCATTCAGCATTTTACAAAGCTCCGCGGCCGCGTTGACTTGTTGCACCTTTGTTATGTAGCTGTGAGCCGCCGCTTAAATGTCGACGGTATTGCATTCGGTAGTGGAGATGTCCATTCGTCTCGCCGGTTTCGGTATTAGAGGTGGATCTGGTTCGCATTGCTTCACGCGACAGAATAATACGTCTGTTTTGGGATTTCTCGTTCGAGGAGGTGCTGGTGAGTTTATATTTATAATAATAGTTTTTGGTTAATCTAACTTAGTATTTCTGACTAAATAAAAAAATATTTGCTACGTCGAGTCAATCTCTCTTACTTATTCCGTATAGATTTTACAGCTGTAATGTTTTGTCTTTTGTTTTGTTTACGTATTGTTTTCATAACAAAACATTTAGGCCTCTCGCAGCGTAATTTAGAAATTCGGTAAATTTCACAAAACCATTTTTAATAGATATAATTAAGTTTGCTGAGAATATAATTCCAAGTCAACTTTTCCACACGTAATTAAAAGCAGTTTAAATTTAAATGATATCCAGTTGAGAATTCCGTTTTAAGGTTATGTTTTAAAATCAAAGAAATACATACTAATGTATGCTGTTAGGCACAAGTTCTGTTCATTATAAAAACCTTAACAGTATTTTTTAAGTGCATATATAGTTAGTGACTTGACTAATTTGGCATTATTTTAAATAATATTCTTAGTTCCAGTAAGGTTATTAAATAAATATTGCAAAACCGCCCGAAATATTTCTGTCAAGTTAGGCAGCTCCACAGAGAACCGAACTATAATTAGTACGCGGAAATTCTAGTTTCCAACAGATAACCAATTAACGAATTCAATGTAATAAACAAGCGTCCATCAAATTAGTCCTATTAGAAAGTTAATGAAGTGGCTAATACATAATGATTTCGGGTTTGTTTACAAGGTACCTAGGATAATTTTTGAACATGATTTAATTTTAATATATATGGCTAGAATTTCTTAATTTCACTTACGCCTTTGACGTTGGTATTTATTTATTATAATTAAACAAACGGGGGTACGACAAAGTCGTCACCCCAGTTTTCTGTATCTGTATGAAATATACTTTGTGCAAAAAGATTTTTGGAATAAAATCGTTGTTTATGGTACCTACTTACTGCGCAATGTAACACACACATGGTGCTTATGGGTCCGTGCAAAGGTAAAACTTTAGTAATAATATTGAAAGAAAGAAAAAAGTATTAATAACCGTCGAAAAACAGTTTGACATTTAAAACTAATATGCGTAGTCCTTTAGTACTTAGGAGCTCGTGACTAAAGAATAATAGACGCACGGGTCGAAGGTGGATGGGTGACCATATTAACATAACGAGTTTCCTCCATGCCTTGGAAAACACGTTAAACCGATGATCCCGGCTGTCATTTGTAGATCTTCGGCAGTCTTTACGGGTTATCAGAAGCCAGTAAACCTGACTCCAGTCTTGCCAATAACTACCGTGTTGCCCAGTTTATGGGTTGTGCATGTCTGGTAGGCAGCCGCTTCACATAAAATACGGCTATTCAACTGAATCCGGTTTGACTGGAAGCGAACCCCAATATAGTTGGGAAAAGGCTAGGCAGATTGTCTTTTACAAAAAAAAAAAAAATGCTACTTACCATAGGACTTACTCACTCTTTAGTTTAAGTTGTAGGATAGCACACTAAAGAGTCCAAAGTACCAAAAAAGACATTGTCATCAAAATCTGTTGATAATTTAGTAAAGATATCGCTGAATATATTTGCATACAAAACATCCAGTCGAATTTAGAACCTCCTTCTTTTTTGTTGTAGGTGAAGAAGAATATCCCTCTCGGTCTAAACAAAGTGTTTTTGTATCAGCAAGAGCAAAAATAAAGGTACCTACTGACCACGTGACTTTTGGACAGCGCTTTTCAATCGAATACAAATTTAACAATTCATCACAGGGGATCGCGATGATAGAAAGATTCAATTGACCTTTGTGTTCTTGAAACTTCTTTTCACATAAGTACCTACTTTAGTTAAACATATAGGGCATGTACATGTTTGACCTCAAATATGTTAAGAGGTCAAACAAGATCAACGCGCATTCGATAAAAGGATTTTATTTTTCGTCTTTCTTATTGGCTATTATTGAATAAATATATGCTCTATGTTTTGCCAATTTAATTAAATTAATCTTGCTTATAATACGTATATATTTATATATTATTTCATTAGCTTTTATTTTGAAAGTTGTATTTTATTACTGTTTTTATTTTCTAGTTCAGATTAACGATTGCTATGAAAGGAAACACGTATCGTTTGTTTTCATTACTGTCTTGTAAAGATGTTATTTACTATTTTTTTATCTGAAATCCTGTGAAAATCAAATTTGTGTAAACAGATTAGAAAATTAGTGGATTTTTGGGAAAATAAAAACAATAGTTATATTTTTCTTAACAAGTGTGTCAGTTGAAACACGTTTCTATGCGATAGGTAACTATGTCGAGACTTCCCGCCTTGGTGTAGCTAGAGCCTTTGGCTGCACAAAAACAGAAACAAATTGAAGTACTCGTATACCCATCAAAGTGCCCTCTTCGATTGCAAAAACCAATACTTTCATACGTAAGCATAATACTCATATTAATAATTAGCTGTCGTCCGCGCCTCCGCCCGCGTGAATGTCAAAAGTTGAATACTCCCGGATAAAAAGTATCATATGTGTTATATCAGACTATAATCTATCTTTGTGCCGAATTTAATCGAGATCCGTTCAGCCGATCTGACGTGATTGGTTAACAAACATCCAACCATTCATCCAAACTTTCGCAATAGAAGTATATATCCATATGAAGTACTTACTATGGTCTTTTTTAACAAACAAACAAGATGCAACCTTGTATCCACACTAGACCTTCAACCTTCAAGTAAAGTTCTTTGAAAATGTCATAACGCCTGTAAGAGCTGTTCTCCTCTGCCAGGGTTGCGGAATTTGTTTGAAAGAGTCACCGCGGCCCTGGAACGCAAAGGGCTTTAGAAGAAGGAACACGGATGGGTTTTAGTTAGTAAGAGTCTGACACGGTCTTCCGCTCCACCCAGAGCGGAAGAAGTCATTTGATGATTTCCTATCTTTAAAAAATACAAAGACCTGCTCTCCTAGTAACTTCGTAGCAATAATATGCGTTTTCTAGGAAAAGGATTATAGAAGAGTTTTACTTTGATAGAGTAAAATACACATATAACCTATTAAGTATGCTCTTGCGTATGGTAGAGCTTTCTTGGCAATCGTACTTTCCGATAACTAATTATTTATATTTAATGTGCCCACAAACAATAAACAGAAGAAAGAAGGAACAGAAAAATAGGTACCTTCAATAGTTATTTGTACTTATTTCTATAGAAATCTCTGCCAGCTTAACTTGATTTTCAATTGATCTTTTTTTGGTAAATAAAAATGATATTCTCGTGATAATACAGTGTTTTGATTTGGGCCTTCTTGGGTACAGTTCAAAAAAACATATTAAAGATTAATGCTTTAAATATCTGGTAAGGAAATATTTCAGAAAAAAACCTTTTATCAAACAAATATCCTATCTTTATCTTACAAAAACCAAATGTTTTGATTGTATTATTCTATTCTTAATACTAACAACATGTTTAAGTTATTCGGTTTTTGGTTAAGAATTAAATGAACACTAATACGACAAATTTTAAAGGTAGAATGAAGGTCTAGACAACACAACCCTTTGTACTGTGCCCCTCATTTAATGCTTTTATAAATCACCCTACAAAAAGTGGTGGACTATTGCATTATAGACTTTCATAAATTGAAGCTAAAGTCCTTAATGCTGTGGACTTTCCACCCCATAACCTTGATTACCCTACGTCCGGTTTTCGATGCCTATAAAGATATACGACATCTGTCTACATTGTACGTGTACACCTGCATGCCATATTGCACAAGCGTTGAGGTTTTTCCTGGCCAATATTATGCCATATTCTGTATAGTGTCGGACGTAAAAGAATAGCACCATCCCATCACTTCCCGTGGGTGTCGTAAGAGGCGACTAAGGGAATCACCAGAGAATGGGCAGCAGCATTTTCTGTGCAATGCAACAGCTACACTGCGATCGCCAACCCGCCTGCCAAGCGTGGCGATTATGGCAACCCCATAAATGAGTTGTGGAGGTCTGGTAGGCAGCCGCTCTACGTAAAATACTGGTATTTAGCTAAACCCGGTTTGTCTGGGAGCCGACCCCAAAATAGTTGGGAAAAGGCAAGGCAGATGATGATTACCTAAACAGAGTTATTTTGTCATATAGCTAGCTAGCTAGCTGCCGCCCGCGTGAATGTCGAAAATGATCCGAATAGAACATACTCCCAGTATACAAAATATCCTATGTGCTAATCCAGACTATAATCTACTACTGTGTCAAATTTCATAAAGATTAATTCAGCCGTTCCGACGTGATTGAGTAACAAACATCCATCCATCCACCCATCATCCATCCAAACATCCAATCTTTCGCATTTATAATATTAGTAGCGTTTTTTCCCATTTCCATAGGAATTTCCCGTTCCCGTATAGCATATTATTCTTCATGAATGTGGCTATCATATACAAAAAGAATTTTCCAAATCTAACTAGTAGTTCCAGAGATTAGCGCGTTCAAACAAACAAACTCTTCAGCTTTATTATTAGTATAGATGATATGTATTGATTATGGTATATAGTATAGTATAGAAGATTAGTATATATAGTATAGATAAATATGGTTTTATAAGGATAAATTACAATGACCGTCGTGTTGGTGTAGTAGTCGCAAGCGCTATTTCTGACTATTTTATATTGTTTTTTTTTGTAAGTTTGGAAAATGATCAAATGAGTTCTTCCGCTCTGAGTGGAGCGGAAGGGAGTGTATGACTCTTACTAACTAAAACCCATCCGTGTTCCTCCTAATGACCATTGCGTTCCAGAGCCTCGGGGAAACTTTCGAAAAATTTCGCAACCCTGGCAAAAGGTCGGTATCATTGGGTTCTTCCATCTGGAAGTCTCAGTAGCAGCCCGGAGGCGGGATTTGTGCTCAGATCCCGCCTGCGGGCCTCGTTTCCTATTACTTGGAACTTAAACATAACTAGCGAGAGGCCGGTGTACTAATTAGTACACCTGATCCTACGGGGAATACGGGCGGGCTATTCTGTCACGATAATCTTAAGGATAATATTTAGTTGCCTTGTTTTTTAGGGTTCCGTACCTTAAAAGGAAAAGACGGAACCCTTAAAGGATCACTTGGTTGTCCGTCTGTCGATCTGTCACGACCCTTTTTCTCGGGAGCGCGTAGAGGAATACAAATACGTAGGTCTATGGTCCTTGAAGCTCCAAAAAAAGCTTGTTCAAGGTTCTTAGTCAACTCAATAAAAAATGTGACTGTTTATGCAAAATTTTTACAACATGTTTTGATAATGAATTAAAGTAAAAGCAAGGAAATCAAAACCTATGGGAAACTTCCCGTTGACTTAAAATCCTGAAATTTGGCAAAAAGAAAGGCCTTACAGCACAAGTAAAGGAAAATCTTAAATTTGTAGTTACGTCACATAAAAAACACTTTTGCGATTACAAACTTACATTTGCTGTTGATGAAATGGCCGTGACGTAGGTACATATATGTATATGAGAACTACTTTTTCGACCGAAAAGTTAAGTTTGTCCTTCAAACCTATCTGCTTATCTTTTTGTCAGAGTAATGAAATTGATTTCATAGTTTTGGACATAGTTTAAACACTTCAGTAGTAGTAATGTAAAAAATCGAGACACAATTCCCGTAATAGACGACGGAGCCTTCGGTACGCGAGTCAGACTCGCACTTGTCCGGCTTTTTTAATAAAGGTAAGAAGAGATGACTCTGTGACATTTGACAACAATATTTATTTTGATCATTTACTATTATATGACTCCTTAATTCATATAGTATAGTAAGTAAGCCGATTTTACGTTAAAAATAATAAGTAAGGAACTTTTCGTATGTTGCGGTGTCCAGGCTCCAGATAAAGAATTTTAGTGCAAACACTGAGTTCAGGACCTCATTATTCACAGATATATTCCCTGTTGTATCTAAAAGTACCTCTATAGAGGTTATTTGAATCGTTTTCCATTAGCCACTGAAAACAATTAACGAACTCATTAAATAAGCCTCAGATAAGTTGCAAATTTTCAAGGTAAATACAATCGCAGTATAACTTTGCCAATTAAGAATGGACGATGACACTGCGTTTAATTACCACTACAAAGTTGAAATATTACACTCGAAGAGTATGTCAAACAGGCAAAGTAGATCAAGGATGTTTCGCCCTTCTTTATGTTTAGCGATGTATCCGTAACTTCGCAAAAGGGATAGTAGGTATGTTGGTAGAGAAATTCAATTACACTTTGACGGACGGATGTGGGGATCTCGGTCAATCTCGGGAGCTGTCATTTAGTTGTAGCCTGGATCTGACTAATGAGAGAAGGGACTCGAAAGTCACTCACCTTTTTGTCGAGCGTATGACGGAGAGTTTCTTTGAATGTGAAGTGCTGAAATTAAAGTTTGCTTTCCAATTATAATTGTAAGAAAAAAGATTAAGTTTAATTTTCCGAACTCACTAGCCATTATATAAAGCCTTCAAAAACTTCTGTGGTTTTTAGCATATTTATTTCATACTCTACGATATGTATTTCGAACAATAATAAAAAGAAAACCTTGAATTTACTTCATCATACTGATTTATCTAAGCATGAATTTACTTCATCATACTGATTTATCTAAACATGAATTTACTTCATCATACTGATTTATCTAAGCATGAATTTACTTCATCATACTGATTTATCTAAGCATGAATTTACTTCATCATACTGACTTATTTAAGCATGAATTAACTTCATCATACTGATTTATCTAAGCATGAATTTACTTCATCATACTGACTTATCTAAGCATGAATTTACTTCGTCATGCTGACTTATCTAAGCATGAATTTACTTCATCATACTGACTTATCTAAGCATGAATTTACTTCATCATACTGACTTATCTAAGCATGAATTTACTTCATCATACTGATTTATCTAAGCATGAATTTACTTCATCATACTGACTTATCTAAGCATGAATTTACTTCATCATACTGATTTATCTAAGCATGAATTTCATGCTCTATCCTTTTCCGATTGCGTTTAAGTGATCGTGAGTTTCAATATTTATATGATATTTTGTATAGGTACAACATTTTTTATTTCAATGTGAAGATTTTTACCTACTTTATTAATTGAATTAGACTTCCTAGCTAGTTTTTGGCTTCCCGCGCTTATTTTTAGTTCGTAGCTAGTAACCGAGTCCTATTGTCCCCGAAACTGTTCCGTCCCTGTATCAGGTTTTCATATTTCAAGGTAGTTATCTACTGCTTTCACCAGTTTTCAATCATACAGTGAAATATTTAGAAACATCCTGTGATTCATTAATTTATTCAAAATTCAAAAAAAAATCAAAATTCAAAATTGTTTATTTCGTTATTACACATTTTACAATGTTGTACAGTTGGAGGCGTCCCCTTTTAAGCATATCGATGCCTGTACCAGGAGGCGCCGCTCTTTTATATCATACGAGTGTAATAAGTTACAAAACAAAGTGTAAGTTAATTATTAATAAGTAGTCTAATACTAGTTAAACATAAGTCTGTTTGTGTGGGTATGTGTGTTTTTGACCGTGTGAGTGAGAGCGTGTGCGTGCGTGCGTGCTTGTATGTGTTCGTGCGAGTTTGTGTGTGTGTGTGTGTGTTTCTATGATAGTGAGAGAAAGGGTGTGAGTGCATGGAGGTTGTTCGTAGAAGTTATATCGTCTTTGATTTGATTTATAAATTTCAGTACAAACCAGTTAAGATGACACATATACTGTTACTACACGTGTTCCATTTAATCGTCAAAATTTGGAAAAATGCTTCAAGTTGTCATAAGATCACCGCTAACAAATTTACATGGAACCAAAACTTTTTGTTAGGAAATTTGCAAAACATTGGAAGCAGAGTTTTACAATTTTGATCAAAGGTCACTCGGTAACTGTTTTCACTAGTTCTCTGTTAAACTAACAAAAATATTGTAAAAATGGAAATTGGACTGGAATGGAAACTTCACCTCACGAGGTGAAGTTTTTAAATTTCCAGCAATGTCAAAAACTGTTTAACACGTGTTTAATTAAATTTACAATAATATTGGGCATACCCTCGAGTTGCCAAAAGTTTACAATAAACAATTTGAAAATATGCAATCCATTGGAAGCCGAGTTTTTTAATTTTTATCAATGTTCACTAGAAACTTGTTTTCAATTAAAGTGCCAAACATATTGGGCAATCGCCTCGTTCCGACAAAAGTTTACAGGAAACAATTACAACTAACAGTTGACCAAACAAAAACTATTATAAAATGTGCAATCCATATGAAGCCGAGTTTTTCAATTTTGATCATGAATTGTTTTTACATGTTTTCAATTAAACGATCATTATTGGGAAAATGTCTCGAGTTGCCAAAAGCCAGCAAACAATTTAACTAGCTAGCTAGGAATTAGCTTTGACACTTGAAACCTATTACCAAAAAGTCAAATCGAATACATTACTAAACATACCTGTACGTATAACGAAAAAGGTAGGTGCATGGAGGACCAATTTTGAGGCTGGGAAAGGACAATTTTAATGAAGACACTTAAAGATAGCTGGTTTTCAAAGCCTGATTGTAATGATTTCGGTCATGAATTGTCAGTGAGTCATCTTCCGAGCTGGTTTTACAGATCTTTGTTCAGTTATTGATAAGAGAACATTTGTTTCAGATTTGAACGCTAAAGACAACTTTGGCAATACCCCTCTACACGTGGCTGTGGAGAACGTCTCTTTGGATGCCATCGAGTTCTTGCTGCAGCAGTAAGTTTTAAATATTTCAAACTTAGTGCCATACAGAGGTGGCGTGATAATTTGGACGCGTACCATTCGGGCTGGTTCAAGACGGCGCAGGAGAAGAATTTCTGTTAGGAAATGAGGGAGGTCTTTGCCCATCAGTGAGAGAACAATGAATATACATATTATCCACATTCAGAGTGATCGGACGCTCTTCAAGTGCCAATAAAGACAAGATGTTCGATCTATAATGTTACGGAAAAATAGATTATATTCTCCATCAACGACGCCCTGTTTCTGCGCGTTTGCAAGGATTGATAGATTTTTTTAATGTTGGAAAGTTATGCTTACTCGACAATTTATGCAGGCCAGGGATTGCATCTCGAGATGGTGATGCGAAATATCGTGTGGAAATCGGTTCGTCTTAGTACCAAAAAAATTTAGATGATAATATGACATCTATCAACCTGTATTGTCCGCTCCCTTTCACAGAGAAGACATCTGTGTCTCAGCATTGTGATTGGTATAGCGCTGATTATTGTATAACTATTAGTTAGGTATGGCTAGTTTACACATTGCGAGCTGCTGACTGGACAATAGACAATTACTCGGATCGTCTACTCGTATGCTAGTAGCTCGGCTCGCCATGGTTGTCTTCATCGTGATGTAACTGCCCAGTTTCTTGCGGGGTGCAGCACCCAAAAAATACTGGTTCCGCTCGCAACAGCCAGGATGACACTGGCGAGCTACTGGCGAACGCGTCCGAACGATGCGATTGATGGCCGAGCTGCTTCTATGTGCGAGTTACTGTGAGGCGAGCCGGCAGTGAAAACATAAAATGTTGAAGTAAATCGGATTCGAGCTACTATCCAACTCACACGTGGCAGTAACTCGTAAGATATGGCCATACAATATGAGTGTGTGCACGCTAGCTCGCACTGTGTAAACTAGCCATTGGAAGAAACAATGAACTCCAACCGCGATAAAATATTGTAAGACGTAGCACAACAAGACACATCACGTTTCCAATAATGTTTTCTTAAAGGGGTGGCTATATTCTTTTTTTTACTGCTGGCATTTTTTAGGTATCATTTTGCAAGAATTGAAAAGCGAACTTGGAAAAGTTTTCTCAAACTTGATCGTTTCAACAAAAAGCAGGATTTTTGGCAAACCTTTTGAATTATTCTGAAGTAGAAAATTATATATGTTTGTTTAGATAACATTTGGTACGAATGATATACTGTCAAAATCTGAATCTCAATAGTGTTTGTGCCATGAGAGGAAATGTTTACATTTCGATGTAAGTATTTATTACATTAGGGTCATGGAAATAGCTGTATGGTGAAAATCTTGTTACAAGCTAAAATAGTTTTATCCCAACATAATATCATATTTCTAATAACTTCTACTCATATTTTACTGTTTAATGTACTATGTTAGTAAAAAAAAATCATTAAACATTCATCAGGTTTGCAATCCATATTACACCATTGGTATTTTGGACATCGTCATAATTAAATCAAACAAAAGGACACTTTGTCCTTACCCATTAAACAGTGAACAAAAGGACCAATATCTACATACGTACACGTGTATAGGAAACGTGTAATCGTGTACGTATGTAGATATTGGTCCTTTTGTGATTGGTCAATTTGCGAGTTCTGTCACTGTGCGTGCAGCCTTAATTAAAATATATAAATAACAGCGGGAAATGTGAATCTGATTTATCATCACATTTTCTCCGCTTGTTATAATCTCCTTACACACGTATTATAAAACTGGAATTGACAGGCCACGTGTGCTCTACGACAAGTGTATTTCGGGAAAATTGGGCAGTCTAATAAAAGTAAAGCCTTGTGAATTTGTATTTTATAATTGGTTGATATCAGGGGAATCTAAAAAGTATGTCTTCTTCTTCTTCTTCGTCGTTTCCTCACTGCTGAAGATGGAAACCACGTCCGACGCGTCACCAAGTCAAGCGGTCTTCTGTATTGTGTTCCGCTCGGTACATCCTGCTTTTAACATGCTTCTTAATAGCGTCTGCCCGTTTTTCCGCTGTTCTGGCATGAGCGTGTTTTCCCTCCTCCTGGCCTCCACGAGCTTTTTCAGACTATAATAATAAATATTTTATTTCAGACCCACAAGATTCATTATTCATTAGTAAAAATCTTAACCTAATGTTAGTGAAAACCACACTTTATATACAACATTGAAACGACTGACACCTACGTGTGCAGCCGTATCCAGAGAGCCAGCTGTCCCACCTATCATACAAAACCTCAGAATGCTGTGGGAACCGTTTCCGTATAATGGCATGAAAACCATCAACCCTGGCCTCGGTGAACATCCTGAAGTGCTACTAAAACATGGTAGACCCAATAGCATCCTGAATTCATTGTTATACTGAACACGCAAGGCGTTTTATATCCTCAGCGTATTCCCAACCCACAGACTGCACGTGTATCTGAAAAGACTTATTTTGACTTGCACCGTACAACGTGCAAATCTGCGGATCAGCACATTAACTCAGACAGCCATCGCCCTGTGTTCCTTTTCCATGTCCAGGTCATCATTCAGGTCATGGGTGACCCAGTGACCCTAGATAACGGAGCATTATCTATGGACACATCTGGCATGTTAGTGTAACATTTGGTGCTTGCCTTGAATACCAATAATTCACATTTTCTTTGCATTGTCCTGAGCTTGACTGACCACGTAGACTTCACACATCTTAGATTAATGCATAACATGGCCGAAAATGCTGGGTGCAGGCGGGCTACTCTCTAAGCCCAAAGTCCGTTGTTTCGGGCTTGGTTGCGGGCGTATCCCCCCAGAATCCTAGCATATTGCAGATAGTCTTTGGTAATGTTGAGTTCCACCCGTTATTCCCAAGTCAGTAACCTATTATACAAATTTGTACATTTTTACGATGTGATTTGTAACGTGCGTTATGCGACGATATTTTTTTTTAAGCTATCTTTGAGTCATTCTCATTAAGCTGGCCACCATTCCACTTGCCACTAGCTTGCACACAAGTTACCATTGCAGGCTACCGAGGTATAATGTGGTAAATCGTTCGATTGTGCTCCGCAATGTCATTCAACTTGAATGCGAGTTGCTTGCAGGTGAATTCATAGCCATATGTATATATTTTTCAAACGGATAAATACATATGTATCGTATACTAACCCTCTGTTAGCCGATTACAATATTGGTGAACCACAGCCTTTTCATGATATTTTCAAAACAAAATTAAAACTTTTCCTATCCCTCGGCGCGCTTTCCCCGCTTAACCATCGAAGCGGACGGAACAATTTTGTGATATATCCAATTTGCCTATCAAGGCTCCGGTCAACTGTGCATCGCGATCGAGTTTATACCACAATTCTATGTATTTTAGGATATTGCGTAACATCGTTAAATTCATGTTGTATACCTACGCTGTGTAGCGACTCCCAGAGTCAGCAATATTGCTCGGTGATAAAAATAAAGATATTTTTAACATAAAAATCTAGTATTCAAAAAAAAAAAAAATATTTACCTGGGTACTTCTCTTCACATTCTAACACTTTATTATAGATTTTTCAGTAGCTTTTTCGGGTTCCGTACCTCAAAAGGTAAAAAAAGGAACCCTCAAAAGCTACACACGGCAACACACGGACAGACAGACGGACAAGAGAGTGATCTTATATCACTCTCTTGTCCGTCTGTCTGTCCATGCGTCACCACCGATTTTCTCAGGAACGGGTGAACCTAGGAAGTTGAAATTTATACCAGATACTGAGGTCTATAGCCCCTATTACCTAGGTGTATAAAACTACAAAAAAGCAAGGTCTTACAGCACAAATAAAGGAAAAAATCGAAAAAAAAAATATAAAGGTTAATTGTGGTTAATTATGGTACGGAACCCTTTGTGTGTAAGTCCAACTTGCACTTGACCAGATTTTTGGTTTAGGTTTAGTATTTTGTACATTTATAAATAGTTAATTTTACTACTTGTTTTACGGAAAATGTTTGAGGTAGTTCCCCTAAATCAGGGTGAAAAACAAATTTCTAGAGAAAAAATTCTTAGTATTCATTAACATTTTTACAGTCGTGTCGATACCAGCATTCTGAATGACAAGAGCCAAGGTGCGCTTCATCTGGCTACCGAGTTGAACAGGGTAAGATTATTTTTATTTCAAGCTGATTTTATCTTTTAAATGTGTAGTATACAATTTTGCTGTTGAATAAGAACCTGATATGACATCGATAATTACCTTCAAACCTGTGCAGACAGGTCCCTACACTCTTTGAGTAGGTCAAAAGTTAAATGACATAATTATGATCATTGAAGTATAGTGAGAAAGCTGGACTTATAATTAACTATAATCCGACGTAGCTACGATCCACCTTGCAAGTAAGATCCAACTTAAGCAAGTGAGGTGATTATTCTTCATACCTACTCTGTTTGAGAAGAGGCCGTTGCCAAGACGTTTACAGGCTGCTATTTTTGACCAAATGACTTGATTATCGGTCCTGGTGGGCACCAGGACGGTGTAAAAGGGATAGTGCTATACGATATGTATAGCTTCGTCTCTCTCTTGAAGCGGAATCTTGATCGTTTATTAGCTATCTATAGGCTTTTCTCAAACATTATCATCGACAGGTCTCGGTACTCCAAACTTTCGCGAAGTACAAAGACCAGTTTAACGTGGAGCTTGGAGGCGAACACGGCCGCACTGCGCTACACTTTGCTGCCATACACGACCATGATATCTGCGCCAAAATATTGGTAACGTACACATTATCTAATCTAGTTTTATTGCAGCCAGCTAAGATTTTGTTGAGAAGTTGCCAAAAACTCGTTTGTGCAAAGACAAAACATTTGGATGCAAATGTTTAAAAAGACTCAGTTTTAATTAAGCAAAAATTGAATTGTCGTAAACTCGCGGCACTTTGTTCGTTTTTCAAGAAAATGAAAAGACGCGAGACAAGATTAAGTTCCTGTTTTCAATAAATTATAGTTCTTCAAATCTTTCAGCCTTACCAAAGCATTTTTATATTTATGCTAGTTTAAATCGACACAGATCACAGACTTAGGCGCTGAACTGAAGAAAGCTTGCAACAACGGATACTACCCGATCCACGAAGCAGCTAAGAACGCATCTTCTAGAACAATGGAGGTATTTCTCCAATGGGGAGAATCCAAAGGCTGCTCCAGGGATTCCATGATATCCTTGTACGACAATGAGGGAAATGTGCCCTTGCATTCGGCTGTTCATGGAGGAGACATCAAAGCTGTTGAGCTGTGTTTGAAATCTGGAGCAAAGATATCGACGCAGCAGTATGATCTGTCTACACCGGTGCACTTGGCTTGTGCTCAGGTATGTTTACCCAGCAAATATTACTACAAGCCTTTCTAGAGTTTCCTTACGGTCTTTTTATCCCTAGTCTGCTCCATTTAATTTGTGTCATAATCCCTGGTACTTCTATTTTACTAACCACCATTTTGGCTTTGAAGCATTACCATTTTTTCCCATATATTTTTCAGGGTGCCCTTGAGATAGTTAAACTGATGTTCACGATGCAGCCCACTGAGAAGCTTGCTTGTTTGACGTCATGTGACGTCCAGAAAATGACTCCGGTCCACTGCGCTGCGATGTTTGACCATCCGGACATCGTGAACTATCTGATCACTGAGGGTTCTGACATCAATCCTCTGGATAAAGAGCGGAGGTCGCCGCTGCTCTTGGCTGCTTCGAGAGCTGGTTGGAGGACTGTGCATACTTTGGTGAGTGTTCCTAATATAGTTTTGATCAGATGATGATCGTTATTGCCAATATAATGTCAGTCTTTCTAGAGCCCAAGGTGTTTAATGCTTCAGCACACCGCGGTTACGATTATCATGTTATTCACAGCATCTAATTTCGTATTCCTATAGATGGATCAGCGATCTTTGGCTACAAAAATTATGCAAACTAACACTGAATTTCTCCTAAAACCGACCCAAGGATTCTCAACGCAGAAACCACTCTCAGTTAGTCTTAGAAATAATAAACAAGTTACATTCGCTTAGTTCCAACACGATGCACCCCACTAACGTCTAATTGTTCTCTTTGAGCTTCCATTACACAAAGTTACTTAACAAAACAGAGCAAGTCTTAAAATATTCTGAGAAACCCTGATCAAGTTGCTGAACTTTTTGTCATGTCTTATATTTTTCATTTGGCCGGTGAATTCTTAAATGTTCTTGCGCAATGATTTGGACGTTTCTATAATATGAACACATTTGCAAATGTCTCGATGCTGCGACTCGGTTGTCATAACTCTTGCCCACTTTGTCTCGGATGAAGTGTCGTCCATAGTAGTACATAGTCTGACATGCAACAAATTGGTATAATCATTCATGTGACAAGGGCGGGCCTTGTATCGACCAGTCGTATGTAGCATAGAGGCGTCCGCAGATAGCCCATTTCTATTCGGGTTTCAGAGCCAAGTACAACTTTTAGCGTTGAGATGTCAGACTAATGATGCCTAAGTAACGCGGTTAATGTTTCTGTCAGTTCAAAGAATAGTTGATGGAGTAATAGGAAATAAGGCCAACTATTCAGTCTGATGGTAATATGCTGGTCAGATATTAAGTTTCTGACAGGTGCGTATGTTAAACAAGCTGAGTCATAAAAAAATCTAACCATATGATTAGTTTAAGAACTGCTGAACAGATTTTAAATTCTAATTCTTTAAAGAAAATTTAATCAAGAAATCATAAGCTGGGTAGTGACCGATGTTATGGGCCGTAATGTAACATTTGCAGCGAGCATGTTATGTTACGCCGTTTCCTAAAATCCGTATATGTAAAACAAAACATACACGCATCGTGTTCGTGCTCGTTTCTACGTACTGACTGCACGAATGCTCGCTTTGTAACGTGTAACATGACGCCCCGTAACATCGATCAGTACTCACCTTAAGAATTGGACGAGAATGCCTATGCCCAAACGTTGTTCCCTACCAAACAATATCTTTGGGTTGCTCCTAAACTCCGAATTAACAATGTGTCAATCATTAAACAAAGCATGATGTCGTATAATTTGTATAAGTTTTTATGAATACGGGTGTTTTAATCAGTCTACTATCTGCATGCATCCTTAGTTTCTTGTGTTCGGCACGTACAATGTTCATTGTTTATATTGAATCTGCGAAGATAGATTGCAAGGATGTCTTTTCCCATTTTAAACGATGATGTGGGTCGACTTTTAATTAAAGGCTTTAGGCCAATATTTATTGAACGTGATAAGAAAGTATAAATTGGACTTTTCAGCTGTTATTATGGGTACATCTATAAAACCTTCTATCTATATCTAGGCATTTAGCTTTAGGTTTAAGAACAACTTTATTTCTCATAAGAATTACATAGATAATTCACTCACTGAGAAAACACATTAAAATTAAGATTAATATTTAGAGCGCACAGAATAAGTGGGTAGACAGATAAATAATAACATAAACTCAAATCGTAAGTTTAACAAAACACAACATGGATTAACTTTGATTTTTACTAGATGTGGCATGATGGTGTGGTTTGTTATTAACAGGTTTGTTACCATTTTGTTTTTAATTTATTGTCTTATTTATACATTTTTGGTACATACAAGATTTATAAAATATTTTGAGTATTGGTTTTTGTTTAGTTTAAGTAATTACTAATGTGTTTTTTTTTTTTAATATGTAGTTAATTTTTGTTTTTTTTTTAAGCTTATTTATATGTATTGATTGTGTGGGTTTTTAGTAATTTTTTGAACCGGGCATAATATATTCTCCTTTTATTACCGATGGTAATTTATTATAAATTGTAACACCCTCAAACTCCAAATTTTTTCCTCCGTAGTTAGTTCTAGGAGTGCGGGTCACTACTTAGTGACCCGCACTCCTAGAACTGGCACGTCTTAAGTTAATCTTTCGTGTTTGTTGTTTTGTTACAAAACTTATATTAGAATGGATTTCCTTATTTAATATTTTACGTATTAGAATACATGTGTAGTTTAAGTAGGTTTGTTTTATATTCATTATTTTTGTTTCCTCGTATACCTTCGCAGTTGGTGTCCGAAATTTATAGTTGAATAAAATTTTAATTAATCTATTCTGAACCCGTTGAATTGGATCTATATTAGTTTTCGCTGCAGTACCCCAGATTTCAATGAGGTAGTCGATATGAGGCTTAACCAGAGAATTATAAATAAGATATCGCACTTTTCGAGGGAGACAATTTGTTATATTGTGTAATGCTCCTGTGAGTTGTCTTAGTTTGAGTTTAATTTTTTCCAGGTGTGGTTTCCAATTTAGGTTACTATCTAAAATAAGTCCAAGCAGTCCTTTTCAGCCCTCGTCCTATCCTTGATGGCTGTTTAACCTTTTAAAACAAAGAGGTCTCGTATAAAAATATCAACAGATTAAAACGTTGTAATCTGCGCAATCCTTCGGAGAAATATAAATACCGGAAAATTCTTTGTTTCAAACCCGCATCATCGATTGTATAAAGCGTCTATGGGGCAATGAAAGGCCTTTGTTGGGCCTTAATTTAACAGATGAAATCTTTATTACGTTATACACATATTATGTACAGTGCACGAAAACCCCTTCTTTGAGCAGATTACACGCTTAATGGTTGTAGTCGGCTTAGAGAGAACATAGTGATTCTATAGGTCTGTTGTCTAGTAGATTGCGATCAGAATCCTGATAGTGCTTTTCATTTCATCGTAATTGCGAACAAGTCTTTAAATTTATTTCATCCGTGAAATTACTTACTTGTTCAGGTGTATTGAAAGCCGTTAACGTTTGCGTGTTTAAAAAGACAGTTCAGATCAATTCTGGATGGCAAAAATAGAGAACTTTCATCGCCATCTAACCTCTCTAAAGGCCTGCGGGTAAAAAATTGTTTACACAAACGTAATAACAAAATCACTTACGATTCAAGCATATTTTCAACATACTGTTCTTATTTTCCAGATTTTAATAGTATTAATTTGGGTTCCAATCTTTTTTTCAAAGGGGTCAGTGTCTACATATTACTATTCACAATAATAATAAATAAAAAATCGTTTTTCAGATTCGTCTTGGCGCAGACATCGAGCTGAAAGACATCAACTCTAGGAATGTTCTCCACCTGGTCGTGATGAATGGAGGTAGACTTGAGGACTTCGCAGCTACTTGCAAGGTTAGTATTAACAAAGCTAATATTGATTTATAGCCAGCCATACAATAGTCGCTACGGGTAATGACAGTTAACATAGACGTTCGTTTAGCTGGGCTACCGTTTTGTCAACAACTATAAAATAAGTATACAATATTTGCCACGAAGAATGGAAAAATACCCAGCCTCGACGTAAATGAAATATATCTCAGATTTATCAGTTTAAATGAGTAAAGAAATGCCACATAGATGGCGTCAACGGTGCCTGATTTTTAACCACTTTGTATTTATAATTCGTGATTATTTCAATCCATCACCACCAACGAAAGTATCAACTTTAGTGTTGTGTATTACTAGTTGATTTTTAATTTGCCACATGTATGAACAAGACCCTATGGAATTTGATCATTGTCATGGATGTCATAAAAGTTCGTTTTTCTAAAATTTGATCATTATCTGGAATTCTGAATTGAAATATAAACACACTGATGAGCTATGAACTAGATTCCTGTGATTCGAGCAATTTAAAAGAAGAACATCTTTAAGCAGTTTTTTTCAGTACGGATTGAAGCCTAAATGGTTTCAGAAATTATTGTTGGTATGAATATTACTGATTTAGTGGTCATATAAGCTTATTGCTGTGTACATCTGGAAATAGACTTTTGATAACTGCTTGAAAATATATTTTATAAAAATAACCATTATATTGTACAAAAATAAGGTGGGTATATTTTAAGAATTACCTGTGTTTTCTCACGCTTTCATAATTCATATACTCATTATCACTATCTTGCCTATATCCCAATGTACTTCTTTCACCTTTACTTCTTAGTATTTTTTTCCGTTCTAGCCGTATCACCCAGGCCATCCATAGTTTTTTTGGTACACCACTACTCTTTTACTATGTAATGAATAAGTCTTTATTTAAGTTAAACAAAGAACTAGCATAAAAGTCTTTGTTAAAGTTTTATGACAACAAATCTCTCATAGTTTCCAAGAATCCAAATTGAGAAAATTCTGAGAGGATGAAATGACTTGTTCTATAACGACCCTTTAAGAAAAAAAAATACTCTGACCTTTGCACAGTTCGTAATATAACAAAATAAAACATAAAAACTATACCAACTATACTATACTAACTATACTTATTTCTATTTTTCCTGTATGTATATAACTTAAAACGTTTAATATAAGTTACCAGGTCAGGCTGTCTTGCGACAAGGCCTCCTCAAGTTCCTTCCACATTTGCCTGTCCATTGCTGTCCTTCTCCAACCTTTGAGCAGGTCGTCTTCCCATCTTTTTTTCTGCCTACGTCTTTTTCCGTCCCACTGGTACCATCCTGTTCCTTTTTTGGTCCAGTTTCCTGTTGTTGATCTCATTATATGACCAGTCCATTTCCATTTCAAGGTTCGTGTTTTTACTTAAACATCTGCTACTTTGGTGATGCTCCTAATTGTTGTAGCTTTCCATTTGTCTTTCAACATTAGTCCCAACATACTTCTTTCCATTCCTCTTTTGCAGACATCCAGTTTGTGCTCAATTTTCTGCGTTAGTGGCCAGGTGTGGCAGCCGTAGGTGAGACATGGAAGTATACAAGTGTTGTAGACGGTTTTCTTGTCCGAGATGGGTTTAGATTTATTTTTCATAATTTCCCTGAGGGACCAGTGTCTTTGCCAGGTATTATTTACTCGTCTTTGTACGTCTTCCACAGTTATGACTTGATGTAGGTAAACATACTCTTTTACGTATTCGATTAAGATGCCTAAATATATTTTCTAAAATTGCATTGAATATTTTTGCTGACAGCGGGTCTCCCTGTCTTATACCCTTTTGTATTTTAAATTGATCTCCAACGTTTTCAAGTTGTACTTTTGCTGTGCTGTTGATCTATATGTTCTTGATGATCTTAATGAATGTACTTTCCACTCTGTGGTTTTTCAAAGAACCCCATATGTAATTATCATAGGTCGGAATTAGGTAGAGTTATTTATGTACCTACACTGATTTCATACAGCGAAAGAATAAAGTGGATATGCCTCAAATCCCGAGATTAATTTTAAAGAGCAGAAAAATCCCGTGATTTATTAAATAAAAAGTTATTTACTTTTACACAATTTAAACCACTGCACGCGCGACGTTTCCAAATTGTCATCAACGACATCGAATGTCCGAAGTTGCAAAATTCCAATGCGCACACGCGGGGTGTTGTAGTTCGCACAACATAGCTTGTGAGAACTTTATTTGTAATATTGTTGGCCACACGGGATTGTTTATTGGAAATCCCGGGAAGATCCATATTAATATCAACATTTCGATGCAAGTACATAAATAACTCTACCTAATTCCGACCTCTGNTATATGTTCTTGATGATCTTAATGAATGTACTTTCCACTCTGTGGTTTTTCAAAGAACCCCATATGTAATTATCATAGGTCGGAATTAGGTAGAGTTATTTATGTACCTACACTGATTTCATACAGCGAAAGAATAAAGTGGATATGCCTCAAATCCCGAGATTAATTTTAAAGAGCAGAAAAATCCCGTGATTTATTAAATAAAAAGTTATTTACTTTTACACAATTTAAACCACTGCACGCGCGACGTTTCCAAATTGTCATCAACGACATCGAATGTCCGAAGTTGCAAAATTCCAATGCGCACACGCGGGTTATTGGAAATCCCGGAAAGATCCATATTAAAATCAACATTTCGATGCAAGTACATAAATAACTCTACCTAATTCCGACCTCTGGTAATTATGCTTCAAAGAGTTAAATGCCTTATTATAGTCTACGAAGGACAGATAGTACGGGCGGTCGTATTCGTTGCACTTTTCAATAATTTGCTTGACAGTATGTATATGATCGATTGTTGAAAAATCTGAGCGAAAGCCCGCCTATTATTTGGGTTGATTACTGTCTAGTTTTTTAGTCAAGCGGTGCAATAAAATTTTGCTGAACACTTTGTACAAGTTCGGCATCAAGTTGCTGGGTCTATAATTGTTTATTTCACTTTTATCTCCTTTTTTTATATAGAAGAATTATTGTTGACGATGTCCATTGGGAAGGAATTTGTTCAGTTTCAAAATTTCAGTGCACATATGTGTAAAAGATTGTGTTATCTCTTCCATGGTAAGTTTTAGCAATTCGTTAGTTATCATATCATCTTCAGGTGATTTACCAGCTTTCTGTGTTTGGATAGCTCTTCTTACTTTACTTTGCATAAGTTCTAAGTTTGGGTCTTCTTCTTATGTGCTTTTGCATAAGTATTCATTCATATTATCCGTATACAATTCTTTGTAAAAATCTTTTGCTGTTTGTAAAATATGTCGTCGCTTGGAGTTTATATTTTGTTGTCTTTTACTTTTGGCGTTGTCTTTGGTATCCATGTTGAATGTTCTTTAAGTTGTCTCAAAGCTCTATTGATTGGATCCTCCGGTTTTGTTTATTTGTTCTCTAATGATATTAAGTCGTATGGTATTTCTTTAGTTTCTGAAAAATGAAGATTTGAAACCACGCTGACGTTGTTGAAAATCTTGGGCATATTGATAGTTATAAAATCTATCTCATTTCTATCTTTTCCATTTGAAGCCGTCCACGTCCACCACCTGTTTTGTTTCTTGAGAAAAAAGGTGTTCATTACCCTTAAGTTTTGTTCGAAACAAAAATTTATCATACGGTGCCCATTGTCGGTTCTCTTTCCCTGGCCATATTTACCTATGATGAACTCTCCTTTGTCTGATTTGTCTCCTATTTGACCATTAAATTTTCTTCAATTATTTAGTTTCTGCATTGTCTTGGTGAGACTATTATTAATAAAACATATCCTTTTCCGTTGCTTTATCTAGTGGAGCATTTATTTGCAGTATTGAGAACGGGTTTCTGTAGCCAGTTAAATTAATATTTAGGATTTCTATCCGATATATCATCAAATTCTTCTATGTATTTCTTAAAGTATTTTTAACTAAAAATTCTGTTCCATGTTTTCCTTGAGTTTCCCCTTTGTAGTAAAATATAAAATCTTTGCATTCTTTTATTTCTTCTCCAGATCTTCTAACTTCACAGAGTTCAAGTATGTCCCATCTCATATCTTTAAATGCTTCTTCAAGTTCGATAAGTCTTTCCTCAGTTCTTAATGTTCTTGCGTTAATAGTTGCTATTTGTATTTTGTTTTTATTTTTTTGGGTAGGTGTAGAGGTTTTTGAGGGTAGTGGTCTGTCAACCCCATGGAGACCAGCCGGGTTGGGGTTGTTCCGCTTCCGGTAACTGATATTTAATTACTAGTTAGTTTTGTTTATTGATGGTAAGGAAGAATTTGAATTTGATTTCGTTCGCATCAAGTCGTAAGCATTTGTAAGATGTGTCTTGCTGCTTGTAGCCATATTAATTTGTTTTTTAGGGTTTGTTTTTAACCCAGGAGATGTAGATTCTTCTCTTTTTCATTTCTTCATTCTGGTTGCGTTACCTTCCTTCACTATCAGCCTGCCATATTATTTATATACAAATTTTCCTATTGTTCTTTCTTCCTTTAGTTGTTCCTGAAATAATTTGCGTTTTTCTAATACAGCTTTTGGATAGTCTTCTATGTAAACTTCTTGTAGTCTCGTTTTGTTTTTTTTAATTTCTACTTTCTTCCAATAGTTATTTTGTTTCTATTTCTGTAAATGTGCTGAGTATCGCTATCATTCACTAAAATGTGAAGAGCATTTTTCATTATTTCTTTTACTGTTTTAAATAGGTCTAATGAGGTTTTCTCAGTCTCTTTTAGTCTAAAGAGTATTACATTATTCTTCTTTTCATTTTCCAGGTTGTTTACTTTATTCTCTAACACTTCTATTTTTCTTTCAAGTTTTTATTCTCTTCAATTCGCTGTAATTTTTCTTCCATCTTTTGTGGTAGACTATTTGTAATGTTGTAGTTTTCATATTCATTTCAATTTTAATTTGGCGAAAAATATTTGAAATAAAATTGTTGTTCCATTTTTGTAGTGGTTTAATCATTTGAAATTAAAAAAAGTTTAGTGAAACTGCTTGTGACGGAATGTTAAATTGTGTGTTGTATCCGAACGCTAATTCAAGTTGTCTCGTTGGTTTACTACACTTTACTCGTTCACTGTTGTTTTGACAGCTAACCTCAAAATTGCGATACACTTAAACTGATAGCTTTGTTCAGTTATCAATGTCGATTTGTGAATATGATATTGTTGTACATCACTTTTCTGAAATTCAGAAAAATCAAATTCACAGTTGTCGCCATTTTACGTGGAGGTACGATAATTGCCTGTTTAATTGACACTATTTTTAAGGAGCGATTTGTGACGATGTTTACTGATAGGTGACCGGAACCGGAAAAACAACGACCTTTTACTGCTTCTTAAATATTTTCCATCGAGGTGTGAACGAGTGGTCGAATGGATTACGCATTAAAGTTGCAATAGTTTTTACGTAGATTTTTACGAACTAAAAGTAGTCGACTTTTTAAAGATATATCTTGTTATTTACTATATTTTGCAATAGGAAACATAACGCGAAACTCTGCGTAGGGGGCACCACTAACATAAACAGTAAACAAAGCAGCATGATGCATCATGTCATATTTATTCGTAATAAATTGTCTGTGAAGACGTATTAAATTATAATACATCCAAGTTTTATCATTATTCATGTATAAATAAAACCTATAAGAACTGTGATATTATGGCACCCTACAAACATTTAAAAGTGAATGATCTAAAAAAACTGCTTCGAGGTAGTGGTGCGAGTTCAAAGGAGAAAAATATGGATTGGGGGGAAAGGTGCGATAAACAAGAAAATTAACTTTCTTAAGCAAACTGTAACCAAATAAATTAAATTTATCAATTAAATTTAAAAAAAATGTATTTTCACTAATTTTCCTTGTTTCAGGCTTAAACTATACGACGAAAACAATACTTTCGAAAACTATACTTTTTGTAGTGTAAAAAGTGGTTACATTGAAAGCGATACACACAAAATATGTTCATTCACTCCACCAAAAGATATATTTAGAGATATACCTCTAAAAGCAAGCACTGACACAACTACAATGGCTAATACAGTAAATAACATTACGTACCTACAATTTTGTCTATCGGAAATTAATCTTCCCTTCAGTCTTACATCCAAATGCGCTGATGCATTATTACTTTAAAATATTCTCGTCCCTACTTTAAACTCGAACTATTAATTATTATTATATTTTTATTTCGCTTTGAACGACTTGCAAAAAACTGATTACGGTTTGCGCTAGTGCTGCAGTTCGGCGGCAGAAAATTGCAGTAATATTCCCTTTTCAATAATTCCAGGATTGAACTTGGTACTATGAGGCATATTCAAATTTGCAATTTTACGTCATATTCGTATTTCACATCACAATGTTGTGAAAAGGTGAAAGTTTTAAAAATGAGTCGTGTTTATTGGGAAATTTATGGCATTTGAGGAAACAATTGAAACCAGCTACGTAAAAGCTTCAATAACTTAAGTTTTATTTTTATTATTAGCAATTTTTAACTATGTCTCCAAAGTTCTTGCAAAATTTTGCATCGAAAAAATTAAATGAATTTCCCTCATTTCCGAAAATAATACGGTATTTCGGTATTACTAGATAAACATTGAGTTTGATTTTGTGAAAGCCAGATTCGTGGACAATCCAAAGCTGGAATTTTTTCAATCATGTTAAAATATGAATTTCATTTCTGAACAATTTACGGCAATCCACTTTAATATTTTCAGAAAGTTACAAAGTAATAGCTGTCGGTATCATAAAGTGATTGATTTATAAGCCATAATAAACGTGTGTTTTCATGGGCGTATCTGCTTGTATTTTAAGCCGCTTACTTTACTTTATTAACACTAATTGATTCAGAAAATGGCATCAATTGATTGAATTAATATCGGTAAAAGCTTGCGCATAAAAATATCAGGTTGTATTTCGTAAATTCTTGAATCTACGAAACAGATGTACCTTTAACTACTCCTCATACTTATATTTTTTGCATAAATTAAGTATCATTTGAATAGATTGAACAACTCAAACTTTACCTTTATAGTGGTTTTGCTACTAACCGGCTTTCCTTACTTTGTTAATAGGTACATTGTTTTTTTATTTCTGTCGTTAATTCAAAATCCTATACACTGTACTCATAAACATTAATGACGAAATACATACTTTCTAACATAACAAAATACTGTATTGTATTAACACATTTCTGTCATAATTGTGATGTCCATAACCATTGACTAATCCGATTTCATAACCAGATGTTGCATTAAACAGTTGACATTACAGAACCGCTGTGACAAGAGCCTCGCCCAGCTCCTAAACGAGAAGGACAGTGCTGGTTGCTCACCCCTGCACTACGCCAGTCGTGAAGGGCACATCAGGTCGCTGGAAAATCTCATCAGACTAGGCGCTTGCATCAACTTGAAGAACAACAACAATGAGAGTCCTCTGCACTTTGCTGCAAGGTACGTGGAGATGTGTGCTGTCGTTTTATCTTGAAAGTCATCTATTTTGCACCTTACTGGTTACTTGGTCGCAATGACGGCTGCTCAATTCCTATTAAATTATTTTTTTTCTTTACATTATTAAACCGAATAAATATTATGATGGTTCCAAAACAATACTGGTTTAGCAACCAACAGAATTTAACCTTAACTAAAAATTATTTAGAGTTAGATTCACATTTTTTTTCACGTATTCAAAGTATTCGCGATTTGAATAAGACAAGCCTCGAGAATTAGGATAAACATATCACACACCAAATTCATGACAAACAGCATTAAAAGGAGACTGTACGTTGAAGATGAGATGATCGGAAATGTCCAGGGTTTCATCTACGAGTATCTTGGCCAAATAGCCGTCTTTCAGGCGCGATAAAATGAAGAAGGTTTTCGACGCACTGAATCGTCTGGAGGAGCTATTGGTCAATGAAGGATCTTCTCAAACGAGATATCCCGCTATGCTTCAAACAGAAAATTATGGGCATTTACATTCTCCTTAAAGATAACCACTTGGAAAGGGCCATCTGGAAAGATAAAAAGAGGTAGACCAATGGAGAGGTGCCTCGACGAAATACTGAAAACAGTGGTTAATGACTGGATGGAAAAGCAATAGATATAGATAAGTGGAGAAAAATGGAGGAGGTCTTTACTCTGTAGAGAGGTCCTTAATAATAGTGATTTGGTTTTGCATGTAATTATGAATTATTTTTGTATTTTATTAATTTATTTAAAAAAATAATTTATTTTAAAATATCGAATAGTATTCAATATCAAATTATGTAAATTCTTATTAAGGAATTAACAAGGCAAATATATATATATATATATTCGCCTTTTTTTTTTTATGGATGGGAAATCATCAAATGACTTCTTCCGCTCTGGGCGGAGCGGAAGGGCGTGTCAGACTCTTACTGACTAAAACCTATCCGTGTTCCTTCTAAAGCCCTTTGCGTTCCAGGGCCGCGGTGACTCTTTTGAACAAATTCCGCAACCCTGGCAGGCTGTTGCCCTAGCGGGCCCCGTCTTTTATGCTGACATCTCTTTGAGGCGCGCGTGAAACACAACGCGCCATCGACCCGGGCCTGGTGGTGATCGGACGGCGAGCCACCCAATGCTCGCCGTCCGCAGGCCCGCGCCTACGGTGACCGGGGATCGCCCTGCGACTCCCGACGCCCGGGGCGTCTTCTCCTATAGCGGCGGTTGGGGCGAAGGTCTTGCTTTTCCCTCGCGCGGCCCGCCTCCTCCTTGGCCAGCATTACTGCTTCGCAGAAGGAGGTGACCGCTTCCCAAGCCTTCTCGCTCCGGACCATGGATTCAACCAGGGCCGGACGCGAGAGGTTGCCGCCGCCGATCGTCTCGACGAGGACATGGCGGTGCTCAGCCCAAGCAGGGCAGATCTCCACCGTATGCTCCACCGTGTCCTCCGGGCGATCCTCACAGTGCTGACACCCGGGCGTGTCCTCCCGCTTAATCCGAAACAGGTACCTCCCGAAACAGCCGTGTCCGGTGAGCACCTGCGTCAGGCGGAAGGTGAGGACGCCGTAGCGCCTCTCCAGCCACTCCTCAAAGAGGGGTCTTATCGCCGCAATTGTGGCGTGCCCATGGTACAAAGACCTGGACTTTGACAATCCGCAGCAGAGGTCCAGGCTCGAAGTTTACCGGTGAACTATGAATCGCAGTATCCTGGGGGTTAGAACTTCGAACCATGTAACCATACACTGCGCGTCTAAACTAAAATCACAGTTGTTACGTAGGGGTTAATAACATAAGTTGAGAAGCTATCAAACATTTTTTTTAATGCTGTTGTGAGTACGGATTCTGTGTTACAAGATAAACTTTATCTTCTTTATGAAAAACTCGATTTAAAACGGATAAAATCATAAATTCCTTTCCACCTAATTCCAGGTACGGTCGCTACCACACCGCTTGCCAGCTGCTTGACTCCGACAAAGGCACATTCATCATCAACGAGAGTGACGGCGAAGGCTTGACTCCTCTCCACATTGCCTCTCGCGAGGGCCACACCAGGGTCGTGCACCTTCTCCTGAACCGTGGAGCGTTGCTGCATAGAGATCATAATGGCCGCAACCCTTTGCACCTGGCTGCCATGTCTGGGTATACTCAGACAATTGAACTGCTGCATTCCGTTCACTCCCATTTGTTGGACCAGTCTGATAAGGATGGGGTACGTTTTATTTATGCTAAACTTATAGTTTCTTATAACTAGGTCAGATAGGCAGTTGCTCCGTGATTTACACGATTGTAGTGTAAGTGGTATTAAAGCTGTGGTCGGATTGGAACCGACCCTAAAGAATTAAGATAAGACAGGCTTATTCATAAAAAAATAACTATATGCATGGTTTAAATACTAATTTATTATTAAGTTTATTAACTTTTGCAGGCATACTTATTACATTTTTAAACATTTCTTTAAAAAAATAGAAAATAGTAGTAGCCAAGCTAAGGAAGTCCGATAGAAGCGCCCGTAAAGCTCCTTGCCTTTTCATACCTTCTTGCGTTCATCAGTAGTACTCATATGTTTGCGCCAGTTCTCTTTAGCTGAGAAAAACGGGTGTCCCTAATTCACTGCGATCACATCTCGGTGCATACCTCATCGGCTTTAAAAAAATATTCTCTAATCGATTCGTCGATTCGGCAGGGTTACACCTCGAAAAGTTAGAGCCGGGTAAAATTGGCTCCTTTTTCGCGGAAAAAAAGAAAACGCCTTGATTTTTGCAGCATTAAGCTTGACTAAGTTAGTATCACTCCATTCGAAGACAGCCTTCGGGTACAGATTCAAGCGCTCAACTAT
Organism: Mamestra configurata; assembly: GCA_002192655.3. Lineage (NCBI taxonomy): Eukaryota > Metazoa > Arthropoda > Insecta > Lepidoptera > Noctuidae > Mamestra > Mamestra configurata. Next base: position 244,839 of record NDFZ01005194.1, read on the forward strand.
AGTCTCTTGCAGAGACCAAATCTGCAACCTGCTAGCTCTTGCATCGGATCACTCAGAAACAGTGCTGTCGTCTGCATAGCTGTAGGTACCTCTTAAGTAGCTATTTAATGTGCAGCATAAAACATGTTGACCAAAGTACCGAACCCTGAGGGACCCCGGCATTAATATCCAAATGTCCGGACGAGCAGCTATTAATAATCACTCGGGTAGACCGATTCCACAGGAAGTCTGCAATCCAATCACACAGACCAGCGGAAAGACCGAAGGATGGAAACTTACCAATCTCTCCCTCCCTCTGCTTATGTGAGGGTGTATTCTTGTAGCTGCCTGCATAGTTGATTGAAGGAAAGTGGCACAATAAGTCGAAAGTCACCGTACCAGATCCTCTCCTGGCCAATTCGTCAGCCGTGTGATTTGCTGTTTTTTATATCAGCTGCAGCGTTCGTTTAGAGTGTTGCATACTTGTGTGAGGTAGTTAGTATCTATAGCTTCTTTCTAGGGATTATGGAAATCAGTCTATCGAAAGTATGTAAATGTGGGTAACTCTTGTGACTTCTATGGCATGAACCGCTTTGATGATGCCACACACGATATGCACTCCGCCTTGTAGGTGGATTTGAGTTTTACCAGCTGCATTTGTTACCGAAATCACTTCGTTATCAAAATACGGCTATGCACTGAAAACAGTGTCTGTTTTTAATCCATCAATGTACATTTTCAGCTCTTTTGGGCTTGAGTTATCACATAACTGTAGTTATTAACTGTTGTTGTGGTGCATTTGAAAGTGGTGTGACTTCAGAGTTTCATTGTCATGCCATCAAAGGTTTTTGCTTTACAGCATCTTCCATAATACGTGTGTGCGCGATTCTAGTCTTTTCCCAGGGTACCAGAAATCGGGAGCCTGTTTGTTACTAGGGCCGTTTCCTCCCGCACTGTAAGATGTAAAGATATTAACCCCAACATCGCCTGCAGGGTAGCAATCGGTGTATTTCTAATACTGTTAGTGATTGCCACGTAAGAAAGTCGCTGCAGTTTTCCAAGTTCTCTTTGTGCTGTGATTGAGTTCGTAATGGGGGACCAGACTAGACATGTACGCCCCGTCGCTTTCTGGAGTGCATGCGAATAATGCTTAAGACGTTAGCCTACAAACAGTGCTGTAACAAGAAGATCAAAATATCATCCAGATAACCCAAATCAAAATCGATCATAGTTCATTCCTTCCAAGTGTCTGACTGTTGATGTTATGTAATAAAAGGGATATTCCACAACTTGTTACAGTTCTGGGTATAGAGCCCATACAAAAGCGCCAATTTTCCTTTGAATAAACAATCTGTCAATTATTATTAGAGCCAAACAAGGCTACAAAGTTTTTATGAAACAGTAAGCAATACAGCCCTTGCCGCCTGATAATTTGTGTCACTTTTTTTACTAATGTTTCACAATAATAATCACAATGAATGACTTAAAAAAGTCGTGTTATGAATGGTCATCACTGATTGGCTCAGTTCCTCATCGCCTACAAGCCGTCACCTAAAAATCCGAAGGTTTTAGCAGTCGCCAATAATTCAACTTTTCTAAATAGTTGTTCTAATTTCTCTTTTACTCTCAATTACAGAACACGCCACTCCACCTGGCTACAATGGAGAACAAGCCCAACTCCATAGCTCTCCTGTTATCTATGGGATGCCGACTCAGCTACAATAACTTGGATATGAGTGCTATTGACTACGCCATTTATTACAAGTTCCCTGAGGCCGCTCTCGCTATGGTCACCCATGAACACCGGTACGTACTGAGTCATTAGCCAAATGCTGGACATAGGCTTCGCCCAAGAGTCACCTCATCGACTGGTCCTATGCTTCTCGTATCCAGCAGATTTCAACCTCCCTTAAGGAGCTGTGGTGAATAAAATGACCTGTCTACCCACACCTATGCAACATTTGTTGGTCTCCCCAACGAATGTTGCATAGGCGTGGGTAGACATCCAGCGAATTTCCGAGGTCTTTCTCAGGCCGTAGGTCCGTCTTGTGGCTGCTAAGGCCTCTTGATCACCGCTCCTATTGCAATATGTGTATAAATTGTGTATTTGGTCAATACGACCGAATATACAATTTCCCTTCCCACAGCCAGACAGATGGACGCTGCAGCTACACTTACAATAATACTCTCGAGTTGTCAACTCCAAAGCACAGAATCTGGCTGAAGCTTGTGATTTCACGGGTACTTACATACTCATCAATTCGGTTTAGCAGTAATATGGTGGCAGTCCTGGTTATTTGTGACCAAACTTTAAAAATACTGCTTTATATTAAGTTCCTACATTATTTTGAAAATTAATGAAACCAATTTAATTCGAAATAAGTACAGTTTCTAAGGAATTTGTTTCATCTTGTAGCAATTAAATATATATTCTGTTCCAATTTTGTTACTGCTTTATTTATTTTGTTGGTGAATAGTGCATACCTGGACATTGATACAGGTCCTAATAGTATATCAATCTCGTCGTTTTATAATTTTTAAGTAGGTTCCACATTTTAACTATTTCATCTCTATGTCTCAGGGCCAAGGAGGTGATGGCACTTCGTTCTGACCGCCATCCTTGTGTAACTCTCGCTCTCATTGCGTACATGCCTCGGGTCTTCGAAGCTGTACAGGATAAGTGCATTACTAAAGCTAACTGCAAGAAGGACTCTAAGAGCTTTTACGTAAGTTTGAAATCTTTTTACAACTGGACAGATAATGTTATGAGTTGATTTATCAGATTTGGTCTTAGGGTACTGATTCAATACCCGTTCTATTATATCAAAGGGTTTGATTTTGTAATGAGTAGTTCAGGTAATATAGTGAAAGAAGGCTGGATTACCCTGATACGCAAGACTCAATTATAGTGGAGTGCCTCTAGCGCTTATAGTATGAAAACCTCGGAATCTAATGACTGTGAATGTATGATTATGAAACCTGTTGGATTCCATTATTAGTAAGGTTTAACAAAGTTTACGAATTAAAATTCGTTGCTTTTTATTTAAAAATTAAATAAAAAAGAACACAGAAGTATAAAGTCATATAATCTGATGCATTACATGCTTATTGGAATAGTTTTGTTCAAAAAACCATTCTAATTTTATAAATGTGGAAGTAACTCCGTCTGTTTGTTTGTAACCTCTTCACGTCTCAACGGCTGAACAGATTTGGATGAAGCTTTGCACTAAGAAAAGCTTGGAATTGGGCTCATGATACTTTTAAGCCCGGGAGCTTTTTCTCTTGGAATAATTTTCAGTTTTAACACAGGCGCAACCGCTGGTAGAAGCTATCTTCTATAATATGAAAGCGTAAGGTCATTTACTGATTAATCACGAAATCTCAAAAACTAGTTGACCTATGGAGATGAAATTTGGCGAAATTAAAGGTCTTAAGAAGCCCCTTTAGATAGTGTCAGCCTAAATGCTCTTGGTTACACGGTTCATCCTCAGTCGTCGTAAACTGCAAGTGTAAGTTTTCCCCAATATTTCAAACCTGCAACATAATTGATCATAGTTTCCATGACATATAATAAGAACTTTAAAAGCCCTTTCAGAAAACACTACCCTCATTACTATTTCTTACTTTAACTGGGTAACACGGTACTCATTGGTAAGACTGGTGTCAGATTTTCTGGCTTCTGACTATCCGTAACGACTACCAAAGATCTACAAATGACAGCCGGGACCTCGGCAAGCGTTGCTTAACCTTGAAGATCGACCCGTGTGGCTGTTATTATTTAGCCACGAGCTTACAATAAAACATTCACAGTAATTGGAATCCGAGATCAAACTCTCCGGGCACTCCACGAGTAGTTACAAAAAGATAGAAATATGTAATTAACGCTTCAATGAAAGTCAAAACAATTATTGTTATTACCTTATTTTAAAGTTAAATATACACACATTACTACATTTTGACTTCAAATTCTGCCCAATCTGAATTAAATTGTTTTTTAATGTATTCTTTCATATTATGATAGTCTAGCAGGAAATTGTTATTTCCAATACTTATGCAGTAGATAATGTTATGAAGAGGTAAGAATGATCATCATTTCCAAATCAATTGCTAGGGGGCCGTTCAAGTATTACGTAAGCAGATTTATTGCAATTATTTACCCCCCCATCCCCCTTGTCAGCAAAAGTAAGCAAAGCTCTTACCCCCTCCCCCCATGCTTACGTAAACATTTGTCAATTAATGTATTGTTTTTTTAATTTTATAATGTTATAATTATAATTTGAAAAATAAGAAAATAGATTTAGGATAGAGATTATATTTTACTGAAACGGTATTCAACATAGAGTAAAGGACAAAAATATTATATCTTACTAACATAACAAACTTATTTTAAATTTTTGGTACATATATTAAATTCAAATTAACAGTCTTCAGTCCATGAAACCCGAATCCATGATTCTAAGTTTTCGATGACATTGGATTGCTTCGATTGCTGCTCAGTGTTGTGAGTCTGCTCGCTTTCATCCGATTTTGGAATGTCTACGTCATTCTCATCGAGCCATTCAACATCATGGTGCTCTAAATTTTGAATAATGCACATCAGTTCATTAGCACGACGAGCAGCGACTCTTACAGGTCTAACTTTCCTATCAGTGTGCGTGTTTACTTTCTTATGGATCTTTTCGATGTGACGATTTAGTGACTTGACGGAAGCATGATAAAGACCACACGTTTTGCATGTTCGACTTGATAGCCTCAATTGTACCGTCGGACAAAAATAATCGTATGGCATTTGCAGGAAATCTTTGAGTGAAGCACTTAAGCGTAGAGCTAAATTGACTGGAAGATTAAGAAATTGCCCTCCTTCATCTAAAACCAAGTCATCAACTGTTTGTTTTACTTTTACAGGTGGTGGAAGAAACCTGTTGTCTAGTAATCTAAATAGTCCACTTCTTGGACGACAGCATTCTGTATTTCTACATTTTACAATTTGGAGCAAGTATTGGCTTTCACGCACATGTTCTGAATACCATTTAATGTCTGGAAAATCAGGAAGATCTTGTTCACCTGCCCCAACATATTTTGCATTAACATTATAGCCATCAATTTCCATTGAACTCCATACTTCAGCTAATACTTTTCCTGCAAATTCGAAATTAGATCTTTCTAAATGTTCATCAATTGTAACGCCACGTTCATCCAAATGAGACCCAAAATGGTCATGAGGCAATATTAAACCAGCCAGTTCCCGACTAAGAGGAGCCATTCTGCGCTCTACTCTGTTATACGCACTTCTTCCGGGAGCATTGGTAGCTAAAAACAATGCATCGAGATCATGTCGCTTAAAGTGTTGTATAGCAAACCCTATGACTTTTTGATAACGCGGATTTTCATCTGGCCCTCCATCAACCGTCATGATTACCACTGGTTTTACTAGTCCATGGTCAGTTTTAGCTAATGGTCGAAACTCTTCAAGTTCGAGAAGCGTCTCGAAATCCTGAGCATGAGTATTAGCAGTAGATGAACTATGCTTTCCACTTCGAATAGCGATGTATGTTGGTCCAGAATATCCAACGGCTTGCGGTTGTCCTAGCATATTGGAAGTGATTTTGATACCAGCATAAACAGATGGTATTAATTTATGACGCTCAGCGATTACCCAATCGTGATCAGGCAATTTGATTCTATATTCCATGTGCATTAGAAGAGGTGCTTGCTTATTTGCCGCAGTTACGCCAATAGGGACTCGAGCTTTATCATCTTGAGATATGAAAAATACTTGATCTGGTCCTAGTATGGATGCTATGTTCTCTAAATAATGGATTGATGTTTCAGCGAACTTGCTATCTAAGTGGCTCTTGTGGTGATCAGTTTGAGCCCGAATGAGCTTAACAGGGACTGTCGATACATGTCTTCGTCCCTCTGCAGAATTAGATTTTCTGGGAATCAAACGAAGATATGTCCCACTGCGACTAATGTCAAATCCCATTTTACGTAATTCTTGTGTGAGTTCATCAAGAGTTTTTACGCTGCGAATTGATTCCGTTCGTCTTCTATCATCTGCTGCACTCCCAAATAAAGCTATATCCGCGATTGTTTTCAATAGTAAAGGTTGATTGCTTTCAAGATTAGGACGTCCCACTGAATCCCTCAGAGATAGTCTTTTTTTCATTTCTGGATTTTCATGACAAATATCTTCTAACTTTCTTTTCATACCATCCCTGTGTTTCTTCTGGGCAACTGCGTTTTGAACCTTCCTGTTTAAAGACTGTTTTGCTGTTTTTATTTCCTCGCGCAACTTAATGATCTGTTTATCAACTTCAGCACGGATTGACATAGTATCTCTGGCAGAATACAAAGCATTCAAATTTTTTTCGAGTAGAGCAATCTTATTTTTCATAGCTTCCTGAGAAGGTTTTGGTCTCTGTTTATCTGTATTTTTATTAATTTCGCATTGCTGTTGTGATTCATTACCGGTTTTTATTTTATCTTCTTCCTGTTTTTTAATATTTGAAGCTGGCTGTGTAATTTGTGTTTTTTCTGCAGGTTTACAGGTTGCCTAAAAATAAAAACTTTCTATGGGTTCTGCTAAAGATTCTCTTATTAAGCTACATAAATACAAAGTATGGCAATAAATATGGTAAATACAAAACCCTATGGCTTTAAATCTAATATCTTTAAACGAGCAAATCGTTCCGGTCACAAAATACAGGGTGTTATAGTCTATTCAAGTAGGTATTTAAAAGAATATAAACAATCTTGATATGTCTTTTTATTGAAATATGCAATTATAAAATCAGATATCTGTAAAGGTGCGTACAGACATCGCGAGGCTTGCGCCGCGAATGGTTCGTCTCGCATACATCAACCTGAGGCATGCTACGGCACATGTATACGTGCGAACCATTCGCGGCGCACGCCTCACGATGTTTGTACGCACCTTTATGTATTTACAGAAAAGCAATTTTTTAATATTGGTTGAGTTTTTAAATGAATCACAACAGATTTTACACAGTTTACAATTTTAAACCACATATTTCAATAAAAAGACATATAAAGATTGTTTACATTCTGTTAAATACCTATTTGAATAGAGTATAGTTTTCTGTAGGTATATAATATATATGTATAAAACTGACATCCTGTATTTTGTGACCAATTGACGGAATCAATTATAAGAAATAAATCTATATAATGAATATTACCTCTATACTTTAAGATAGGCCATAATATTTTCTAATTAGCAAAGAGAAACTTTTTGGCGATTTCTAATATTTCTAGTAGGTACCTAAAATGATTTCGTCACTCACCTTAGAAAAAAAATGTAGTAAATTGGATTTATTCTTAGTCGCTGCTTGCAATTCTTCTTCGATTCTCTTAGATACAATAATATCTAGTTCCTTGTCGGATTTTGCTTGTAATTTATAATTTCGCCACACTTCGTTAACTAACTTTTGTACATTTTGTACTTTCGTACTTGTATGAGATTTTTTAAAACTTTCAAACAATTTTTGGTATAACTTGGATTTGTCTATTTGAAATGACATCTTATTTAAACATTAAACTTTGGATAATGGAATGAATGGTAACACAAATGTTAACTTGCTTTACTATGCTTACAATACGTCTACTCGCTATAGCAGCCAAACGAAACAATACACTGATAGAGGAAATTTAGACAAGTGAACAGCGCGCGGTAATTCCCTTACTCGGTTCTAAAGCGAGTAGGGGAATTACCGCGCACTGTTCACTAAATGTATGTATTACTTGCGGGAATCCCCGAAAATGCTTTTCGTTTTCAAGCAAAGACAATGTGTGGGTTGCCATTCGTGTAAAAAAGAAAATAACTACCGATGACGTAATCATCATCTAGACTCCCCTACCCCCCATGTCATCCAAAATAAGCAAAGCAAAGACCCCCCCGCCCCCCCATAGTGCTTACGTAATAATTGAACGGCCCCTAGATAGCGTTGGATTATTTTCAAATGTTCAACCAATCTAACCTTTTCAAAACCAATTTAGATAAAGTATAGCTTCGATGCCCTGTGTCCACAACTAAAGTTGGAAGATGGCAATAACGTTCGTCGGAAATCGGAGAACGTGCCAAAATCCCAGAACATTCCTTTACCCGCTCTAAATGTAAGTTTTAATCTATACAATTTATTTCTATACATTTTTTTCTTTCATTTGCTGCATCGCAGATTAAGTATTCTTTCAAATTCTACCAACGGTCGAAGCTTGAAGTCGACGCATTAAGACTGGCCCTTAATGACCCCAAGTTTCGGCCAGAACCGTTGAGTGTTATCAACGTGAGTCAATACTCCTTGCAGAGTGGTGCCTAGCTTAATTACACTTAATTATATGCCAGTATTTTGGAACTCTGAAAGCTTCATAAAAATATAAGAGGAATAGTATACGATAAACTCAGAGGGGGGCGTAAAAAAAAGTATGATAATATTTTTTTTTTTCTGATGAATGTGAAGTATGTATAAAAATAAACAAAATAAAGGAATTAAAGAAACCACATTGATTTTCCATCAAATTGGAACTATAACATGTAGTCTAGTCATCAATAAAATTTCTTAATAGATTAGCTACATACGTAATATTTTCAAATAACATATAAATGGGGACACTTTACATAAAGCATCCAATTCCTGGTATCATCTAAAATACACGGCAACTCACGACGCTTACACTAACCTACACTATTTGTATGGGTGGAGGTGTTTTGTTTTCGGTTTGCTTAGTTTAATATTGTTTTTGTAAATAGATCTAAAACTCACCGCAATAACATTAGCACGATTCTTGACGTACTCACATATGCTGAAGCTCCGAAGATGAGGGAAACTTGTCTTTTTTATTATTATTGAAGCTATTTACATAAGACTTTGACCTTTCTTTCTATACTAGACAATTTTCACACTTTTCTAGTAACTCAAAATCATCGAAGCTTCATCGTGATACATTTCAAGCTAAACCTACGACTAAATGATTTATTAAAAATAATTTCAGGCCATGGTTGCACACGGCAGAGTCGAACTTCTAGCCCACCCACTGAGCCAAAAGTATCTGCAGATGAAGTGGCACAGTTATGGCAAATACTTTCACCTTGCCAATCTTCTCTTCTACTGCATCTTCTTGATCTTTGTCACGGTCTACACTTATTTGCTGATGATGAATTCCGACGCTGCTTCTCCATCGAAAAAAGCTAAATGTAACCTATCGGACCCTGCTAGCGCTGAGCGAGAAAATAAAACTGAGAAAAATATTGTTTTTGCACCGGGTAAGTAACATGGCTAAACCACGTCTTTAAAACTATAAATACAAAAAAGAAACAATTTTAATATTTTAAAATTATCATTTCAGATTTCGAATCAAAAGTCGCAATGTATACAAGTACAGTAGCGATTTTAGTATACAACTGTATATGCCTGATACGGGAAGCATACAACATGAAGCAACAGAAATGGCATTACATGGTTGATCCATCAAACTTGGTGTCATGGATGCTGTATATAAGCTCGACTCTGATGGTTTTCCCGACGTTATTCAAATGTTTTGATGAAATTCAGGTAGGCCCCAACATTGATCCTTTAGGAACACTTTGTCATAATAATAGAGAAAAATCATAATTATGTCATTCGACTACTGTGTTATTAAAAATAATGAAATGAATTACTAAAACTGCACCATTGGTCTAGCGGTCACATGCGCGACTGCCTGCCGAGCGCGGAGGTCTGGGTTTGATTCCCAGGTCGGGCAAATGTGTCATTGGGTTTTTTCCATTTAGAATTTCTCTATGGCAGCCCGGAGTTTGAAAGTTGGTGGTGGGACACCCCCGTGCCTCGAAAACATGTTAAGCCGTTGGTTGGTTGCGCCCGACATCTCTCCAGTCGTGTCTGGTTGCCCCCCTATCGGAACATGAGAGTGATGGAAGAGGGAGTGCACCTATGTTTGGGCAATATAATATGTCCCACGTCGATGGCATGTTTCCGTTGAGATTGGCCGCAATGGCCGAACTCGGGCAGAAGGACTATTATTATAGAAATAATTAATTAAAAGATAAGAATTCATTTATTGTAATTTTAAAATAATTTCCTTGCAGTTCTCGGCCGCTTCAATAACTGTATTCCTATCATGGTTTGAGCTGCTTCTCTTACTCCAACGCTTTGACCAAGTTGGGATCTACGTTGTCATGTTCCTCGAAATACTTCAGACCCTGATAAAAGTTTTGATGGTGTTTTCAATCCTGATCATCGCATTTGGGATGGCGTTTTATATCCTCCTGTCTAAAGTGGGTCCTGACGAGACGGTATTTATGTATATTGCTATTTTTGTAGATTTTTGGTAAGATAAATATTGTAATAATTAAAAAAGTTACCACGCCTAACGCTATCGCACAATAAAAAGTAAAAAATAGTGTTAGTAAGTTACAAACTAACATGAATCAGGTAAGTGAATCTAAAGTGGTAACTTGCATTTTTGAGAGGCCAAATAGCATAGCGCTATATGATCCGTCTTTGTGCACTGGGTTTTGTGGTTTTAATTCCCAAATTGAATCAATGTTTGTACAGCACACACTAGTGCCAAGTCTGGATGTTTGTGTTCGTGATTTGTGTGTCTAATGGCATCGTAAACACAAAGTTTGTGGTGTGAGCCTGTACGTGTAAATCGTCCATCCACGCTTTTACGTATTTGCATAACATAAAGTAATACTGCCCCAGCTTGCGTTCATGACGTCATGAAAATAGGACCCTAAGAAAAACAAACTAACATTTCACAATATGCGATGTGTACTCACACTAATAGGTAAAAAGCACATTAAAGCGAAAATGCTCTCATAGCACGGAACATTTGATTACACCGTCAAGCGATCAAAGACCTTCATAAAGCCAACGCGACATTAGCTCTGCGAAACTCTTTTACATAATTTGTTACAATGTGCTTACCTATACTTTTTCCAGGGACATCACTTATCGTTTAATAGTATACCGATGTCTCTTATGAGGACCTTTGCTATGATGCTTGGAGAACTGGACTTCGTTGGCACATACGTTCAGCCCTATTACAAATCTGAGACCGATATACTTTTGCCGTTCCCAATGCCCACGTTCTTCATACTTGGTATATTTATGGTACTGATGCCGATATTGCTGATGAACCTCCTTATTGGTTTGGCTGTGGGAGATATTGAGAGTGTGAGGAGGAATGCCCAGTTGAAGAGGTTGGCTATGCAGGTAATATGTTTATTTGATATATTATTTTAACGGTCCCTTCCTGAGGTGTCTGGACAGACGGATTGCTCGTCAACTGCACTCCAAATGCTGTCACAGTCAGTTAGCAGTTAAGATGTTTTTATGTCCACTTCTTTCAAACTGCTATGCAAATTGTAGTTGTTTGAAAAAATTCTCCTCACAGAGTATAATGATCAACACCATTATCAAAAAAAGCTGCCAGATATGACAAAAGCTATGTACATATTTTAATTATATATTCGAATGTATGTATGTCATGATTCACAAAACACTTTGTGTGTTGCAGGTCGTACTCCATACCGAGCTCGAACGCAAACTCCCGGCTATCCTTCTCGAGAAAGTTGACAAAGACGAACTGATTGAATACCCGAACAACAAGAAATGCAAGCTTGGTTTCCTGGACCTGATCCTGCGCAAATGGTTCTGCAACCCCTTCACGGATGATAGTATGTTGATACAAAATTAATACTTATTTTTCATGAAATAATGTGCTTTAAGCGATTACATTATCATATCAAAATCAGCATCTGCGGCGTGTGCTCAAGAATTTTATTCTATTCTATGGTTTTCTATGTAACATCGTATTTATGTACTATAATATTATCTTTGAAATTAGCGAATTTATCTTAGCATATTTTATTATGTATGGTAGGTATGTATTTGTCTATCTATCATAGCATGTATTTAACTTGTACCTGATGTATCATCGTAACTTTCAAGAGACAGTGAACACCGATTTTGCTCGCAAATTTTTAGATGATGCTATTAAAGATAAACAGTTATTTATATGTAATATCAACGCGATATTGTATATATAGGGCTTTGAAAATAAAACCACTTGGCCATGGTAGATAAACTGTGCGTCCTTTCTGGTACTAGTAGCTAAATCCCTAAAATATTTGTCCTTGTTGGCACATTATTTCCAGGCGGCCTCGACTTGGTACTGGAGAGCAGTGAGGATTACATTACCGCTGAACTGGAGAAACAGAAGCGCAAACTGCGAGAAATATCATTGGTCCTGGAACAACAACATACTCTTGTTCGTCTGATTGTGCAGGTACGTTTTATTCTCTCTGTCATTTGCATTCGTTTGTCTTAGCATAAGCAAGTAATCAGGAAGGATGAAGATGAAATGTGACTGAAATAGTTATAAACATAAATGTGAAGGAATTGAGAGGGAAGCCAGAGAAAAGATTGATTGACTGTGTAAAGAACTAGCTTCTGCCAGTGGCATGAAGACCGGTTTTGGGCTTTTCAAATCGGCAGCGGAGTCCCACGACCTGGACAAGCCAGTCTATTCTGTAAACATCTCATCATGAAATGTGAACTGTCATTGCACTACATTAGGTTTGATTTTCAGTTCACTTTAACAGCACTACGACCAGTCTATTTTGGAAACATCCCACCGTGCAAACTTAGTTACGGTTGAAGTGAACTGTCATTCTGTCTTGTTTGTAAAGATTGACAGCTCACTTCATGTTAACTGCACCTTTGTTTACACGGTGAGTTTTTTCAAGAATAACGTCATAGATCGTCAATAGATTGATCCACGCTTCGCCGTCCGGTAAACGGTTGGCATTTCAAAACTTTTCAGTCCAACCTTCTAGTTAACTTAGCGAAGCGATTCTGGGATTATGTCGGTTCGCGGACAAATCTTAATTCTGTTACCTTTCATTATAATCATCACAAGCGTAACCAGAAATCTCCTTTTCGTGTCGATTGACTCAAATTAAATTTTGCCCGCCCAGTTTTCAGCCAACTCTATCATTGGTCTCGTTTGAATTTTTGGTGGTGCAGGTGGTTGTGCACGACGGGCAACTAAGGAGGTGCTGCATGTCCTGTGAAGGGGTTCCACACTGGCACCGCGTTTGGGATAAGGTGGAGAATGCCCCAGTTGCCCAGATTAATTTTACAGAGGCCAACCTGGGACCGCAATCGCTTAAGAGAATTTACTGTAGTTTACGTCCAAGGGCAAGATATTTAGCCTGGGTGATGAAATATATAGTGGTAGGGTGTTTGTACTTCCACAGCGTACATCTCTCGTCTGCGTGAATGTCCTGTGATGAAATCGTACATTTTATAAAGAGCGACAGCATACGAGACAAAAACATTATATACGAGTATTCGGTCTGCTTAATACTTTTAGTAAAGCTTTTATCCTGAATTTTCAGAAAATGGAAATCAAGACCGAAGCAGATGATGTAGATGAAGGTGTTTCCCCCGGTGACACCCGTGTTATTCCTCGCTGGAGCTCACCCAGGATCCGCAAGAAGTTGCGAACTGCCTCGTCATTCAACAAAGGTGGCTAAACATGACGAGGAACCGACAAACTGACTAGTAGAGACCATCACTGATTTCCATCTTTGAGTAGCATAATATGTATTTCTCTGTTTCATTTAAAATAATCATCGATTTTTTTTGTTCTACTAAAATATTATTCTTTTATTTGGTTCTAGTACTTAAATATTTTATTACGTTTGTCATTTATCATATTTTGAATTAAACCGTTAAAGTTAGCTATATGTATATCAAAATGAATTAGCGTCTCGAATTTATTGTTGTAGTTTGAAATATTAATTCTAAGAATAAATGTCAGTAGTTCATAAAATATAGTTATTGTGACTATGATTTCATGTCTGTTCGTAGTTAATCACTTGTTTCATGAGATTTTTATATTGTTTCTAAATGCTGCATTTTCTCTAAGTACTTTAAGACATTCCTGTTATTTTTTTTTTCGTGATTTATGATGCTATAATTCTATACTTTCTTCTCTCAAAAGCAGAAGAAGAGATTAAGAATTTCTTACTTACCAATATTATATCAATTTTGTTTTAAACTATATATTTTAAAGGTTTTGTTAGGACTGTCTTAACTTAACTTAGTTTCTAAAAGTAAATTATCATTATTACATAAATGTTTAGGACTTAAGATTTTATGCTACGTCTAACCTATATGTAGCCCTTTTTGAGCGTCTAGCGCTTGTCCCTCACGGCCTATCCACGTACGGACCAGGTGTGATGGTATAGATAGGTTTAATGTCTTAGAAATGGCACAACGCCTATTCGATGTAACTTAACATGATGATATCATAAATGTTAGCTAAGGTCTATCTTATAATCATTTAGAAGTACCTACCTTTAATTCTGATCCGGGTTATACTACCCAATAGATATACAAAAAATACATAAAATATCCAAAAACAAAAAATAGCTGTATGTAAACTATAGATATTTCCATAATAATGTTACATTCATACCAATACATTTTCATAAGGTTCCAGTGTTTTAGTCTTTTAGTCTAGACAACCCGTATTTTCGGGTTATTCTTGAAACATTTTGGATGCGTTATGAAGGAAAGTTCTGATGTAAAATGCTATGCGTGCAAAAGGACCGCTTGACCGATTATGTTCCAAGCCACTTGCTAGTCGATTCGTGAGATTCTTATTCAAAAAGGTTATTTTTAGTTTTATTCGTAGGTAAATCTAGTCTATTATACCAAATATTAAAATATAACCAAACAATTTTCAGTTAATATTTATTTTTATTGAGTAATCCGTTAAGGACTAAAGGCATGATTTTTTCATATCATTTTTTTTAAATATTATTCATCATGATTATTATTTTGTTTATATTGATGAGCTGGTCTCTAATTTAATTTAAGATTTTATTGATATTTATTTTATCCCCACTTAAAACTAAAATAAACGTGCAATTAGATTCTCCTAACATAAGAATATCTTTGATGGCCTCTTTACAATTTGCAGGTAGAACACACATAATTATAAATTCAATCAGGCTCGTAACAAGCAATGTATCCGTCACCGGAAAATTGTAGACTCCGTAAGATTGTAATAAATCTTGATTAAATTAGGTATAATTTCTCAATATTTTATGAAAAAATCTTTCGGATACAATTAATCGCACCCAAATTCAATAGTTTCCAATATATCCGTGTCTTATTTAGAAAAAAATGTTTACAATTTCACGCGATATTTTACAATCTTACGGCGTTTGCCATTTTCCGGTGACATATCTATTTCCAAACGTATCGACAAAAACTTAAGAACTTTTAAACAAATTGCACACCACAGTCATTTTGGAAAAGATTCATTAACTTTAAAACATAGTTTTTTTAGGATGACACCATTAACAACTAACTACCGGCACTAAATAACATGTAAAGAGGCCTGAAGTGAGATAAACTTTATATATAAGTCCAAGCTTTACTTGAGAGCAAAGCTCTTATGTATTATATTATGGCATTCGACTAAGAAAAGAGAAGTTTACGACTTCTAACGACCATACATTGTATGAAAATTTTTAAACAAATATTTATGTATTATTTGATATACATTTTATCGGTAGTATTTGTACGTAATTTTTATAAGAACGGATAGCGGTGTTACCATCCTAGTTATCATGATTTCTTACTTAGATAATTCATACCCATATTTAATTTTAATAAAACAACAATATCAGGCTATTATGTAAAAAAAACGTAAGAAAATAGTTTATTCAAGTCCACAATGCTATTTCAAGAATTTATATAAATTATTTGAGTTCAAAATTGAAAACGTAACGTAATTATTTTCTTTCATACATTTTGTCCAATCTGCTTATAGCAAAATGGACTCTCTACGTGCTATTAAATTCTATAAATCATTTCAACAATTGAGACTAGGTTGGTAGTGCCTAAAAGATGTGTATTTTTGGACGAACGTGTTTTAAAAACATGTTAGATGTTTTGGATAATGTTGTTAAGAGCTTGGAACGCGTAAACGCACGTAGGATAAGTTACGAGGCCAGTCCAACAAGACTTTGACCTCGAGGGTATCGAAAAGTAAGGCCAGCTAAAATTGTTTCATTTAAAATAACGCCGATTGCACACCTCCACTGCAGTCCACTCAAGAAACATACCAAAAGGACCGGGAAACTTGAACAATCAATGGCGGTGTACACTCAGCGTGAACCACAAATAAAAACAGAATAACCCGACTATTAAGATCCTTAGTCGTATTAAATCACATTTATAATCAAATAGAATATAAAATATTGGTGTCATGTCTAGTTATATCAGTATATTTTAGAATACTAAGAGACTCTTGTCGTCGTTGCCATCCAGGCCATAGTCTCAATCATGTAACAACATATTTGATGTTAATGATGTTAATTTTTTGGGAAATAAAGTCTTTCTGAGTAGAATAAGTTGTTGTTTATTTTTAACCTATATCCACTCCGGTCTCCATAAATAGTTTTGTTTAGTAAAAAATAGAACGCGGAAGAGATTTGGTATAAGATTTGTATATAATTTAATAAACAAGCATATCTTCTATAATGCTTCAGCGCTAGAGTTGAAAATCTATTCCAGAAATTTGACACATTGTTGTAGCTTGATGTGCTGGCGTCTGTATCCACATAAAATATTCGTATTGAATTACTTCAGCAAATTAAAAGAAAACATGGAAATGTACCAACATAGTGGTCCTTAAAGAACGTGATGGAAAATCGCGGGAATCTGAATTCAAATTGACACTGCCACTCAGAAGTGTCAATGTCAAGTATTTATAAGGTAGGTAACTTTTCTGACTCCACAACACTAGATGGCTTTGTTCACGCCTTTACGTAACCCCGAAGAGAGCGAGTACGAACTATAGGTGGCTGATACATACATAAAAGTTCCAAATTTACAACAATAGATGGCAGTCTACACTCCTAATAGACTATATCCCGCAGGAGTGCGTTTACTTTATTGTCATTGCGATGGGTCATGCTAATCCCGTAAACACATAGGCCATTTAAATTCATTTTTCGTAACACAAAAAGCCAACTTGGTAGTAGTTACAAAAGTGAGCGATAGATGGCGCTATCTGTCTCTCAAACTCGGTGTCTGGGCTCGGTTTTCATATTGATTTTTCCCCGCGCAGCTGCGCAGTGCGCCTTTAAAGAATGAATGACAAGGACACTTCTTGGAAAAGTCTTTGTTTGGTAAAGTTATTTATTTTTGTATGCACTTAGGCTTTTGTTTAAATTTGTTTAAAGAATTTAAAACTTTTGGTTGTGCTAAAATAGTGCTAGGACTGATGTCTTTGTTCGTTGGTTTGTAACAAAAGATTTTTCTTTGACTACGAGTTTTGGCAAGTTAGCCATTACGTATTAAAACTTTTTCAAGTTTGGTTCTTTGAACACGGTTGAAAAGTTCATAAGAATCAAAAAGAATTTAGTTTTGTAGTACTGAATGTCTTTGTGCCTTAGTTTGTAACAAAAGACAGTTTCTTCAGCTTTGACAAGTTTGGCGTAGATATAAACATTTCTTGAGTTTAGTTTTTTTGAATGAGTGTGAAAAGTTTATAAGAAACAAATTGCATTCAGTTTTGTAGTAGGTACTGCAGTGCAAGTCTTTTTGTCATGCCTTTTATTTGAGTTTTCAGGCTGGTGAGTTTCAGATGGTTGTTTTTTAGGGTACCGTAGTCAACAAGGAACTCTAGTTTCGCCATGTCCGTCTGTCTGTCCGCGGTTTAGCTCAGAGACGTTTAGCACTAGAAAGTTTGAATTCGGTATGGGTATAAAGCAGTGAAATAGAATCTTGAGAAAAAACTTTTAAGGTTGCACTACACGTAAAGTGCGATATTCTTTTTTATCGTCTATCCCATGGTGTGGTGTGTCGTTGAATAGGTAATTTAAAAATACTGCGGGTCTGCCGAAACCATTTTTCCATCCGTTTGCGAGATATTAAGCTTTAGTGCTACTTTTTTAGTTAGAATCAAGTGTCTCCCCCTGCCAGCTAAACGGTTGTTTTTGGAGACGTGAAATAAATCATAGTAGTAGAATATACAACAAAAATAGAAGGAAAACTATCAAAGCTACCTAGGCTTAACGAGTTAGTGAGTAATGGTCGAAAAAATCATAAAAGTGAGGATTAAATGTTAATGATTAAATCTTCTACATTGTCCGTAGAAGCCGGGTTTCCGGTTTTTCCCCAGCTAGAGGAACACCCTCGGTCTACTTCAGGATCCAGGCCAGCAGTTAATGAACGTGAGACGAGGCCACTAATTTCGTCTGCCGAGTCAGTGAGTGGCTAGCTCGTAGGTTTGTGGTATTCCGAACGGAAGTCCTTTTCCTCCTGACGCGGATCGCCGAGGTTTATTGACGAATATGGAGGGGATACGAATACTGTGTAAGGATTCTGATGTAGTAGCGCTACAGGAAACGTGGTTTTTGCCGCATGAGTTGCCATTACTCAGTACAATAGACGAAGAATTCGGGTGCACTAGCACGTCGGCGGTGGACACGTCCTTAGGTCTCTTAAGTGGCAGGCCGTACGGCGGGGTGGCAATTTTGTGGCGGAAAAGTGCGTTTGAGTCAGTTTCAGTAATAGATTGTAATAGTGCGCGTATATGTGCGATAAAAGTGATGACACGGAATGGGTCAGTTATCATTTTTAGTGTGCATATGCTGGTTAACGGTAGCTATTAAAAATTAACCTATGTTTACGGACTGCCTGAGTGTAATAAAGTCTGTGATAGAAGTTGACAATGATAGTGAAGCGGTTTATATTTTAGGCGATTTTAATGCTCACCCAAGCGAACTATTTTCTGATGCACTTTTGAGTTTCTGTGTAGAACAAGACTGGTGCTGCGTTGATATGGAGAAGCTAGGTATTCAGTCTAGTACATACACTTTTACGAGTGAGGCGCATGGATATAGGAGGTGGTTGGACCATTGCATTGTCACTAAAGCCGCTCAGGAGACTGTCCATGATGTGTGGGTGCAGCATGACGTGTATTGGTCTGACCACTGTCCACTTTATGTGGTATGTGACATTGATAAGATTGCTTTTATGTGTGCTATTGACAGTAAGCTAGTATGTGATGGTGTGATCTGGGGCAGAAGAGAGGTTAAGCAGATTGAGCTTTATCATAGCCTATGTCACGAGAAGCTCAAAGATTTTGATTTCCCAATAGAATTCAGTTCATGCGCTGATACATTCTGTTCTGACTCGGACCATACGGCTTTGTTGGATAATATGTACACTAGGATTACAAATATTTCAACGTAGGCGTCTGTAAGATCCTACAGTCGTAAATGTTTTAGAAAGGGTGGGTACATTACCGGGTGGAACAGTCATGTCACAGGCGCTCACAGGAAGGCTAGAATGGGGTTTCAGCTACGGGTGTTAGCTGGTAGACCATCACATGGTCCTGTTTATGAATAAATGTGTGATAGTGGGAGGGTTTTTAAGTCTAAGCTAAAATGGTGTCCGAGCAGGCAAGAACGGCCAAGATTGATATTCTTGCCTCAAATCTCTCAGCTGGGAATTTCTCAGCCTTCTGGAAGAATACTAACCAGATGAACCCTATGCCAAGTATACATGTGAGCGTCGGCAGCTTCGTTGATCCCAAAGGTATTGTCAATAGTTTTAGAGACCGCTTAATGATAAGATCTCTCCTGGGGCCAGCGATAACCGATACAACCGATACAGGCGGCGCTGGGGCCCGTGAGAAAAACACGCTTTTCAGCACAAAAAGTTCGGCGGCAATTTAAAAGATGTAAAGGATAAGTCTTCAGGGTATGACGGTCTCGGCATCGAGCATTTCAGGCATGCAGGTGTACTTCTACCGCGTGTACTGGCTATGTTTTTTACACTGTGTATCGGTCACTCATAATTACTGCAATCGCTGATGAAAGCCTTCGTTGTACCCATTCTTAAAAATAAGACAGGGGATGTTTCAGATAGTATAAATTATCGACCCATCTCACTTGCTACAACAACAGCGTAGATACTTGACAGTTTGCTTAATCAGAGTCTTAGTGGGTGCCTTCGTTTACATGACGCACAATTCGGTTTCAGTGCGGGACTATCCACTGAGAGTGCTATTTTATGCCTTAAGTATACTGTCAGGTTATATACGGAGAGAAAGACACCGATTTATGCCTGTTTCCTCGCTTTGCCAAAAGCGTTTGACACAGTTGCTTATGACATGCTGTGGCAAAAGTTAGAGGAAACGGGTATGCCGACGGAATATAACAATATTCTCAAATTCTAATATAAAAACAAGTCCAACCAGGTGAGATGGGGATACACTATCTGACTAATATAGGTTGGAATGCGGTGTGAGGCAGGGCGGCCTCTTCAGCTTACTTGTGAACCAGTTGATCGATAAGCTCAGCAGGACACATGTCGGATGTTACATTGACGGAACATGTGTAAATAACATAAGTTATGCTGATGCTATGGTTCTGCTGCCCCCCTCGATCAATGCCCTGAGGACATTGGTTAAAATTTGTGAACGCTACTCATGCGAACATGGTCTGAGGTACAATACACAGAAAAATGAGGTACTGATTTTTAGGGCAGGAAAGCAGGGACCTATTATAGTGCCTCCGATCATAATCGATGGAACGGCCTTAAAATTTGTACATAACTTTAAATATCTGGGTTATCTGGTCACGGAGGACTTGAAAGATGACCCAGATATAGAAAGAGAACGTAGGGCGTTGGCGGTAAGGAGCAATATGCTGGCCCGTAGGTTCGCTCGATGTAATATAGAAGTAAAGATAACGCTTTTTAGAGCATATTGCCAATCTTTTTACTCGAGCGGCCTGCGGGTTCGGTATGCGCAACGAGGCAACAATGTCCTGCGTATTCAATACAATAATACTTTCAGAATGCAATTGAGGTTGCCGCGCCATTGTAGTGCGTCGCAGATGTTCGCAGATGCGCGCGTTGACCACGCTATAGTGAGTAAGACGGTGGCGTCATTATTTCAAAGACTGCGCGATAGCACCAACAGCATTTTGCAAATTATTGCTTCCCGTCATGAATGTACAGTGTGCCCATACAGGCACACTGGGTGGAAATAGTTACGGGAAGAGTTGTAAGTGTGAATGTTTCAATTTAGTATTTTAATATGAACCTACCTACCAACATAATTATGTAGATCAAAGAAAATTGTTACTAACACTTATATGGATTTAATAGTCCGAAATAAATGAACAATAATAATAATAAGCTTGCATAGCCGGTTTTAGCAGCTTTAGATTTAACTCTTATTAATCTTTACATTGTGTAGGGGGTACGCAGATGCAAACAAGCCAACCTTTTTTTTTAACCGATCTTGATGATTATTTTTGCATTGGGTTTACTTATAGCTACTTATAGCTAAAAAAAAAAAAAAAAAAAAAAAAAAAAAAAAAAAAAAAAAAAAAAAAAAACTATATTGCATTTGCACTGTACTGTGAATTTCAAAGATAAACTTAGATATTTAACTATGACCTGGTCTAAACTTGAACGCACACAAAGTAACTCCTAAACGGCAAATAGTACAACCACTCATTATGGGAATAATGTCACTCAGTTGTGGGGTATCACCACTAAAAAGTGGAAAATAAAAAACATTTTTACTGACCATTCCTTATCCAGCAGTATTACCTAATTCTGTGATTCTGTATTAGATGCAAGGAATCGGCCACTGGAATATCATTCACCATATCTATTGATAGCTGTAGCAAAGGTGAATCGGATTTGTGATGCAGTCCATACTAGCTTCCTGCGAAACCCATCATCTGTCCTTTCAGAGCATTGCAGTCCCGGAAAAACCAAAGTGTGAGATTTATGGGAGTACTCTCCTTCAGTAACGCATTTTAAGAATCTAAGTTTGCCACTAAAATTGCAGACCCCTAAAAAAGTGTCAAAACATACAATTAGCGTTCGCCGCACTGGAATCGTTTACGGGGCAAAATAGCAGGTTTTGGTTACTTCTCTTTGGGGTTCTGTAAACGTTTATAACACCATTATAGTACCTACTAATAATGAAAACAAATAAGCAAGTTAAAACGTTCTCTGGAATTTTATATAACCAAATTTTGTGACTTGGGATGTGGATGATAAAACAAGCATATTACAAATTAGAAGCTTACATTCAGGATAAGAATGCTTGGAAACATGCTGGTCCTGCTCCATAGGACAATCAAGGGTAGACAAAATCAAACTGGTTGATTTATGTATTAACTTTATAGATATACTGTTTCTTTTTTGTGTTTTTATTTTTCTGTTAACTCACACACTGTTTAACTAATGGTTCCAATATTTGTAAATATGTGAGTACCATTTACCTAAATTTGTTTAGAAAATGAATAAGTTTACCTCTGCTGGTGATACTTTTTTCCTATAAGTAGCATGCTCTGGGTGCATCGTCCTCACATAATATTAAATTAATTTTTGTATACCAAAGTTTGTAAAACCATTATTTGAAAAGAGCAACTATGGAGTTTCTTGTCCTTTCTTCTCCATAAGAATCTACCTTTCCGAATGGACAGTAGAGTCACTTTATTATGTAATATTATTATTTTACTGAACTGTAAATGATGACGTTCAAAAGTGCCGTTTAATGGCCGAATTTAAATAAACGTTTTGACTTTGACTCTGCTACAAACGAATTACTAAAACACCTGACGTCGTACAAATCCTACATCACGATATAAAGCGCGCGGAGACCATGTTCGCGTGTTCTCCGCGCGTTTTGAAAATAAACAACCGCCGAGCAACAAAAATCAGGCAGTTACCCACCAGACAACACTCGTCTGGTCGGAATGTACTCCTTTTTCATTGGATTTTTGCGGACTTTACATCCTTTTCCCCATTCCACTAAATATTTTAAACAAAATGATTTTGCAAGATTAAAATTTAGTTCTAGTTTTTCCTGAAAGTTCGTTAAGGAAAATTTATCGCAAATAATTTTTGTTTACATGTTCCTTTAGAGGTCATACAGAAAATTCCGTGAAATAACTACTTCAAAATAGTTACGTAACAACAAATATTTTTAGGTGCGGTATTCCAAAAAGTACTTTAATGCACTGTTGGTACTTACATTTCAACTTAAATCCCTTTTAAGAACAAATTTAAAAACGATTTTGATGTCCGTACGGCAAATTCAGGTACATCAAGCCTTTTTAGGGTTCCATAACCAACGGGTAAATGACGGAATCCAGTAAGCCACTGCTGTATCTAAAAAAAAACTTTGTCTGAATATAGTACTAAAACTAAAGTATGACAACAAATAATAAAAACCGGACAAGTGCAAGTCGAACTCACGCACCAAGGGTGCCGCTACCCAAATTTTTCGAAACTGTCTAAACCTACAGGGCACTTACCGTTGACCGACAATCATGAAACTTCTCAAAGAGCAAGTTCTCCTAATGATACGGAACCCTTCGTTTTCGAGTCCGATTTGCACTTCACCGGTTTATAGTACCGACGAAAGCAAAATTCATTATATTTACATTTCATCCTGCTTTCCAACTACTTCGGGAAATGAAAATGTCATTCCTATAAAACCTGTTTTCCTTTGACGACTTCAGAGCAATCAGTTAGTGGAAGGAAATGACTTCCATCAAGCCAATGCATCTGTAAGTTTGCATTTTAAATGCAATTCAGAAGAATTCTTGTACTTTAATCCTTGTCCTGAACTCGTCAAAATGAAAGGAAATTAGGTATATTTTTGATACTTTGTGACTGCGATTCAAATGCGAAACTTCTTGTAAAATAACAGAATTGACCCTTAAGACATTCACGTAGGGAATATATATTCAAATGAGGATTTCATATTTTAAATACTAATCTAACGATAAACACTTAAAATAAATATATAACCTCCTAAATAAAATATGACTTCATAAAATTCGCATCGCTATCGACTGGAAGTGAGCCCAAA
The DNA here is from genome assembly GCA_002192655.3 of Mamestra configurata. Lineage (NCBI taxonomy): Eukaryota > Metazoa > Arthropoda > Insecta > Lepidoptera > Noctuidae > Mamestra > Mamestra configurata. Next base: position 268,782 of record NDFZ01005194.1, read on the forward strand.
AGATTGGCGGCATCGCCACGTTGTATGGCAATGATTATCCTCTGTCCAAGGTAAAAGCCAGTCACTGGGCACGCCACAATTGCGGCGATAAGACCCCTCTTTGAGGAGTGGCTGGAGAGGCGCTACGGCGTCCTCACCTTCCGCCTGACGCAGGTGCTCACCGGACACGGCTGTTTCGGGAGGTACCTGTTTCGGATTAAGCGGGAGGACACGCCCGGGTGTCAGCACTGTGAGGATCGCCCGGAGGACACGGTGGAGCATACGGTGGAGATCTGCCCTGCTTGGGCTGAGCACCGCCGTGTCCTCGTCGAGGCGATCGG
>NDFZ01005194.1:278178-393064 GCA_002192655.3 Mamestra configurata
TCCGCAATCCCCGGCTGGTGCCGGCCCGCCTCTGCGGGCCACCTCGCGTCGGCGAGGGGAGTGAGGTGTTTAACTCCCCTCGCTACGTCAAAGAGGGGCGCACGGGAACGCCACCTCCGCGGACCTCGGGTCCGGATGAATGGGGGGCGACGAACATCCCCAAGTCCGTCGCCCCTGGACCCAGTTAGGGGGGCCGGAAGAGGGCAGCGTATGCCCTCCTCCGACGCCATATGCGCCTGCTGCGGGCCGGGAGAGCGGTTGTGATCCCCCTCTCCCTTTCCGCAGCCTCCTTCTGCACCATAACAGTTTCGCAGAAGGAGATCACCGCGTCCCAGGACTCCTCACCGCCGACCATAGCATGAACTACAGCCGGCAGCGAGAGGTCACCGCCTACAACAGAAATGAGAGGCAGGAAACGAAAGTTCTTCCAAAGTATACGATAATTATCGGATACTATGGAAGAACTTTCGTGGTTAGTTTAGTAGACTGATTATTATCAGTCCACTATACCAACCAAACCCATAGCCTCTCATCCTGTGTTTCCAAATTCTGCAATAGTCCTGCACCAACCGGGGATTGTCCTTGGGTGTACTTTCATAGTACATACAGAGATAATGGCCCCTCGTACGCCTACCAAAGGACCGGGACCCCAAGGTGCCGACAATGTCAAAGAAATAAAATACCAATATCGTTTACATAGGTACTTTGGATTTTGGGAAAAGGCTACACAAATAGTGGAAAACCCTGTTTCCTAAACTAGGGGGACCCTGTGACTTAGAAGTCAGTTTTCTACTGTAACTTCATGTACCAAAGAAATCTTTATTTACGTGTTGACTAGCTTTTGCCCGCGACTTCGTCCGCGTGGAATAGTTACTTTGAGCGGCCATTTGTATTTGTACGATACAAATTTTTCAAAAACGCCTATACTTCTGAAGTAGTCCCGTTGGCACCAAGTCAGAATCTGATCGGAGAAGTGAATCGGAGTAGGCAACGAAACTGTTCAATAAATGACAGCAAATCTCCAGGGATTGCTGAAATCGCATATCTGTTATTTATTAAATTTTTCTTAGTTTAAGTTCCTCTACCTACCCTACGCCTGTTATAACGCGCGCCATGATTTTGAAAGAAAAAACAAAATGGCTGTGCCACAAAGGTTCTATTCCCTTTCAATTTTGTCGGAATAACCGACCCAAACGTAGTTGAGAAAAGACTTGACAGATTGATATGCGGATTTGGTATGGTTTGGTATCTAAGTTAACTGCAAACCCTTTGATGCTTGCTATTGACCTTGCCAGTAACTATTTGCTTTTCTAGATTATAATCAGATTTCTATTTGGATTAAGGACCAAGGACCCTACTACAAAATTCGATTCCTCAAAATACTTTGGGGATTTTGATTGTTGTATTTCGGAAAATTATTTCCTTTTAGTGAATAAGCCTTTTTTTAAGGATGGGGAAATCATCAAATGACTCACTCCGCTCTAGGCGGAGCGGAAGAGAGTGGCAAACTCTTACTGACCAAAATCCACCCGTTTCTCTAAATGCCCTTTGCGTTCCAGGGCCGCAGTGACTCTTTCGAACAAATTCCACAACCCTGGAGTGAAGAAACCTTATAAAGCGTACTGGCTAATCCCACTTTATTCGGTTAAAGGTTTACGGGTTACGGGACGTCGGTTTTACGGGATGTAATGTAACATGTTACAAAGCAAGCATTCGTGTAGTCAGTACGTGGAAACGAACATGAACATGATGCGTATGTGTTTTGTTTTACACGGTTTTGAGGACACGGCGTGACAAAACATGCTCGCAGCGAAGGTTACATTACGGCCCGTAACACCGGTCAGTACCCAGTTTAGTATCGTCTTAATTTCCCGATGTCTGCGTTAAGCATTTGAAATTCAGAATAATTTGAAAACTCTACTTTAGCCTGAAAACCTATCAAAATTGGCATTAAGGTAGTAATATTTCAACCCATTGTCTATTAAACCCAACATAATACATCTATGACTTACAGGTATTTACCAAAGAATTTCCGATGCTCAATTCACCGATGAACTTCAGAGTAAACACCAGATATTTTCCCCATTTCAATTTAAGCCTTGCACTTTAGCGTTACAGTTCAAAACCTAGCAACACAAATCGCATTTAATATCTTTCACAAAAAGATAATACAGGGATGTTTAAAATTGTTTGTCAGTTGTTCTCGACGTAAATGCAAGTACGACAGCATTATTGCCGTAGACCGCGCGGAATTAATTCAAAGTGGATGACAGACTAACCCGTGGCCGGCAAGCCTTTGAACGACGATTTTAATGGAGTTGTCAACTCTTACATACCCATTATCTAGGAGTCTTGATTTATCCATTAGCTTAGGGAGAGGAGGCTGTCCCTATTACCGAATTTACTGCTTTTATTGAGAAATGAATTTTTTTTTTCAGCATTGGTTTGTTATTTGTCTTAGCTTAGATTGCCTACAAAGGACGTCAGTTAGGACATTCTAGACAAACTCACATTGTGTCAGTGATAACGACTGTCAAATAGTTGCTTGCTCGACATGCTCCACCGAAATGTTATGATACTTTGTTGAGGCCTAATAGTTCACACATATCGCTAAGAATGCAGGGATCAATACGATTTAGACCTATCTTTTCGGTAGAGGGTAGACCAAAGTAAGCGAACGCCTATATTCGAATTCTGGGCTTCACATTTTCTTGAACTAACTTCACAGTACCTAATAAACCAATGAATCTGTATTTTATGTTCAACAAGCTTTTGTCCGCGACTTCGTATCCCGTTCCCGAAGCAATTTCAAGAAATCCTCTCTTAGTGCTTCCCTACACTCCCCAAGGAACCTACATGCCAAATTTCAGATTTGTACAACGAGTAGTTTCGGCTGTGCATTGTCTGTCAATCACTAAGTCAGTCACCAGTCTACATAGAACTTTGCTTACGTAGTTAACTGAGTTTATATTCTAGGGATGGTAAATATCAAATTGCAGTGATATTGATATCTGCCAGGGTTGCGGAATTTGTTCGAAAGAGTCACCGCGGCCCTGGAACTCAAAGGGCTTTAGAAGGAACACGGATGGGTTTTAGTCAGTAAGAGTCTGACACGCACTTTCGCTCCACCCAGAGCGGAAGAAGTCATTTGATGATTGAAACTTATCTGGTTGCGTTTTAATTTTACATGAACTACCTTTATGGTAGCTAAATCACATAAAAATATCCTTACGTGCACTTGAAAAAAAAAAAAAATAATAATAATTATATCGTAGAATAATATCCCCACCGCCGTATCTCTACGTTGACGTCGTGATGAGGCTTGCGCGCCCCAATAAACCTTAGATCATACCTAGGGTGAGGGGCCAGACAAAGAGAGATCGGTCTGAGTGGAGATTCGCAAGAGCAAACGTGCTCGGGAGAAGGATGTAAGATGCTGGTAAGGACTTGACCGTACTTCCGGGATTGTCCTGATAGCCATGGTATACCTCTCCACTCCTGTAGCACCTCAGGATATGTTGCCCCCTTGGCGTTAAGTCACTTTGTGCTAGCGACCGTTTTCGGGGGCCCATTTATTGAGTGTGCAAGTCACCCTCTGCCATTTAAAGCCTAGTTAATTGTCAGTGGTCAGGCAGGGGCCAATTGTTCATACATAGTTTACGATTACCAATCCACTAAACCACCCAAACCCATAACGTTTCATCTTTTGTTTCCATATTCTGCAATAGAACTGCACCAACCGGGGATTGTCCTTGAGTATACTTTCATGGTACATACAGAGATAATCGTTAGTTGGTGCCTCATTCCATTTTAAATGTATAACGGGGCCTCTGCGAATTGGCTTCGGCCCCTCGTACGCCTACCATAGGACTGGGACCCCAGGGTGCCGAGATTTTCAAAGACAAAATAATAATATGCAACTAGCTGTGCCCGCGACTTCGTACTTTAATGAGCTATTTGCAGTGTTGCCCTGCAAAGAGCTTATTAAATTATTTAAGTTTATTAGTACATAAGCGCGCGATGCTTGACAAGTTTCTCTCTCGCGTTAACTTCAGTTTCACATTTTATAATGACTCCATAAATGTTACATCAGAATAGCTCTAATATTTTGTCTTTTGTTGCAAACTTATAAAACATTCACATAGACCTTATATAGTTCCATTTAAACTTTCATCCCCTATTCCCTATAGTTATTTTACACCCTTGAGGGTACAAATTTTACGTGAATCTTTGAATGTCATATTTATTTATATCGAATCTACAGCCTTTAAGTTTCAAGCTTCAAGCTCTGAAAATGACCATCCAAATTTTCATCCCCCTTTTCAACCCCTTACGACCCATTTTTCGCATTAAAAAGTAGTCTATGTCTTTTCTCTGGTTCTAGACTATCTGTGTACCAAATTTCATTTAAATCGGTTCAGTAGTTTTGGCGTGAAAGTGCGACAGACAGATAGACAGACAGAGTTACTTTCGCATTTATAATATTAATCTATATAATCTATATATATAAAAATCAATTGCTGTTCGTTAGTCTCGCTAAAACTCGAGAACGGCTTGACCGACTTGGCGAATTCTTTTTTGTTTTGGACGCCAGATTACAGGGAAGGTTTTAAAAAAAAGGGAAGTAGGGTAGGTATGTAGGGTAGGTAGAGTAGGGCAGGTATGTAGGGTAGGTATGTAGGGTAGGTATGTAGGGTAGGTAGAGTAGGGTAGAAGGTGAAGGGAGCGAAGCCGCGGGCACAACTTGTACTATATAAATATATAATATATAGTAAGGATTAATAGTATATTCAGGAACTTTCTTAAGTGCATCTTCATTTCTTATGAACTTTACGGTACCTGAAATTACACAAACACACCCGTACTTCAAATTCGAGTAAAGGTAAATATCAGATTACAGTGATATGGAAATAGAACCAGATTAATCCTAACGTTGGGTGCATCTTCTTCGCTTCAAGTAAGTTTACGCCGTAATATAATAGTTGACCTTTATCTTGGGGCTGTAATTATTTCCAGGTATACCTCTCAAAGAGCTCCCACGCGGTACAATCTGACAAATTGTTTGGTCGACAGGGTGAAACATTCTTCTTTCCACTGCCTGTTTTTTGTTCGTAAACAACTGACTTAATCAGCCGTTTAATAGCTGCCTAGTCTTTTCATTAAAAGGCACCATTTAATCAGCGTCCTAAATGACATCCAGCTAATGCCTCTATTACAACATTTAATGAACGGGCTGACAGATGCTTAGACCGTTTAAAGAACAGGGTAACCATGTCAACGAAAATCAATAAAACACTTCATTTTGGGAATTCTTTATTCTACTGGCAACAACATACACACGCAGTTTTTTAGTTTATTGCATGCTTATGATGGTAACAGTCCTTTCACAGTTATTTTGAATCTGACAATCTTTGACACCAACCCAACGACAACCTTAAAACATCTAAAATAATAATAATAATTTCTTTATGTTTTATTTGCGAGTCCCAAACAAACAACACTTTTTCTTTCTTTAAAATTAAGATTACTGTTATGATGTAAAACCAGAGATAGTATTTTTAGTGTCTCGACGAAAGATATTGATTGCATCGCTTTTGAGATTATGTCTCACTTACTTAATCTGCGTACCAAAACATACAGTTGAAGCGACCAATTCGCTGCCACCAACGACGATGCAGTGGAGAAGTTTAAGGCCTACAAAATTTAACGGCTCATCGAAACGAAAAAGTCAAAATAAAATAATTGTGAAAGGACTTGACAGGCTTCTTCTGGGTAAGCTCGCTCCATCGTCGACTTTGTCTCTGTCATCTATGACCTAGACTAGAGTCAAGAGCAAACCCATATTAAATAAAAAAAAAGGACTGCACGTAGTTTTTGTCTTACGTTACGCTTACTCAGTAGTTATTGGAGTTGAAAATTGCTTGCCTGTATAGCAAACCAGTTTGTTTGTTTGTACTATCTGCGTCATGGAGCATCAACCCACACAACTGCAGCTACTTCAATTTCCAAGTACGCCCACACAAATTGCCATCATAGACCTTCAATAATGTTCCCTGGTAAAACAATTTTAATTTTATTATTTTCTTGCTGTTTATAACGTAATGTTGGTTCGAAATGATTGGAAAGTTGTTGGAATCGACAAGAGATCTTGTGATAGAATATTACAGTAATATTTGATAGTTCCAGTGGCATTAAGTGGGTTTTCCACTTTGATCTATTATTGTTTATTAACAACTATTTATGTTTCTTTTCAGGTTGTCTGTCTTTCTAATTTCATAACCGTGTGAAACACCTTACATATCGATACTTAGTGCATCACTTTTCAGTCAGCACACTGTGACATACTGTGACATGTGTGACACACTGTGACATACTTACCTACGTAATCGAGAAACGATGCTTACATTCACCATCTGATTTTCTTATCGTTCCATATGGCTTGCATCACGTCTATAATTATCTTTCGTCTTATCTTATTCCTCACTCATGAATCCTATACTCTTAACATATTGTCATTTTCGAATTTCAAGGTCACCCGTCTGAGTTCTTCGGTCTAGGCTCGTCGGTCTAGGCATTTATTTGAGACCCACGGTCTGGGTCATTATGTGAGGGCGCAAAAGATGAGGAAGATGATAGTGCCGGATATTGGTGGAGATTGGCTTGGCGGCCGATAAGGTCGAAGCCGGGCGTGAAAACAGAGGAAGGTGCTACTAGAGATGAGGGCAGGAAAACTTGAGCAGAAGGCTGGAGCACTTGTGACGGTGACGTCATTCCCTAAAAACCATATATATCAAACGTTCTCCTTTTTCAATCAGTACGTAATTACAAATAAAAACTGTAGGTACCTTTTACAAGCGCCTCGCAAAGATAAGCTTTTTTTTTTTTATAAGGATGGGAAATCATCAAATGACTTCTTCCGCTCTGGGTGGAACGGAAGGGCAACCCTGGCGCAAAGATAAGCTTCGTGGAAGTAAGTAACATATAATTGATAATACCTCCTCTAAAATCCCGGAATCATAAACATGACGATTATATCCCGGGATTTATGAAATTGCATAATACCTATTGCGCTTTGAATACATTTGAACAAAATTATTATATTGTAGAATTTTATTATGTTTTTAGAGTTAAAAACATAATAACATAACCTACTAAAACTGTTAAAATAAATAGCTTTGTTTTTGCACAACTCTTTCTTCTTTTGATTCTTCAAATCAATAATTTGTAACTATGCTCAAAGTCCAGTTCATATTTTTATAATCCCGGGTTTTAATAATCATAATTCCATTTATGATTCCGGGATTTTGCAGGAGGTATTATCAACTCTATGTTACTTACTTCCACGAACATTAGGTAATAATTATAGTCTACCTATTCCAATCTCTGTTTATGAGATAACGCAAATATATCTATTTTAACAAAATGTTGGTCATCGATATAATTATATGTACTACGTACTAAATGTGACGTTCCGAACACTCATTATGTTCGACTGAAATGCAAATTTAACTATACAACTAACTTTAGTGTGGCTTTGACATTTATGCTGTGTACGGAGCCGCGCTAATAATGCGATAATTCGGATCAAATCGTGAACCTGGACATAAATAATGATTCAGAATCAGTAAAACTATTTGTTGTTGAATAAATAAATAAATATGTAAAAATATTGTAATTCCACAATAGAAAAACAAAACACTTCATGACACACAATCACAGACTTAAACATTCAGATATTCCATTACAAAACCGTTTGTAGGTTGTAGGTAAAATGTTTGACTAAACACATACTTCTACGTGGTGATTTTATCAAGTGATTTTTTATTGTGTTGTTTATCAATATTTATTCTATGTTCTTTCTTTTAAGTAATTATATACTTATCAACCTTCAGAAAACATGACTGCGTACGTATTTTGATACTGCAAAAATACATCAAGAAATGTCAGCATCATGAGAAGTCAGTTAAACGATAACAATTTATTTTCTTTTATCTCCTACTTTAATTTATAAATTTCTAAATTGATACTTTTTGAGAAAAATATCTCAATATATCGCAATAGATTGCCCCTGATGCCATTAAATGAAATTTTGTCTAATAGTATTTTATGGTCAACTCTATCAAGGGCTTTTTTTAAAATCAGTATAAATTGTAACAGTTTGGGCTCTGATGTCCTAATTATTAATTTGTAAAAATCATTATGTTTCTAACAGTACTTTTTCGTCTTGTTGTTTCGGAATTACACAATGTTGAATAAATGGATATACCTAACTCGTGGTGAACAAAGTTTTTCGAATTTAACCAGTGTATAATGAAGAGAAATAGGCTGATAATTCTCAATGTTTTGTCTGGAACCACCTTAGGCAGGATATATATTAGTCATTTCCCCGACGGTAGAGATCGAACCATTGCTAATATATTGATTGAAAATCTTAAATAATGGTTTGCATAATGTATTCGCTGACCATTTCAAAAAGCAAGGAGCTATCCCTTCCGGTCTCGGCCTGAACATGCATTTCAACAGCTTATGTGTCTTCTTTCAGCGATCCGCCTATGCCTTAAAGTAAACGTGAGTCATAAATACAACCATATTCAATTATTTGTGTATAAACTTTTAACCATTTCGTCAGCAAGAACTAAGAATCGTAGCTGGGATCCTTCCAGACTGCTTTTGGTTCGTTTACGTTACATTTTCATAAATCTGGTTGCGTATATGCTATTTTTTTTTAAATAATATATTTATTTATTTATTTAAACTTTATGTACAATAGTGGTACATGGGCGGACTTAATGCATCACGGCATTCTCTACCAGTCAACCTTTGGGTTATAAAGACTATACTGTGGTAGGTGTACAATAAATAAAAATAAGATTCAAAATTGAATTTTAACATTTCGGAAATAATATACAGATAATATATATAATACTAATAAAATACATACCTATATATGCTAAAATAATAAACTAATAAATATGATATATAAGAATCATACCGATTAAGAGAATTCATAGTAATCATGACGAAGAACGACTAAGAATGACAAGCTTTTAAGTAGTGTTTTCGGATTTTACGCATAAAGGAAAATTCAGACTCAGCCTTCTTGTAGAAATAGCGTTGAAATTAGACAAAAACCCGATGCGGTGAGAAGGGATATGAAGAAGTAAGTTTTTGGATGCTCGAAGGTTGAGACTGTGAGAACTACCCAACACTTTAAAATATTGTTTAAATAATCAGGAGCACAAGGATCGTTCATGATAGTAAAGAGCATGCAGAGGGATCTGATGGATCTCCTTTGACGGATAGGCAACCATTTAAGCAGAGAACGGTGGGAAGAAATGTGATCATATTTACGAAGGCAGAAACGAATACAGTTGTTAAGAAGTCGATCCAGTTTAATGAGAAGTTCTTGGGATAGATCAGAGTTGCAAACATCGGCATAATCAATTATAGGACGCACAAGTGACTGGACCAAGTGGTTTTAGTGCTTGAAGGAAGAAAATGCTTGAATCTATAGAGAGATCGCAGTGTGAATTTTACTCTCTGGCTAACCTGAGCAATCTGCTTGTTCCAACTTAACCGGTCATCAATGTATAGACCTACGTCTTTAACGTGTGGCGAGAGAGTGATTACGGTATTGTTGAAAGTAAGCGGCAGCAGTTGGCTGGTGTCCAAGTTACGCAGAAAATATGAACTACCAGTGAGGATAGCCTGACATTTGACAGTAACACACCAACATTGACAGTAACCCCAAATCTGCTTGACCAATCGCTGATAGTTAGAAGGTCAGCATTCAGCAATGCGATGCAGTTGTCCATGTTGTCAATGTCAGTTTGCACGTAGAGCTATAAATCATCAGCGTACAGATGGTAAGAGCATTTTAGAACGGTGGTAATAGAGTTTATAAATAGAGAAAATAAGAGTGGAGAGAGTATACCGCCTTGTGGAACGCCAGTTTCCAGGGCGCACCAGTCAGAAAAGTTCTGATCAGCACGAACCGCTTGCTGGCGACCAAGAAGATATGATGAAAACCAATCCCTGCCAACAAAGAAACCCCAATTTGAGACAGAATAGCCAGGAGGAGGTCGTGATCAACGGTATTGAAAGCATTGGAGAAATCTATTAAAACTAACACCGTTAATCTCGACCTCTCCAGGCCATTCCTAACGTCTTCTGTAACCTTCAACAAAGCTGTGGCTGTGCTGTGGCCCGGCCGAAAACCTGATTGGAATGGGTATAACAGATCCATTACTTAATTAGACAAAATTTCATAAATCCAGAGTCCTGTTATCAATAAATAGATATAATCATTGAGATGCCAAGAGATCATTGTTGAAAAAGTCACCGTTGCTATCTATATCTTACTTAAAAATTTACTTACCCTCTGTTCTAAGTATGTTGTGATCCTGTAAATTGATAATACGATGCCTCTTAGCAATACTGGTGGCGGATTTTCTTAGTTCACACAAAAACCAGCTAGCCATACCAAAATGATATAAGTTTGTAATATTATGAGAAACAAACTCTTCACTCCATCAACAATTTACTAAAAAATAAAATCGCTAGTCAAGTAAATCTGGGTTCAAAAATGAAGCTCAAATATTTTTTACCTTCAATATACACATCAACAAGTCTAAGAAGACAATCTAAGAAGTCGGATTTGACAGCTGGGTAGAGCGGTATAGAATATCGCTTTACCACTGAGTGCGAAAAAGATTTATTTCATGTCTCTTTCATACTTACTAGTAAAGCAATGTTGTATACTGCTGTCAAATCCGACTTCTTAGAATGTCACGAATATAGGCTCCAGTGAACACTGAGTCGGAGTTGCGAAAAAGGCTTTAAAGTAAATGTTTGTACACATTATTTATTTACCGCCATTAAGTTTTATGTAAATTAAAAGAAAAATAAATAAGTAGAATGGAAGTTGTCAAGTAAATACTTACCTAAACACAACCTGATGTTATATTAAAGACCTAAAAAAGGAAGTAGCCGAACTAAATCCTTATCAACACTAAACAGAATGTTACAATAATTAGTAAGCAAGACGGAAACACTTATTACTTCAAAAAATCAACACGGCAGTCAGATTAAATATAAAATCACGGAACAAATAAAATCATATCAAACAATGTTTTTGCGGTGAGCTTAATTAATTGGTCATATTATTGTATGCTCACCGCTTTATAATAATGAACAAACATTTCATTTAATAACTACAAATTGCAGATCATTTAACTTATTATTAATTCAGTTTTAACTGTTCAGAAAAAGTGTAATTTTTTCCAATAATACCTAATCAATTTTATAAATATTCAGGTGAAACGTAGGTCGACGAAAAGTATTTGCCATAAAATTAAAGCACAACGACAATCGTCAAATTGTTGACAAACGTCATAGAATTGACGCCGAATCTAACTTGCATCACTTCAGGAACTCGAATGCTACCGAAATAGGAACGCTTCGTATCGATTGCCACAAAGCGCTTCTATTTTGAGCCAGATTTCGAGATGCTTGACCTGTAGAAAAAGTAGCATCCTATCATCAATAAAGATGGTGATGGAATTAAATTAGATTCCTAAGACGCAGCGGTTTTGAAAATTTGTTTGCAAAGATTCCTGTATCAACAACTAAGTCTCTAAATTAATTACCCACTCCTGCAGAAACGTTACTAAAAGAAAACGTTCCAGTTTGTGATGCTGAAATAAAATTTCAACATGTTACTTGTAATGATATAAAAAAAAGTTTAATTCTATGAATTTAAAAAAACTGTAGATCTACACTACATATAAGGTAATTCTGTTGACCATGCTAAGACTATTTTATTCGTTGTAGCAGCTACTTTAACTGTTATTTTTAATAAGTTTGACCGTAGTGAATTTCGTGATCTAATTAAATATAGAACAATAATACCTTAATTTGAAACGGGTAGTACATCAGACCCTACTAATTATAGACCTGCCAGTACTACCTACTTTTTAATTTTTTTGAGAAAGTTATACTAAATCAAATGCAAAGATATTTTAATAAACACAAACTCCTACATAATAAAAAGTTTGGTTTTACAAAGGGTCGCTCAGCAACCGATACAGTCGTGCCGTTCCTGTTGAACTTTCAGTATATATGTATGTATAATGCATGGGAGGACAAAATGCGATGCTTCGTGCATTTTTTGCTATTCCAAGTCCAAGGCATTCGATTCAATCAATCAGGAAACTACACTATTTTCTTTAGTTTTTGGTTAGTGGTTATTTTCTTTTAATGTTGTTTTTATGCGTCATTTCTGGCGGAATAAACGTGTTTTCTTTTCTTCTTTTCTTTCTATTACGGAATCTTGGAAACCTCTCTGGATCTTCTTACTTCTAACTTAAGTGATAGGATTCAGAGAGTTGACGTCAACGGTAAAAGATCTCCTAAATCTGTAGTGAGGATGGGGGTTCCTCAGTGCTCAATTTTAGATCCCTTTTTAGGGTTCCGTGGCCAAACAGGAACCCTAATAGTTTCGCCATTTCCGGCTCTCTGTCTGTCTATTATCCGGGGTTTAATTCAGAGACACTCGAAAGTTAAAATATTGATGTGAGTATACATATTATTCAAGCCGACAAAGTGGTAAAACAATATCGTTAAAAAATAGCTCGTAAACTAGCGATGTTTTTTTTATCGTCTGTCCCATAGTGTTTGTATGTATGTATGTAAATAGGACTGGTAACCGCAACTCCACGACTAAGTGCGTATTTTGCGTGCAGGTGGGACAAATTCGATCCACCCCAGCTCCCCAAAGAAGGCCAGCAACGTCTTGGTGTTACTAACTATCTCACAGAGGGTACCTGGGTTTCCGAAATAATTAGCCATAAGATCCGCGATTACCGGGCAGTTTTGAAGCAGATGTGCTGCTGTCTCGTCCTCCTCCATGCAGGCTCTGCAGAGTGGGCTGTCAGTGACTCCTTAAAAGACCCATGGCCAGTTATGACGGCTGTGTCTGAACGAAACTCTTGATTAGCCAGTGTTAAGGCTTTTTTCGTAAAACAGCTATCAATAACGGAAAGTGCCTCTTTGGCCTGCCTACACTCACTGTGGCCAACCCACAGTTTGTGATGTTTGTCTCTGGTGCATTTCCTTACCGGTCGCGTAGACACCCGAAGGGGAGTGGCTGGATGGGTTCAGGTCCAGGTGCTATACTCGAACCCCTTCTGGTGAGTTTGTCCGCTGCATCGGTGCCTCGGGATTAGCTGTGTCCCTTGATCCATTGAATGGTTACTTTGTTGTATCTACCAACCTGGTTCAGACGTTGGTGACACTCGAGGATCAGCCCAGAGTCAACTGTGTGGCTGTCCAGAGCTTGCAGGACCGCCATGCTGTCCGATAGTATGCGTATTGAGTGGTCCTTAACTTCCCTGTTTAAGATGGCTAAAGCCGCCAGGGAAATGCCCATGCACTCAGCTTGAAACACTGTGTTATGGACCCCCAGTGGTGTGGCGATGTGAATGTTGAGATCCTCTGAGAAGATTCCCGCACCCGTGCCAGTACCTGTCTTTGATCCATCGGTGTAGATCCGCAACTCAGCGGGGCACAGCCTCTCGCAGCGGTGATCCTCATGCAGTTGGATTTTGTATAGTTTATCAAAAGATAAATTGTTTGGGTACATACACCCGGTCATTTATTGCCATTATTATGGGGAATTCAATATTGAGCTCCTCGAGCAGAGCGGTGTGTTGTGTTTCTTTCTTACCCCAGAGATCGCTTCCTGCTGAGTGAAAAAGTGGAGCGGAGGGAGTCCCAGTGTGGCTCCCAGTGCTGCAGCCGGATTAGTCCTCACGCAGCCCGTTGTCGCTATGCACTATGCAGGCCAGCCTTTGTATGTGTTGTAGTTTGTTTATGGCTGTAGCTAGCTTTGTGCGGGTCCACCACACCACGGCCCCGTAGGTGATCATGGGCCAACCATAGTATTATTTTGGGAGATAGGCCCCACTTTTTACCAATCATTTTCCTGCATTATCAGAAAGTAATGCATGCCCCGTTTGTAGTCTAGGTGATTACTGCAGTTTAACTTACTGTCTAGGATAACCCCCAAGTACTTAACCTCGTTAGACAACTGGAGTTCCGTGTTGAAAAGCTTAGGTAGGCGGTAGTGGCCTAGTGCTCGCTTTTGAGCAAACATGACAAATTCAGTTTTAGTGGGGTTTATTGACGGATCATATTCTCTGTACCATCTCTCCACGATGCGTAGTGCTTGTTGAGTGAGGTTCCAGATTGTTCCAGTCACCTTCCCAGGCACGAGGATTGCGAGGTCGTCTGCACGACTTTGATAATAAGATCATTAATCACTAGATTCCACAGAAGAGGGGAGAGCACTTCTCCCTGCGGGTAGCCTCTAGCTATAAAGGCCAACAGCTGCTTCTCTTCAAGGCGAACCACTAGTTTGCTTGTCATGTTAGTAATCCAGTCAGTAAGTATCTGTTCTACACCGTGCCTAGAGAGGGCGTTTGTTTTGTCGAAGGCTCCTTCGATGTCTATGAAAGTGCCCACGCAGGAACCTTTGTGGTGAATCGCCTCCTCTATCTGGCTCACCACCAGATGCAGACCAGACACTGTTGACTTAACCAGCTGTGTGCGTGATGGTTATCATGCAATGGTAATGTTTTTAAAGCGCCATCTCGTAGTTCCCTTTTGCACAGTCTTTCCATCGTCTTTAATAAGAAAGAGGTCAGACTTATAGGTCGACGGAATTTGGTGTTTGTGAAGTCACTCTTACCTGGCTTTGGAATGAATATTTATTTATTTAAACTTTATGTACAATAGTGGTACATGGGCGGACTTAATGCATCAAGGCATTCTCTACCAGTCAACCTATGGGTTTTAAGACTATACCGAATATGACTCTCACTTTCCTCGATCCTTTAAGAACGCATCTAAAAGCCAGGCACGCTCTCATTAATGGCACCAGTCTTGTTGCGACGGAGGTTCCCCCTACTGCAGTAAGGCAGGAAACACCCCATCGGGACCTGGTGCCTTAAAAGATTGGAAGCTTCTGATGGCCCACTGGAGGTTTTCCTGTGTAATCATCTTCTTTGCATAAAACCTGCCTGCGCGAACACGCTTCCAGGGAAGTGAGTTTCTACTTTGATGCGCCTCGTTTCTTCAGGTGACGTGGTCAGCGTGTTGTAGGGTTTTCGGAGCATGGCGGTCTCAGGAGTGTTCTGTTGCGCGTTCGTTTGCTTGTTGGCATGATTCAATGTTACCACAGAATTTTCGCCATCCAGTAGTACTTCTGGATCTGATGCATTTCTTGTAGCTGGATTTGGCCGCGTAGTAAGCATCCCAGTCCTCATCTCTAGATGAATTCATGACTCTGTCAAGAGCCCTTCTTACCTTACCACGTTTGCGCTCAAGTTCCGCTCCCCACCAAGGTTATTTAATCTATGTATCACGCGGAATCATCTCTGGGCAGGCGGTTTGGTAGCTGTTTATCAGTGATTCGGTGAGCAGAATTACTTGCGCATCGATCTATGTCGTGTCACCAAATCGCCTGGTGGCGCAAGTCTTGAATCAAGGCTGCGTATGTATACCACTATATCCATATTGCGCCGAGGTTGTTTAGGTGGTATACAGACCTGTATGTCAAAGCGGATCTACCTGTGGTCTAAGCAGGAAGCCTCGTTGGAGACCTGCCACCCCGTGTTGAGGCCGGTAAAAGGCCTCAGCACCCTCGAGCCGGGCAAACAGGTCGCCTTCGTCAAACCGGGCACAACGATCCAAGGATTCTGGTAGCACAGGGCATGTCCAATGAAGGTCGAGTCCTCGTAGACTCCCTGGTCGCCGGGGATGGCAATGCCGCAGCGTACCTGGAGCTTCTGGATCTCCGACTGACTCTTGACGACTAGCAAGGTGCTAGCCGCGAGAGATAGGCTGGGACTGTCTTCTTCAACCAGGCTAAAGTGTGGTCGTTACCGCACCACTGCTTGAGGACCCCACTGGCAGGTCGGCCCTGGTGTGTCCTGCATAAGGAAGCAGGCCTTGCTGCTAATCTGCTCCTGGATAGCAGCTATGAACTGGTCTGGAACTCCCTGGCTGATGATTCCCCTCCGGTCGCAGGTTATCGCGACATTCAGGGACGCACTGGCAGCTTGGGCGTAGATTTTGTTGGCAACCTGCTGGGGCTTGTCAAGCCGCGGCCGCTTGCGCTCTCTACAAGGTGACAAGGTCTTGTTAAGAGCTCGTTTGGCCATAGCCTGATCGTTCCCATCGGGTTGCTGTGTCGTGGTTACCACCTCGGCTGGACCTCCTGCGAAATTGATTGGTGGTTGACTAGGCGTTAGTCGGCTAGTGCGGGCCTTAGCCTGCGACCGCTTCTCTTCAGAGAAGCTCAGCTTACCTTGCTTGGTCGGGTTGACCGAGCTAGTGGCAGCAACCTGTATTCTTTGAAGGGCTTTGCTTTTGCCTCCCCGTCTGCGTTCGTCACGTCGCTGCTTGTGCGCGTCAGCCTTTCCCTCCTCTTACCCTGGCTAGTAGGAGCTGACGGACCTGAAGGGTCCGAATAAGAGCAATGGGCTTGTTGAGTGTTTTTGCCCTTGCCCTTACGGATGGGCACCTGCTAAGCGTTTGCAAAAACGTCCTCGGTGCAGCAACCCATCCCCGTTTGACCAGGAGCGGACTTGCGGATGTGGCTTAAGGTACCACAGGAGGAGGAGGAGGGTGTTTAGGAAGGCTACTTCCGGTGGTGGTGTTAACCGTCGCCGTTATCCTTTGCTTGGATTGAGACTTTTTGGTCTTAGCTGCGATTTTCACCACAACTGGAGCGGCGCCCGCTCTGAAGCCTGCGGCGATAGCCGCAAAGCCTCCAGGGGCAGCTCGCTTAGGACCTTTGGCAGCTTTCGCCGACTCCAATTCTACGGTGTTTTTAGTTGGCCTCAATTCGTCCATACTAAGTTTGATTCTTTTTTCATCTCTCTGGCTCCCACTCTCCATGGAGCCCGCACCTGGGAACGTCGCAATACTATGAGTACGAACGTTAGGATCACCAGAGAGATATAGGTGATCAAGGCTGGTTTACAGCGTGACATCGGGTGTTTGATCGGGTTGGCGTAGAAGGTCGAAAGGCCTACCCCAACGAATTGATCAACCCTCACTTACACCGTCAGCATGGCCTTTACCTACCGCTTCAGCCGCCCGAGGGCAACCTCAGCGGACCCCACGCACCTCGCCTGTGGCCCTCTGACGGGACACTGTGGCCATTTCCCTACACCTGTCTAAAGAGTAGGCCCACCGTTTCGCTTGAAATCCAGACCAAAGGGGGCCTGTTGCCTCACGGACACATAACCGCCAGTGCCAATTGACTCAATCTCCTAGGACTCCTTCATCCCCGCTTACGACACTCGACTGCGCAGGTCCTAGCACAGGTGACTAACGTCTCCAACTCGCCATTAACTGATTTAGTGACGGCCGAGTTCGCAACCACCCCGTCACAGAGGGGTCACAGTTCGGAGACGAAATTGTTCGGTGGTTTCAGTTACGTCAATTTCATAAGGAAAAAGACCAATAACAGGCAGGCAACCTCGAGAAGGTATATCCACTGGACTTGTCTTGAGGATCTACACAACCGTTGCGCTCCCCCTCAAGCCCACGCCACCTTCCCATCTCTGAAGGACGGCAAGGTAGACCTGCGTCTATACTATATAATAAAATATTGAGGGTGTACTAAAACCATTTTTCCTTCCAAGGATCCGTTTATGAAATATTAAGCTTTAAAGTGCTAATTTTTGTTAGAGTCAAGCGTGCCATACAAACAGTTGTTTTTGGAAACGTGAAAAAATTCATAGCAGTAGCATATGTAACCGCTACCTAGGCTTAACGAGTTAATGACTCGACCAACTGATAAAATTAAACTGGGTTAGTAAAAAAATCCTTATAATTCCATAGAAATTGCATTTGAAACTTTGTAATGTAATAGTAGTTTAGTACGTTTTACTATTTTTCTGGCAAGAATTATTGATTCTCGTTTATTTTTTGCCTTGCATGCCTTGCCGTACCTCATAAAGGATAATCATGATATTTTGTTGTTTGCACGTCGCTTTTATTCAAACTCAGAGTGCTGTAAATAGTGCCTTTACAACTGTAGTTAACTGGTTTAATGTTAATAATCTTCTAGTTAACGAGAAAAAAAGGAATACATAAAGTTCACGTTACCTCATGCCAGACAAGTGAACAGAGTGTCAATTAAGAGAGAAGTTTTGAAACCCGAAGATACCACATTGTTCTTAGGCATAACTTGGGATGCGAAGCTTCAGTGGGACCTCTATATTGATAAACAGTCCAAAAATGAGCTCTGCAGCATGTTATAAGAAAAAATTATGGTTTAACTGATTTAGAGACAGCCTGTTTAGTATACTTTAGTTATTTTAATAGTGTAAAATGCTGCCAAATAATCAGACAGTTTTTGTTATACAAAAAAGGGTAATTCGTGCAAATTATAAAATTAAGTCCTAGACACTCCCTTAGAGACAAATTTTAAAGAGATTAATATAATGTCTGTGCCTTCTCGGTATATTTATGAGAATCTTTTGTATACACATAAAAATATTAATAAAAGATACAGTTCATTCTATTTTTATTATTTTGACATGAATATTTACTTTGTAAAGTATTAAATTTTGTATTAAATTATTTTTTGTGAATATGAGGACTACATGGGTTATTATTTTATTTTTTCTTCTTTCAAGTCTTTTTAACGATGTCTGGCAGTTTAAATATTCTGGCGGACTACCTACCTAAATGTCCTTTCTTTGGCATCGTTCGTCGGGTCGTTGAGCTCCATATTGTTCTAAATTTGAGCTACAAGATAACTGACAAATGCTTGCATTGTCTGGATAAGTCCACTCAAATCTGTGTGGCACTTTCCTCAAAAGGCCACCTCAGAAAATACCTACATGGTTCTCAAATGATTTGACGAGTACAATAAGTATGGACTTCAAAAGAGACTTTGACCTCTGAGTTTATTTCGGTGTTTCTTCTCAGGGTAGTCAGCTAGGAAACACCGGCCTGATCTAACTTAAAATGACCAAAAAAGATTGACCTATTTATAAATTAATTTTTTATTTGCCATAAGTCAATAATGCCAAACATTATTGACTTATGGCAAATAAAAAATTAATTTATTGTCCACGTGTGACTTTAACAAAACCATAGGTAGGTACATTTTAGACTTTTAGACTCGGTATTACTTTATCTAGAAGAAGGTTAAAACAGTTGATGAAGATGTGAAATTTAATTTACTTTTAACGGGTAAGAACCTATTAATACTATTATTCCATTCATTTTTTTATTTTACATATTTAATTAAATTTTTAAATATTTCTATAAAATTAAAAAAAAAACATTTAAAAATATAAAAAATTGTAGCCCACCGGTATCGGGAACAAGGTCAGAGCTACCGGTGGTCAGAGCCCCTGAGAGATGAACCTCCTAACTATGCGCGCCGTGTCCAGGAGTACTGCTTTCTGGATCAAGCCTTGATCCAGCTGCCCAACGAGAGCCTCTTTAGATGTTGGTCGAGGCTCTTGGCAATTATAATAATGGAGTCTGACGGTAGACAGCAAATCGGCCGCACGCATACGTTTTGCGACTCGGTGAACAACTAATTACCCGATTACGATTCTCAAAGTTGTGTTGTTGTTTCATTCTACACGAAATGTTTAAATGCAAGCGTTGCCAAGCTGAGAGTAGGGACGGCGCTAAATGCGTGGGATGCCTGGGACAATTTGATTTTCCCTGCGCTGGTATAACTGAAGGAGGATGGAAGAAATTGGGTGATCGCAAGAACACATGGAAGTGCAGTAATTGCAAATCCTCGGCAGCATCCAGCCCTCGCCCCACAACTGCAGCTGCAGCTGCGCCCGTAACAGCTGACATGGACTCTATTATGTCAGAACTGAAGGCACTCTCAGCCCAGATGGACAACTTACCTGCTTTAATGGAGAACGTGAAAGCTATCCAAACTGAACTGGCGGAGCTTAAGTCGATAAGATCGGAGTATTCCAGTCTTAAAACAGATGTCGAGTTTCTGGACCATTCGGTGGAGACATTGGCCAACAAAGTGTCGGGGTTGGAGAGTGAAGAGGACTGCCTTAAAAAAACTAAGAAGGAGATGGCGGCGTTACATGATCGATGCGCTAAAATTGAAAATTTACATCGCGAAACTGAGCAAAGATCAAGAATGAACAACTTAGAAATTAAGGGTGTTCCATCAACCAACTCAGAAAATCTGTTCGCAATCATCGGCAAGATAGGAGATATCATTGGATGCAATATCCCTAAAGAGCAGATAAACTTTCGCGAGAATACCGATGCGAAACAATGAACATAATAAAAATATTGTCTGCTCAGTTCATAACAGATACCTCAAAAATGATTTCGTGGCCGCTGCTAAAAAACTTAAATCATCTATAACTGCAAGCAGGTTAGGTCTGCAGTCCGACAGTGTCATCTACGTCAACGATCATCTAACTTTCGAGAGCAAAATGCTGTTGAACAAAACGAAAAAACTGGCTAAAGAACGAGGTTTTTTTATACACTTAGGTAGTTGGATGCAAAATCCTTATAAAGAAAAATACTACTTCTCCAACCCATCACATAAAAACGGAACAGGACTTAAAAAAGTTTCTGAATTAAAAATGTTGTATGAATATTATAATTTGTTTACTCACACGCACTACAGTAATAGTTTCAGAAACACTGGCCCCATTTTTCTGTGTGCATTCCTTGACCGCTGCTCTTTTTTTCTCTTATCGCTCGATGTTGACCATAGCTATTTCACTATTGAATCCTTTTTGCATGGAACTAAGNAGGAAGAGGTGGGGTGGCCTATTCTTTTTACTTGCCGGATACCAAATTTTTCTAATAACCTTGCAGATATTGTTCAGAAGCATCCCGCTGATAAATTTTTAGTTCTTGGCGATTTTAACCTTCCAAACATAAACTGGGAACCAGATGATGATGGTNTAACTGAATGTACCTCACAAAACTTCTATTGAAGCACTACTAATAAGTAATCTTTCAGTTTGCGATGTCACCTATGTGTATATTACCAAAATGTTCGGGGATTGCATACAAAAACGTCAATATTTTATCGTAATGTGTGTGCTAATTTCTACGATATAATTTGCCTATCTGAGACTTGGCTTATTGAAGGTATTAAAGACAGTGAATTGTTTGACGACCGTTACATTGTGTGGAGGCGCGACAGAAATTATTCTAGCACTAATCAAACTTTGGGGGGTGGTGTGCTTGTGGAAGTCACCCATAACAACAGTGTAGAATGTTTTGGTACGGGACATAGCTTTCACTATGTCTTCGTACATGGCCTCGACTTCGTCATCAGGGTGTGCGGACGTTGGGGCATACACTTGTATGATCTTTAAGGAGTACCTTTCTGATATCTTAAGTATAAGGTATGCCACCCTCGCCAACACACTGCCGCATTCCACAACATTGCTCCTGAGTGACTTGTGGACCATAAACCCGACGCCACCTTGGGATGGTTGGTGTCCCTCTCGGAAATAGAGCAAGTGGCCACTATCGAGGGTTATCGTCTCCTCTCCCTGTCTTCGGATCTCCGATAGTCCCACGATGTGCCAGTTAATACGACTTAACTCTACTTCCAATTCAGCGAGGTGCTCGTTCAGCCGCAGAGAGCGTCCATTAAACGTAGCCAGGTAAATTTTACGGTGTTGGTACCCTGCCGTAGCCCGGGGATTCTTAGCACCCCCCACCGCACCGTTACCGTGGCCGGTACCATGGCCAGGAATAGTGCAGCTGCCGGGAACTAGGGGCCGTAAATCTGGGTTGCTACTCATTTGAGGGGATTTGCCATAGTCACCACGCTTGGCAGGCGGGTTGGTGACCGCAGTTCCTGGAATACTTTCTCTTATAGTTCTGCTGCCCACTATAAGGTTCGGCATTTGGGAGCATTCCAGCATGGTTCATGGATATACCGCCATGTATCGGTTACCGGAGCGACAACTGGCTATTATTCTCCCTTAGTCGCCTCCTACGACACCCACGGGAAGAGGTGGGGTGGCCTATTCTTTTTACTTGCCGGATACCACACGGCANGGTGGCCTATTCTTTTTACTTGCCGGATACCAAATTTTTCTAATAACCTTGCAGATATTGTTCAGAAGCATCCCGCTGATAAATTTTTAGTTCTTGGCGATTTTAACCTTCCAAACATAAACTGGGAACCAGATGATGATGGTCACTCTGTTTGCCCTAGTAATATCCAAGGTCATGTACAGGTCAATTTGTTTGATAACTTTACAGTCTGCAATCTCTCGCAAGACAATATTCCACCAGTTTTTATATTCAATTGTGCGAAAAGTCTGACTTCTCCTCTTTCACTTCTGTTCAGGCGATCCCTAATTTTAGGTGAGGTACCTGCTATTTGGAAGTCAGCTTTAATCACTCCGATCCACAAAAAGGGCCTAGAGACCTCGTGGAAAACTACAGGCTGGATATGGGCCTGCTTATGCATTTTCGCTAAAATCCTGGAAAAAATTATATACAAGCAGCTTTATGCTTGTCTTAAACTAAGCATCAGTGACCGCCAACATGGTTTCCTGCGAGGTCGGTCCACAACCACTAATCTCATTCTTTGTGATGAATACTTGACTGAGTGTATGGCCCAGCGCACACAGGTAGATGTTTGATTACAGCAAGTGTTTTGATCGCTTGGATCATGCTATACTTCTGCGTAAGCTTTTAGCTATAGGTATCAGTGGAAATCTCTTCAGGTGGTTCTCATTTTATGTGGCCAACAGATGTCAAACTGTTGTTCTTAATGGATACACATCGAGAACTATGATTATCCCTTCAGGAATACCACAGGGATCGCTTTTGGGACCCTTGTTATTCAACATCTTCATCAACGACGTCTCTTCATGTTTCTCTTACTCAAGAGTTCTTTTGTTTGCGGACGACATGAAGATTCTAAGCGAATCAGAACTTATGAAGATGCTGAACGTCTCCAATATGATCTGGATAGATTCTGGATCTTAACGTCTCGAAATCTTCACTCGTAAACCTAAACCTATTATTTACGATTACAAACTAGCCAACACTTCACTAGCCAGAGTTAGTATGATTCGAGACTTAGGCGTCACTTTTGACTCGAAACTTCTTTTTGACACACACATCGATAACATTATTAAAAAAGCTTCAAAGGCACTAGGTTTTATCTTGAGGATATCAGCAGATTTCAAAAATATCAAAACGATCAAAATTTTCTATTGCGCATTTGTGCGCAGTCATCTCGAATACTGCTCACCAGTATGGAATCCCATTTACATATATCACTTACGTCAATCGCATCGAAAGTATTCAAAAGAGGTTCTTGAGGTACATTCAGTTTAGATCCAAAACCTATTTACCTGGTTATTATAGCCGCTGCAGGAAGTTTCACATTCTTCCACTAATTGAACGGAGAAAAATTGCCGACATGGTATTCCTATTCAATTTGTCAAATGGTTCAATCGACTGTTCTGAACTGATGAGCAAAATTGGGCTGCGTGTTCCATCCTTCACCTTAAGGAATCATCGACCTCTGTATGTTCCTTCTGTGCGGTGTAAATATCGACAAAATTCTTATATAATAAGAGCTAGGATAGGACGACTCGTTGTGTCAGAGTGTTAATGATCTAGACTTGTTCTCTACCAGTGTTCCGGAACCAAAAAAAATCTGTATAAAAACTTCTTTGAAGTTCACTAAAACCTTTTTTTTTTAATTCTTCGTTTTCATTTTTCATTCTATAATTTAAGTGCTTACTAATTCTTACTTTCTCTTGCCTGTCTACTGTTTCTTGTGCTACCCTAACATTGTCAGTGAAAACTTTTAATTGGCCTTCTTTCACTAACTGTCAACTATCTGTATCCTAACTGTAAGTTTTCTTGAGAAATAAAATAAAAAATAAAATAAATAAATTATGCCATTGGCCGTCACGACTATCGGCACAATGACTGCTGTGTTCACATCCCACATTTCAACAACCTCGCGAGCCAAGTCAAGATACTTCGTTTGTTTATCTTTCTCAGTCTTCACGAGGTTCGCGTCATGAGGGACTGCTATATCAACAATCATTGCGCGACGCTCTAGTCGATCTATCACCACTATGTCAGGCTTATTGGCAACAATAGTCCTGTCAGTGATGATAGACCGATCCCAATACAACGTGCAGTTGCCATTTTCGAGAACTGGGTCGGGCACATACCTATAGTACGGTACTTCCGATTCCACAAGATTGTATTTAAGAGCAAGTTGCTGGTGGATAATCCTGGCTACAAGGTTGTGTCTGTGCAAATAGTCTCCGTTAGCCAGACTAGAACAACCGGAAATAATGTGGCGGATGGATTCTCCGGGCCGGTGACATGCCCGACATATGTCAACCGTACCGTCCTTCACAATGTATTTCCGGTAGTTGTTCGTCATCATAACTTCGTCCATAATCGCACAGACAAAACCTTCGGTTTCCCCGAAGAGGTCACCAAAACGCAGCCAGGCTACGGACGCTAAAAAGTCTACATCAGGTCCATGTAGGACCCGGTAAAAGCGTCCGTGAAGCTCCTTGCTCTGCCATACCTCCCTGCGGTCATTAGTATCTAATACCACAGGTTTGCGCCAGTTCTCGTTAGCCAAGGAGAGCGCAGTAAGGCCTTTGTCCACTGCTACCACATCCCGATGCATACCCACGTCGGCCTCTAGGAAGAACTCCCTAAGGCTGCATATCTCGCGGTTGTTCAGGGTCTTAGCATTGAGGAAGCCACGATCCCCGCACTTCCGCGGGATATACAGTCTCATCACCGATGACCGTGGGTGATGCATCCGATTTGCGGTAAGCAGTGAGCGTACTCTCCTATCCAGGGCGTCAAGTTCCGTCTGAGTCCATTTGAGTATGCCGAAAGAGTACATCAATACCGGCATGACCCAACCGTTAAAGGCGCGCACCTTGTTTCCGCCTGATAAAAGACTGTTGAGTACTTTATTCAGGCGGCCAAAGAAGCGCTCCTTCAACGATTGTTTCACGTCAGCNCATATGTCAACCGTACCGTCCTTCACAATGTATTTCCGGTAGTTGTTCGTCATCATAACTTCGTCCATAATCGCACAGACAAAACCTTCGGTTTCCCCGAAGAGGTCACCAAAACGCAGCCAGGCTACGGACGCTAAAAAGTCTACATCAGGTCCATGTAGGACCCGGTAAAAGCGTCCGTGAAGCTCCTTGCTCTGCCATACCTCCCTGCGGTCATTAGTATCTAATACCACAGGTTTGCGCCAGTTCTCGTTAGCCAAGGAGAGCACAGTAAGGCTACCACATCCCGATGCATACCCACGTCGGCCTCTAGGAAGAACTCCCTAAGGCTGCATATCTCGCGGTTGTTCAGGGTCTTAGCATTGAGGAAGCCACGATCCCCGCACTTCCGCGGGATATACAGTCTCATCACCGATGACCGTGGGTGATGCATCCGATTTGCGGTAAGCAGTGAGCGTACCCTCCTATCCAGGGCGTCAAGTTCCGTCTGAGTCCATTTGAGTATGCCGAAAGAGTACATCAATACCGGCATGACCCAACCATTAAAGGCGCGCACCTTGTTTCCGCCTGATAAAAGACTGTTGAGTACTTTATTCAGGCGGCCACCGCCGCCACCGACCTGACCACCTCTTCTCAACCGGTAGCCTTGGCCTGAACCTTCCAGCAGTGTACTGAGAGGGTTGAGGGCCAGACAAAACCACAATGGACTCAGGCTGTCGTCCTGAAATATACCACGCTCGATCCGTATCGGGTCGCTGTTCGCCTGGATCTGTCGACATCCTGGATAGCGAAGGACTGTCCTCCAGTGCCCCATACACGACATCAGGAAGGTGCGTAGAACTGCATCTTATCTTATCTTATTATTATTATTATTATTTTCTACTCAAATTTCCCAATTTAAAGTACCCACCTGCTGAAGCTTCAAGTATCTTGGAGCTAAATAAACAGGAATTTATTCAGTGAAAACCTGAGACGCTCAAACTCTGAACTTCTGAAGTTTATCAGATTCTTCGTTCATATTCAAGTTTCATTTATTACTCTGATGTATGTTTAAAGACTAAACCACGTTTTAAACTTTAACTCTCTTGAAATGTTTCTCAGGCGGACAATTTGAAAATTGACAATTGACAAAAACATTACATGCCATAATAGTAAGTGATAGATTACATTCGCTGCTGAATATTTGTCTTATAAAACAGTCCAAATAGCGTAAAAAATGTTCCTATACAAATAAAAATCTGCTACGCTACACAAAGGTACACTACGCAACGGCCCGGGAGGTTCTGAAACTGCAAAAAATGTGCCAAAGACTTCGACTTTCAATAGACCGTCCTGAACGAATCCTTTGAAAATCCAGGCGGGTTGCTTTGATCGGACTTCGGGTATTGTTCAAAAATTTAAAAAATCGGATGATAAAGAACACGAGTGCAGATAAAGGGTTCTGCATAAACACGTTAATCCTTGCTTGTTCTTGTCTAAATGTCATTCCTTTTCAGCTATTGTTTAGACATGGGTTGTTGAACAAAAACAAAATGTGGCCGGTGGTTGTTATTTCTTCGGCATTTCTGTCGATATTTTAATAATAAGATTGATTTTTTGAGATTTTTAGGAATTTGAAACAAGTACTACGTATTATGTCTTTTATAAAATATTGAGATTGAATCTCGTCTCGTCTCTTGTGGTAACGATTGAGTAACTTTGCACTAATTGGTGTGTTGACGAGTAACGTTAGCAAATAAGGGACGATTTTAATATTATCAATCCAATTTCATGTCGTGATCGGATCGAATTTATTGAATTTCCACTAAATAATGTCGTTCCACTTGATAATTTCCACAAATAAGTAATTTAAAATATTTCTACGTAATATTAAAGCCTCTTTAAAAAATGAGATAGCACGTTTATTTATTTATTACGGTCCAGTTTGTTGAATAACATTCTGATTTTTATATTTTTGTTTAAAATTATTCGTTTTTAGTTTATGCTTGGTGCAAATTAATTCTTTTTATTTCAACTTTTTTTAGGGTTCCGAACCTCAAACCTCTGTATGGAAAAACGGAACCCTTAAAGGATCACTTGGTTGTCTGTCTGTCACAGCCCATTTTCCTTCGATTTTGGACAAATTTGGACCATTCCTATCTGTTGGGGTAGAGCTCATCCTATTATCTTCGGCTGTGTTTGTTACGTTGTCGCCACATGTTATTCATGACCCTCAGTGTGGTAGATTTGGACCGTGATCAGTTCG
The DNA here is from genome assembly GCA_002192655.3 of Mamestra configurata. Lineage (NCBI taxonomy): Eukaryota > Metazoa > Arthropoda > Insecta > Lepidoptera > Noctuidae > Mamestra > Mamestra configurata. Next base: position 305,497 of record NDFZ01005194.1, read on the forward strand.
AAATGTAGCAAACGTTGGTTGATTTTTAGTTGACTGGCACTGTTTTCTTACTCCAAGGATTTGATAGCCAAAATATTGCATAGTAATAGTTTTCAATTTATTGTAATATATATTCATTTATTTATAGTTATTATTTAATGTTTATATATTTTATTTTATGGGCCTAAAATAAAGGGTTTAATTAATAACACTTTTCCCGATTTGGGAACAAAATCCAGGACATAATCCTCTGCAGCAGCGATTAAGCATACTGGACCATCGAGATAGCACGGCTAATTGACTATTTCTCAAGCAAACACCGAAAAGGTAACAAAAAAAAGCGACACTTTTACGCCTTATAAACACATTCATAAAACTTTCATCACCACACACATCACAGCTCATTACAAATATTAGCAATACTTTAACATTTAGCCAAACAATAAACTTAGTACTGCCAACGAAACTAAAAAACGATTACCTATGTGAGTGGTATCATTAAATGTAACAAAGGTGATGCGTTCCATGCTGTTGGCCAAAAGAAAATTATCACTAGTCTATTGTCACCATCTGTGTAATAGGTGAAATTCGCCATTGTTTATTTCCGACGACATAATATATATAGAAATAGGACCTTATTTCCGTCCCATACCTCTGTTGGTGTTAAACGGTGAAGATGAGAGGTAGTTTCGTGATAATCGTGTTGTTTTATGGGGTCTGTGAAGCCAGTGAAGGTAGGGCCAACGGGAGGTTTCGTGGCATTTCGTTCTCTAATCGGAATAATGGAAAGGAGGTCTCGAAGGATCAGCGGTTTTGGCCGCCAAGTCCTAAGGAGAGTAGATGTAAGTAATACACATGTAGTGTGGTGACTTCAAAATCATTTGACATCTTTCAGGGGGCTGGTCTCTATAAACAACTTTTATTATGGGACTTTATTGATATATGAAAAATCGGACTACACCGTAAATAAGCTCTAGCTCGACAAAATGTAGGGAACAGCCAATACTTTTTCGAGATCGCATAGTTGTTTTCATAGTAAAAGCTGTTCATAATTACAAGTATTATTACCCCCTGAAATACGATAACGAATAAAAAGTCACTCTTAAGCTATTTAAAAATAATAATTACAGGTAAATGTTCACCTTTATAATTCCCTTTGAGTCCATACATTCCTGCTTTCATTAGCTTTTTTAATAACGTCAGATGTCTGTGTTTAGCTCAACTGGAACAAATGCCATTTTTCAATTAGGCTGTCCATTTGCGCCAGGTTACTGTAAGATCTTTTTATTTTCGCTTGGATTAACGCGTCGATAGCTAACCTACCTTTTCTTTTATAAAACCTTGTTTTTTTTTCTATTTATCTTAAATTCGCCCCTAGGCATTTACCTAATAATATGAATTTATTTATAATGCAACTACAATTTAGATTTTGTGACACACAAACCAAGAAATCCGCTGAGCATACACTTCCTGACAAAATCTTCATTCCCGAAAGAAATATTTGATCCACTTCTCTATCGAGCAGCGGGTACATGTCTTCCATCTATAAACACCCAAGACCATACAAATACTTTTCAAAATCAGAATCTAAAGGCACTTCCACTTAAGCAATTCCTTTTGCTGATAAGCTTGTGAGCATAACTCCGTCCCATAGCATCCTTTCAATACTTAATTCTGTTGACGCTCTCTAAGACCAAGCTAAGAGAGTCAATACCCAAAAGGGTATTAATTGGTATTCTCCACAACGTTTTGAAACAAACTCAAGCAGTGCAGTCCATCCCCAGTATTCTAAAGTTTGCACTTCCATTTTGCTAAAACGGAATTGGATAAGCTTCTAGTTTCGGCTATGTTGACTTTTGGGGAGTAAAGCTTGGCACTCCGAAGTTATGAACGGGTTTGATTTCGAATTATCTCAGAACAGTGGATCGTTCCGTAAATAGAGTTCACGTTCAACGTGACAAAGTTATCGCTTAAGGCAAATACAAATTTTATTAACTGACATAATACCAGACTAGGTATTATGTCAGTTAATAAAATTTGTATTTGTATATAGTTGGTTACCGCAAAGGTAAAGTTGGAAAACAAATCTCTCTCGGTTCATGTGATTTCTGCATTCAGCTGACTTTAGTTGGCCGTTGCCTAGCTTATTGTTTAATTAAGTATATAGTTGTAAAATGTGTTGGCATTGGCACCTACACAGTTGTTGATTTGATGAATGAAAAAGTTAAGAAACATAACAAAAAAAACGGTAATTTAAAAACTAAAAAACCTGACTGCTTTTCTGTTTAATTTGGAAATAAAAAAACCCTAAAACAAGAAAGTCGTCATACCCGATTGCACTGAACTTAAGAATCGCCAAGATTCCATTTCTAAATTACCGTTTTTTTCCCAAAATACGAATCTAACGACACCTCTTAAGCTAAAATCCATCGAGTCGTTCAGGCAGCAGAGCGTGCCAAGAATTTGAATTTGGCGCCAAAAATCAGCCATTTTGTTTTTTTTATATATTTTGATATACTCAGTGTCTCTCTCATAGTAAATACAAATCTAACGACACCTCTCAAGCTAAAATCCGTCGAGTCGTTCAGGCAGCAGGACGTGCCAAACAATTAATTATACATACATACATGCTCTCGAAAAACATAACCCTCCTTCTGGCGCAGTCGGGTAAACAATAAAACATAATTCACCCCATGTTGATCCTCTGACAGTGAAATTAAAAGGAAAATACTTATTTCCGTTTTCCATTCCCCTTCCTAATTGTGTCCTTGTTCGTATGTTGATACAAGCCTATTTCCCCCAAAAACTGACATGGGTTAGGTAGGTGTACACGCGTACGTTAATTATATAATTTTTGAATTAATTGTGTAATTGCAATGCACGTAATTTCACATATATTTAATCATATTTCTGATTATATCGTATAGTTCTATCCCTATTCACGGTGGTGACATTCCCGAATGGCGGATGCGCGGGCGCCTCCGGTGACAACGGCACATGCATGACAGCGCGCGAGTGTACCGCAAGAGGCGGCTCTGCTAACGGCTACTGCGCCAACGGCTTTGGACTCTGTTGTATTTGTAAGTATTAATAATGTGTTTTATAACTTGAGTTCCAAAGTGGACTAAATAAAATAACATTCGGATGTGACAGTCAAACAATTTTTTTTTTAATTGAAACAACACCGTGATTGGTGTAGTTGGGTAATGGTGTAGTTAATCGGGAATTGGGGGTTTAGTTGAGATATGGACAGCAGGATGATAATTTTTTTAATTGTAGGTAATCATTTTCACATTTGCCTGCAGCACGCTTAAAAATTATGGTCTCTAAAGGTGTGTCTCCACCAAAGAAAAATTGCCAACTTTTGTGTCAAATATCAGGAATCATGATTCCATTTTTGGTGGTAAACATTAAAAGAACGCGCTTGTAGCCAATATCATTCGCTTTGTGGATACGCTCAGTAGAAAACGTTACTTGGGAACTTCCGGTTTTGACGGGCACATTTACGGGACAATCGCGTTCGCCCGATTACACTTTGGACGACATTTAAATGAGTTCATATTATGCCTGAGAATAGCTTTTGCGATAAGCAACGCTTCTTATTATGCAATACTCCTACACGTGCACTCTTCATCAGATGAAACGTCAATACCTGCTAAACATCATATTATGTGGGATCTCTTTTCTATTTCTCGTTCTATATCCGTTCGCTTGTGGTGCAGACAGTACAAAGCTTCCATTACTATGATACATTGGCAGGTATTCAAGCCAGCCTTTGATTACAACTCCAAGTAATTTCCGATTGGTATTGCTTGGAGATGTGCAGGAAATTCCATTAATGCGGTTTCTATTGTACACGAATAACAGGTTTCAGTGCATTGATAGCTTTGAGAAAATGGGTAGGCTGTGGGAAGGTGATAGAAAGTGAGGATGACCTATGTATTTAAGAATATTCTAGATATAGCTATGGAAATGGGTAGGTTGTGGGAGTGCGGCTATTTTCGTAATAGAATCAATTTTTAGATATATATTGGGCAGGCCATTAACTGGTCCTCAGTTAATGAGTCTATTATCTACATGTTTACTAAATTTATGAAGGCTAATTATATCATCAATAAAAATGTCAAAAACTTGACAAAATGTAGGGAAATTATTGTAGTGTTGTTTTTGATAGTTTGCGGCTGCGAACGTTTCTTGGACTAAGATCCCAGACCTGCCAGACCGTGATAGAATAGTGTTAGTATGTACTTTTAACATACGCATACGCTAGATTGGTACGACGTCTGATTTTACGACTTAAAATATTCGGATTCAAAACGTGGCGGTTTGGCAGCACCATCTTTTTAGAATTTCCGCTGTTATTATTTAGCTCTCTGCGATTTACAGAATAACATTTTATTTTTAATAAGTGCAATTAAGTAATGTTTTGGAGGGTCAATCTTAATTGCAATTTCGTAACAGCTATCATGTTTCGCCCAAATGATGATGCACCGTGCTTCGTTGCATTATAATTTGGGCCGAATTTACTGCAATTATTTTAATAAAAGCGTACCGCAAATTGATACCAACTCTAGCTTAATTTGAAAAGCAGAGGGCAGTTTAATTCTCATGTTCCTTGACTAATAACCGTGTTTAAAACACACCGCACGTTGGGTGTCCTGTGTAAAGCTGTTTTAATGTAGGTAGTTAGTATGTAGGTTAGGTAAACTTGTGCCATAGATAATTGGACGTAACATAGTGTTAACTTCGTACTTTTTAATGTGTGTTTGTAGAATTCTGTACCCGAAGGGTAATCATCGGAACCCTATCACTAAGCCTCCACTTCCTGACGACTGTCCGTCCGTCTGTCTGTCAGCGGGCTGTATCTCAAGAACCGTAATAGGTGGACAGTTGAAATTTTCACAGAGTGTCTATTTCTATAACAACACAGAATAAAAATTAAATTAAATAAAATGGGGATCCTATATAAGAAGGTCTATGGTACGGAATGGATATTTATATACGTATTTTTTTGTTTTAAATTCTTTATTTTGTTCTTATGATTTTGTAATTGTGCTTTAGAGCGTTATCTTTTCTATTGTTGTACCAAAAAATATATATCCATCAGAAGTTTTGCATGGTCGTGTATTAAATTGTTAAAAACAGAATGGGCTGAATGCAACTTAGCATTCAGTTTTTATTTGTCCGTTCATATTTTAAAATTGCTTGAGCAATTTTCTGCTGTCTGAACTAACCCGAAGGCTGTTTTTAGTATGCTCATAGAGTTGTGAACTACGAGTATGTGAAGTACGGCGCTTAAACTACCTGAATCCGTCCATGAAAGAGCTTTCAAAAGTTTTGAATTTCCCGTTTCAAACCGAAAATTCGAAACTTTACACTTACATTAGATTGTGCTCAAGTAAGAAAATATAGTCTGGTAGCGATGCATTGTTTGTTTTTGTACAACAATATTTCTTAAAAATTGGTCGTGGGTCTTAAGCACTACCCACGGGATTGGGAGCGCGATCGATTCACGAGACTTGCAAATTATTACTGTATTATTCCTTCTGGGATTTCTAAGTAGCTGCTCGGAGCCTGAATTAGTTTTCGGTTGATTGCATTAGGCCAGGCCCTAATATTGGCTAAATGCATACCTACTAAAGCTACACCCCCGTCTAACCCCGTAGTAAATACTGGCGACAAGTTATATTAGAATGTTATGTTATATCATCACCTTAACATATTGTTAAGTGTAGCTAGCGATCTTCACAGCGACATGTATATATTGTATATACGAGATGAAACCTTTCAGCTGAAACAAAACATCCAAAGTAGGTGTGTCTTCATTTCAGTGGGCGTATTCTTTCATGAACTGAAACAAAGAGGTGTGGCTAAGTAGCAAAGATCAGTGAGAAATATTTTACATGAGAGGTATGTGACGTCAGGGAACGTCCCTAGAGATTGTGCAAGGCACACGACACTATCTTATATTCTGTTCGCAGTATGTTAAAAGTAACCCCACGAATCTAACTTCGAAATACACTACACCTCTATTTCTAAACTAACTAGGTACTTATTTGAAGTTAAATATTTCTCATACTCTACATTAGCAAACGTGCCTACGGTATGACACGTTTCTAACTCAGAATATTCAATTCAGAAACCCAGCCTACATCCATAAAAACTGGTTAAGTGCGACTCGTACTCGCACATTAAGGTACTTGATAAATAAAACCGACAGGGCGCGCGGCCAGGGCACTGAAAAGATAAAATGTATGACGTCAAAGAAACGAAATATAGTTAACGTCGCAGGCGCGCGGAAAGGTGCCATACGTTTTTGTCGCAGCGCCATCCATTATTGAAATTAAATTTCTTCACTTTTTAAATTGAAGTTCTGACACAAGGTGAGTGTGGACTCACCTTGTGTCGGAACTGTTCTACATTTTACAAAATATGTAAATTTGCAATTATAAATTTAATATGCGTTCAATAGAACACTTTTCCTGAAAAATATGTAAATTGTTACCTGTAAAGAGAAAATGTTAATTAAACAGAAATATATATAATTGTAGGTACAATTTTACAATTGTGACAGTTTTCCACCAAGGTAAAGTAAGTTGTGTTCTTTATTAAACAGAAACTTGTAGATTTGTAACTTGTAAAATACAACTTACAATTTGTAACGTTTATTAAACAGGGTCAGGGCCACGCGCCCGTCGAGCGCCCGGAGCGCATTGTATATCAAGTCCTTAAATGCACAGGTTAGGGTCAGTTCACACCGAGACGCGACGATGCTGGAATCGCAACGCCGCAAGGCGCATCGTTAAATCGTTGGCAGCACGACGCTTCACTGCGCAGCGGAACGTGTCTACATTCGCCGCGTGCACTCGCCCCGCCGCGTTTACCCGCAGTCTACCATTTGCAAGCGCATGAGAACATTTTGAAACTTTTTGTAGTCCATTTTGTAATAATCATATTTTTTTTCTGGATAATTGTCGTGGCGACGCATCGCTATACGATGGTATATATATACAGTCTATGTGTATTTTTTTAATTATGCCATATTTAGTTCCTGTCGTTATCTGTTCTATTATGCATATTACTTGTACGAAATAATTTCGATGTTTCACATCTGCCAGGCGTCCCGAGACGGCTAAATTTTTTTCTAATTTTTTTTTTTTTTTCTTCTTCCTTTTCCTCTTCTGCAAGAAGTCTGATTATGTCAAGATCCCAGTCTATCACTCGACTGAACTGCATAAATTCTACACGAAGTATGGAAGGAAAAAGTAGAGACAAGTCGCCACAGCGGCCTCATGCTGCGCCTCACGGCGGCGGCGTCGCGCTACGTCGCGGGGCTTTGCGAGGAGCAGCGCGCTTTTGCACGCCGCGAGTACCGGCGATGCATCCGTCTACGCCGCGAGGCTTCTCGAAGCAGCAACGCTACATAGTGCAACGTATTCTGAATTCTCACAATTAAATGTGTATCTTTTCATGTAATAAATAAAGTTAGAGTCGCTCTATTAAAATTTGCGCGCAGCGTCGCGTCGCGTCTCGGTGTGAATTGACACTTACTGACTAAGACCGCCAGATTGGATTTGTCCAATCTTAAAATTAGTGCGACTATTTTGCTAGTTTATTTGTAAACTAGCAAAATAGTCACATTAATTTCGAATATCCTCAGTTTTGCCAAGGCTGGATTAGAGGCATATTCACAGTAATTAGGAACTTACCAGCTATGATAGCCGGCCAAAGGTTAGTTTCAAAACCAAACCTCGTATAGAGCAAAAGGTTTCGATATAAACCTAACTTTCATACATAGTTTTACTTACTTTCGAGGGGAGGGGGAGTTAAAGTACGTATCCGAAAGTACAAATACCGCGCGAACGAAGTCGTGGGCGAAGTGCAAGTACAGTTTATGAAAGTACCTACTCTATATTTGAACATGTATTATGTCACCGGGAAATTGCAGACTCCGTAAGATTGTAATAAATCTTGATTAGATTATAATTTCTCTATATTTTATGAAAAAATAGTTTTGTACACAATAAATCCCATCCAAATTAATTAGTTTCTAATATATCCGTGTCGTATTTAGAAAAAATAGTTTACAATTTCACGCGATATTTTACAATCTTACAATATTTGCTATTTTCCGGTGACACATTTACAGTATGGCTGATGTTAACAACTTTAAATAGCGACTTTTTATCAGCTTGAATATCCTGATATTTTCCCATGTTTTTATTATATAGGCTTTGCAATTTTGTGGGGTAAATAACATCTGCCAAATCTACACCTTTTTGCAGCCTAGAAATGCAATACCTTTTGGTAATGTTCTTCAAAAAGCTCACCCTTAGTATTTAAAATACACCAGAATAACTGACTTTAGATAACTCCGTAGAAATATTCGATTTATTACTTCGAAATAACAATCTGCTTAGGAATTTTTTAAATAAAATTCCTAAAATTAGTACAATAGTCCTTAAAAAATATCCAAAACAAAATTGAGGATATTCAATTAAAACAAGGACACCATAAAACTGCGCATTTCGACCAAACCTAGAAATAGTGCTGAAACAAAGTTGAATACATCCGATTCAGCCTCCTTATATAACCTCTTTTCACACCACATAAACAGCCTAAAACCCCAGCATTTAGCTCCCAAAAAACTGAAGAAATTATTACATTTTATGTATGCAACATTTCCTTGACCATATCTGTGTTGAACAATTCACATTTATTCAATTAAAATCTTGAAGTAGCAAAAATAACCTCAGTATCAAAACAGACAGAATCAAGTCAAGTCAATCATTTGTTATCAAAACTAACAGATTTTTTTTAGTACCTACGAGTAAACCTACCTTCGATCCGAATGTTTTTTTTCGATCCAATTTAATTTAAATTCTTATTTTTTTAAATAAATACACTGTTTATTTACAACAAATTGAACGATAAATATCATATTTTTATTCATTTAGCTTTAGCTTGTTGAGTGGGCCATTCTATTTTTTTTTTTTATTAGTTCAGTTGATAGCTTGGGTTGCCTCAGCCCAAGGTATCAGCTGACTGACGATGAAACTCGATGACGAATGGGCCCTCACATCGATCATGCGCATTGCGAACCCTTCTGTCTGCTAATTAATAATGTTGCAGTGCATTTTAGACTCCGGTACTTTTGTAAAAGTTCAATAGGTAACCAATAACTTATTGTTCTCCACAAAGTGTCATATATCGGGTCACTCTAGAGACAGTGCACATTTTTCTTTTGATCACTTTACATTTTTGTTTTTTTTTTTTCAATACAAGCTTAAACAACAACAAAATACATGTCTATTGATTTTTAATGATATTGCTATACTCAAAATTTGCGCACTGTCTCCGAAGTAACCTGTACACAAACCTTCTTTTATAAACAATAAAAACAAAAAAAAACACATTTTAACTAATTAGAATATAAGTACATGAATTTCCAAGCACTTAATTAAACACTTGGCATGTAAAGTGAAGTCTTTCAACAAAATCATTTAACAAGTATGGCGAAATTCAAATCTTACTTAAATTTTGTTTTTTTGGGATTGACGTACTTATGCGGGATAACACAATGAACCGCGACAGGAAGCAGAGTGCTAATTGTGTATAGCTATGTATAAAACAAACATGATAAAATGTTTTTATTTCAATTGCGCCGCCGTGTGCAAATAGTATTACAATATTTAGTATGTGTGAAACTAATTTTGATGTTCCTAATTCGGCATATTGTGTTCCCTGTATAATGATGAGTTGATGTATTATAATAAAGGCAAATTCTATTATTGCATCGTTGGTCACGTTGGTAGCAGGAGTTATTGCTGAACCCGAGTGTTTGAGTTCTATTCCCGAATCGATCAAAGAGGTATTGGGTTTTTATATTTGGAATGATTCGATAACAACCTATTATTTTTTGAATGGGAACTCATCAAATTACTCTTTCCCCTCAGGGTGGAGTGGAAGGGAGCGTCAGACTCTTACTGACTAAAGCTCACCCGTGATTCTTCTAATGCCCTTTGCATTCCAGAGCCGCGGTGACTGTTTCGATCAAATTCCGCAACCTTGGCAGGACCGCAACCCTGGCAGGTTCGATAATAACCTGGAGTTAGAATTATAAGTTCGGTTGATGGCAATAATCGCGCACTGTAACGTGACAGTAACACTAACTGAATGTGGGTGTGCAATATGATCACTTCTCCTAAAGAGGCAATTGGCAGGGCAAATTGCTCACAAAATAAAAACAGTCAATGAGGTCGAAAGGTTCTGGAGTGGCGACTTCGTACTGGAATAGGCAGCGTTAGAAAGTATTCTACACATGGTGGTCGCAGGAATCCGTTGGATGCGAGATGCACAGGACCGGGCAACGTGGCGAGACTTGGTGGAGACCTATGTCTAGCAGTAGTCGTCTTTTGGCTAAAATAATAATGTTTTGCAGTCATGACGTCATGCGGGAGCTCCACATCGGAGAACGGCACATACTTCGTGAACTCCGGCTACCCCTCGGTGTACGATGGCACCGGCTCCTGTGAGCTGACCGTCCTGAAATCACATCCCGATGTCTGTCAAATTAGGTAAGTGCACATTCACAGTTAAACAATTCGCCGTTATTCCAAGCCGTGATTTTTAATAAATCGTTGTAATGGTTACGTAACTTAACAGACATTAAAAGTAAACCCTTTTTGTTGTTACTGTAATATATGTAGTAAGGACTAAAAATCTTTAGGAAAAACAATTATTATTGACATTCGCAACCTCAGTTCCATTTCTTACTACTCACGTAGATAAATCTATCTAGGTCAGTCTAAGAACGGCGCGAAAACGCGTGCAGCGCGTGTTTTCTGCATACAATCAACCAAACTTTATAAATTATGGAAATAATATGAACCTGAATAGATTTAATAAAATAAATTAAAAGTTCTGCATCTAAAAAGATGCCTTACAACCCTGGAAATACTTAGTTAGTTTTCTGCGTAACTGCGGAGTGGCGTTAAAAATTATAAAAATACTTTTGAAAACAAGCTGTTTCTTTAATTCAAAATTAATTTTATTTTGTGAACACAGGGTACAATGGTCTAATGTATATAAAGTGATTGGTCCAACCTATGTTCCGCCGACAGGCATACAAAATAGTGAAGCTGTGATCAAAATTAAATTAATTGTATAAATCTCACAATGTCAACAAATAAAAATTGTCAAAAGTTAAATAAAATAGTAGAGAAAGATAAAACAATGTCAGCAATATTACAGTCGTCAAAATTAATTAAATTAAAATAGTCTAAATGTCATAAAAAAACCAGTACGTTTTTAGTAGTTCTTTCAACATAACCTTTCGTACAATAACACTTTTTATTTTTTAAACATGTACATTTTATATTTAAAACACTAATCTTACTATTATACACTTAAAATAAAAATATAACCTTTCGTTGGAATACAAATAAAATTCCGATAGTAAATATCGGAATGCGTAAAAATAATTAATTAGTCCGCTATCTTTGGGAGCCTTAATCAGGGGGAGTTTAGACTAAAAATGATATCACATTCTAACCATGCATTGTCATCCAAACCGAACTTTGAAAACAACCAAACCAAAATTATTTTCAGCTAAATCGGTTAGGACTAACTGTTTTAATACTCCGTTGCTAGATGACCCATACATATTAACTAACAAACAACGCCAACGCAATTCTCCTGAGAACAAAGGCTAAGTAACCATTACGAACTAATAAAACATTTCACTCACTCTTTTACCATAAAAAACCAGTTCGTCCACATCAAAAAACTTCGTATATTTCCAATATATCGGTTACATACAACACTTTTCATCAAGCTTTATAGGAAGTATACTCGATATAAGCACATTAATGGACAGAACTTTAAAATTCGCGTAGCAATATGCTACGAAATTCTCGTAGGTGCTAAGTCAGCTACGGAGCGTAGGCGCGTTCATGGTTCATTAGAGCTACGCAAATTACAGATAGCCGTAGCACAGCATTACGGCTGACCGATTTCAAATTAATATTAGCAAGGACAAAGGAGCTCTTGGCTTATGTCAGAGCTCTATACAGAAATACATAGTACTACACTTTGGCCTCCGATCCATGATCATCATCGTGAGCAGTATTACTATCTGGGTACCGTCTTGAAAAGACGGTCAACTCCGTGATGAGAAAAGCGGATTATTCAAATTGAACCACTTTTCTTATACTGCATTTCTATATATATGTTAATGTGTCTTTATTGGAAACGTATTTATAGACATTATTATTGCATCGTCAAGTTTCTCGTGTAAGTCCTACAGGAATATTGAAAACTTATTGTTATGTTATATTTCTCAACTTGATTCATATTTTATAAATTGCGTATATGAGTTTGTGTTGTACCCCACTTTTCTAGTTTATTGATCTTTTTATTATTAATAATGAAGACCGTATCAAATTCCGAAGTTAAATATAGAAAAAATAAGCGGAGAAACCGACTGAGACAGTCAGCTATTTTTCTTTTATACTAGTCTGAATAGTATAGCGAAGAATCTATATTAATATACATATTTACAACTTTTTTAATAAATACTTAACTAACTATATACACTTAAAATATAAACTCCTAACTATAATATGGCGTCAAAAAATTCGGCCGCATCGTTTTCGACTGGAAGTGAGCCCACAAGACTGGCGGCATTGCCACGTTATATGGCAATGCTTATCCTCTGTCCGAGGTGAAAGCCGTCCCTTGGGTCACACGAAGTGTCAACTAAGCGTTTAACAAGTTATTTATATAACGCATGAGCACTCGGGCCCCACCGTCCAAGAGTTTCAACCCCAAACGGCTCGAAAATATAATTGCCAACTTTATTATATTTCCGCTGCTTGAGGTTCTCCGCAGCCGCAGCGGCAGCACCAGCACAGCACGATGAGTTAGGAAGATGGGATGGCGCAAGAATATCGACACAAGTAGCGTCCCACACTAAAGGCCTATCCAACTTCCATGGGAATAAAAGACATACGGTCCGGTCGCTTGCCATCGTCGCGTGTCAGGCCATTGGGTTCTAATACAGCTGGTACGCCGACGGCGACAAGAGCGCGTCGGATAATATCGTTGATGTAAATATTGATATACCTATATTAATATTAATATTTTCATTCCACCCATATCCTATTCTGTTACTTAGTTTCGAAGCAGCAAGTTTTTATCCGGTGTCCTCTGTGTACCACAACGGTCTCATTCACTTACTTTCTTTTATAATATAAGTTCACACACAGTACAGTCCATTGATAGTTGCTTTATGTTCCCTGTTCCCTTTTTCAGAAAAAAAATCATCACGTTTTATGCGTTTTATCCTGCCTCATCACATCTACGATTAAAGCTGTAAAATAAAATGTCAATAATCAGTAATCCTAAGCAACAAGTTTTTTTTGTGAGAGGAAGCACAGAAAACTGCTAAAAGGCACTTTGTCATGGCTGAGATAATCTAATCAAACTGGCTAGATGACGAAGGTACTGTGGTACGGCAGTGCCCGCGCCATTGGGTAAAGAAAAATATTAAAAACATACTGTGTGCACTATTTGTATCCGCAAGCCCGTTAACGGTTTGAATAAGCCAGTTTAAGGCGCTGGTTGATGTATTTAGTCCAAAACATTCACAAAGGAGTTTGATTTTTCAAAAGGCTACTATAATATTAACGCTGTTCTGTTTTGGAAATAGGATGGAGTTAGCCTTGTATAACTCCATCCCTCTTACACCGAAACTGTGGTAGCTCTACTACAGCAAGATGTGGAATCGGAGCCCAGGCAGCATGTAGTTGCATAGTACATGTAATCTGTGTCTTATTACTCGACCGACTCAAGCGAACGCAATAAGTACCTACATGCAATACCGTACCGCTGCAGCAATTTTGTTATTAAAAAATAAAACAAGACATTCATGTTAGCTTGAATATTCCCTACCCTCACAGGTACGACAAGATATAGAATTTTCAATTTTTCAATAAATAGTTTACATATTAAAATCATGTTTACGTCAGACTCAAAGAGACGACTGTCGTCAAAGAGTTTATTGCAAACTCTACATTCCTGTCGAAAAATGTGTGTGATAGGTTTATTGACAAAGTAGGGTGACCATAGTTGCCACATTATTTTGTAAACACAATTACTGTACGTAATACGTCTTCTAAATGTTCAGTACATGCCGCAAATCCTTTTCAATCAGCCTTTTTAGTATCTACACTGACCAATTTTGTACCACTTTTATTGAGAGTTTTTATAATGTAAATCAATTTGGACACAATTTACAAGTATACCAGAAGAGTTTTTTTTTTGCATTTCAATTACCTTGTTCCCAGATTGGATTTCAACCGTTTTTCAATCGCGGGACCGGAGCAAATGAACAATGTCTGTAACCAAGATCAGTTTATCGTGTCAGGAGGCAACCCTGTACCTACTATATGTGGGGTCAACCAAGGCAATCACAGTAAGTATACTTTAGTACTCAAGCTAAGTTTTTAACACATTACAGAAAAGAAACAAAATGAAAACCAAATCATTGCTGTCTTAAGACCAAAATTGTACTTACTACAAACTTATTTTCTATAGTGAACCATAAAATGATTTAATTCCTAAAGGATAAAATGATTAAAATCCATCCACCTGTGATAAGCCGTCAAAAGCAGTCTCACTAAATCTTATAAACAACTCCAAGAATTCTATTCACCTTTATTTCCTAAAACTCAAATCTGAAGGAAGCGTTTGAAAGACCATCCTGCACCAAACACACGTTTAAAAATCCTCGGATTCAACGAACTAAATAACTTTAATGTTAAGATGAAATCTAAAACTTCAAAGAGTTTACACCAGACTTAAGCCTTGAGAAGGTACGTGACGCAGAGTATGGAGAAGCTTCGGTGGCTGCTTCTAGAAACAGCTTTGTCAACGTGTTCTAAGCATGTGTGTGTAATATGTACACATAGAACTTACTCATGGAATCTGTCGGGCCGTGACGCTCAGAGCTACTGGTGCATTCACGAACATCGTCAGGATTGTCGAGCTTGCTTTATGGTACGTGAAGCACGTGATATAGATGACGATTCGTGAAACGAAAAGCGAGCAGGCATGCCATGATACGATTCAACTTTATAAAGTTGATCAATATTTCTTGTGCAATGACATTTAGCTAAACACTATGCTCAGCATGAAATATCATTGCACAAGAAATTTTAATCTTTTGATGTAGCTTTCGACTTCGGTGCATAAAATACTTTGCTGACTTTGAACGAAGTTTTGCTCCCGTGAACTCCTCGGAAAGACATACTCGAGTCTTAAGTTGAAGCGCATAAACTACCAAAGAATTTTGCGAACTTTGTGGAAGGAATATGCAAGTATTTGTGTCACCGTACCACAATTTCCGCGAATCTGTTTGTGGACAAAGATGGGATTCTAATAGATTATGAAGCCTTTGATGAACGTTTTACATAAAAAATCTTTGAGATGTAGCTTTTATACTGTTTCCAAGATATGAATGTTTTCATAATATGATATTATGAAGTACCTTGTTGCATCCAATACAATTATATAGAACCTAGTTTCAATAGAATTCTGTATATCTCTAAGATTGTTTAAATTAGAGCATTCATGGTTCCATGAAACACTAATAGGTATTCCATAAAAATATTAATAATGACTTCTAAGTACCTATCGCTTTACAGGGCGGAAACTCAAAGTGCTCTATCAAAGAGAATGCAGAGCACGTTTTGCGAAGCTTTAATGAAACAGAATTTTTTTGCATGCTACATTTTGTAATTTTATATCGTCCAAAATTTTCCAATAGCTGCAGCGGCAAAAGGGATTTTTTAAACTTTTTGTTAATTGTTGTACTTGAAAAATCCAGTACCTACCGCCTACAGACTGCCCACGCTCAAGTTTTATTTTTAAAGTGCATACCTTCCGGAATGTTCAATATCAAAGTTATCAATAATACGAACCCTTATTAAATACGATCACTTCATTATACGTTTGTCAGTCTGTCACGAGCCTTTTTCTTAGGAATGCGTGGAGGTATCACCTTGAAAATTAATAAGAAAAACGTAAGTTTATGGCCCCTTGGAGCTCTGAAAAAATTCAAACTTCTAAGTCAACTCAATCAAAAATACGACTGTTTATGCATTATTTTTTGTCGAAAAAATGATGCATAAACAGAAAGTAAATCAAAACCTATAGGGTACTTCCGTTGATCTGGAATCATGGGATTTGGTAAGACGAAAGTTCTTAAAGCACGAGTAATAGAAAAATCAGAAATTTGTAGTTATGTCATAACAAACACTTATTGCGATTCAAACTTATATTTGCAGTCAAAGAAATGGCCGTGACGTACACCTATGTATGGGAAAACCATTTTATCAAATGAAAAGTTAAGTTTGTCCTTCAATCCTACCTGATTATCTTTTTTCAGATTAATGGGAGTGCTTTCATAGTTTATACACTTTAGTAGGTAATGGACTAAGATCCCAGAGATGTCAGACCACCCTTATTTTCTCACTCATAAAATGTGTTAAGTATCCCACACATTAGTAAAAGTAGAGTGGTGTAAGTATGAACTTTTAACATACGCATACAAGCGAGCTTATGTCAAAGGCCAATATTTATAGTATGTTAAAAGTACATTCTATCACTACTCTATCCCACATTTTTGTTAGTGAGAACAGAGAACATAAGGGAGGTCTAGGATTTCAATCCATAATGTATATACTGAATCCTGTTATAGACTGAGATCCTATCAATTACCCTAATAGACGCACTTGTCCGGGTTTTTTTCAAGTATGATCCCATTGATCATGCATAACTTTAGATCATTATTTTTTATTTGGACAGAATACTACTTTTTTCATTAAAGTCAAAGTTGGGTAGGTACATATAAAGTTGGAAAAAGAAGTTGTCACCTTTGGGTGGAAAAAACGGGGAAGTTACGGTTAAAAAAAAATATTTCGACCAAAAAGAATACAATTATTATTCACTCCTACGAGGAAAAACATAATGGTGCTTTAATAACCTTTTAAAATTTGAAAGCTATTTCGATTCCTAAATTACTTTAGATGGGTGGGATGGGTTTTAGTCAGTAAGAGTCTGACACGCTTTTCTGCTCCACCCAGAGCGGAAAAAGTAATTAGAAGACTTCCCATCCTTAAAAAAAGGGTTAAAAGGAACTTAACATGAATGGAAGTCATCTTATTCGAACCTAAACCTTGTCGGGGTGTCCTAATTTCCCTAAAACCTAACCTTACACATTAGAGCGGTTACGCACTTCATCCGATCCGGATCCCTGAAAATACGTTCCGAAGTAGTCATAAAACTATTTGTATGTTAGTCTACGAACTAAGTCCGACTTCCGTCATCCGATTTCTCTCCGTCATCCGTGAGTCTCGAATTCGGAATAAATATTGGTGGACCGAAGTAGCCTTGGTACTACTCGTATGAACGTTTTCGCACTTCCTCGGATTTAAATAAAAAATGGCCCCAGATAGCTTGGATTTGGGTCATAGATCGGAGCGTAAGAAATATCTGAATTTGGTCCGAGTTGTTTAGACCATATTTTCACGAATTCGAATCGGATGCAGTGCATAACCGCTTTTAATATTAACTGTTGTCCACTTTGACTTTACAAAGCAATTTTATTTTTATTCTTTCATCAAGATCCTGTGTGTGTGTGTGTGTGTGGTGGATTAATCAATGGATTTTTTTATTGACAGTGTACATAGACGCTGGTATCGGCATGACTAATCCTGTAAAGTTGACGTTCGTCACCAGCGGGACTTCGTTTGAGAGGCTGTGGAAGGTCAAAGTGACCCAGATACCTTGCAGCTCTATTTATAAAGGTAATTATTGTATTTTCGTATATCTAACATTAAAAATTGTGTAATAGTTGTCCATACTAAGACAAATGACTTCCTTTCAACTACTTACCAGTTTGGTTTCAACGTTTGGATATCAAGATATACTAGTTTCATTTATCTTGATATCTAGTGATGAAACTAACCCCAACCACAGGTAACTTTTATTATAACTTTTGACAAGTATTATCTGAATGCTTTCCTGTGGTGACAGTCGACTCCTAATCTATTTCACTTAACTTGGTCTCAAAACTTTTGCAGATTGAATGATACCCCCAAACTTTCGCACAGGCGACTTTTGTTAAATACGACAATGCAGCTGCATTAGCTCTGAAATTGTATTTTTAACTTTAGAGTAGAAATGGAGCAGTTTTTCTTAAATAGAAACCTTTTAGCCTTCTTTTTTATTTTTCTGTTGAATAAATCATAATACAAGATTCAAATTTTAGAATTCTACACATCTGTCTATTCTTATCTGAATGTCAGTGTTATATCTACAAAGATGGATTCGATTCTCGTAAAGACATTTATAAAAACTAGAAACTTGGATAGCTCTAAGTAAGGTGCCGTAGAACGGGGTTACATTAAGAACTGGGGCAACTTTGATGATATTTTGTTATGGTTTTTAAAGATAACTCCGTAAAAACGGGACGCACCTTAATTTATTTTTACATTTGCATCTCTGACATGTCAGCCATGTTTTGCATCAACGTCATCGCAAGAGTACGTTTACTTTTTGCAGAAAAAATATTTTACATTGTACAATACAGGTCAAAAGTGCAGTCTCAATAATAGTTTGATACTTTGGTTTAACTTACGGCCTTCTTTTAATGAGTATCTTCAAAGCTATAGACATACACACACACATGCTTATACAAATAATTGTATTTACTGTATTTATTACAAGAAGACGGCAGGCACCCACAATTACAAGAACTATGATCAAGGAGCTGTGATTTTGGTTTTTCTTTCAATTACGATTTTCTATTAGAGTATATAAAACTTTAAGTAATGTTGCCAACACAGTACTTTTTTCATATTTTTCAAAATCTAATTGAAGTAGTTATGTCAATTTTAATTTCAAAATTAATCAAGTTAACCCCATTTTACAGTATTAGTTTCCCACCCACATAAACAATGGATCACATTACAATTTCCACTATAAACTGCATTTTTGCATGTGAAAAGGACCTATGAAAGATTATCTACAAATGCAAAAATCTTGGAATTTCTTGAAACAAGACTAGTGTACGACCGAAACTAGTATTTACGGCCGAAACTGAAACCAAATTTTGGCTTCAGTCTCGGCTTCAGCCGAAACCGAAAGTTCCATCGTTTTTGGGGAAAATAAAATAAATAACTCTTTATGTTTTTAATTCTGTAGGTGTACTATGCTATAAAATTCAAGGTACAAAAAAATCTTTGCAAACAAGTCATGACAAGACTCACGGCTGTGTCAATTGCAGCTCAGTGCACCGAACATGTTACTCGCAACAAGAAACCTCCCGAAAGTAGTTTCGATTTCGGCCGGATGGCAGCCGAAACTAGGCCAATACTGAAACCAATAAACATAATATCTTCATCCTAACCCATTAAGTTATCTTAATGGCATTAACAATTGGCAATAGCATTTACAACAGCATTTACAACAGCATTTACAACAGCATTTACAAACCGCCCTCTATAGTTAACTATAGAGGGCGGTTTGTGAATTGAATATTTGAAGTTAAGAAAATGTCAAACGTACTGTAGTTTAAAGCCAAAGTTTGAAACTGGGGGTTTATGTGGCAAACTAAATTCTCCTTCTTTCTTAAAGTAATAAAGAATTTACATTAATAAAACAAAGTTCGTTCAACCAGTGACGACAATGTTCCTCAATAGCTTAGACATCATCTACCTAGCCTTTTCCAAATTATATTGGGGTCGGCTTCCAGTCGTTCCGGACTTAGCTGACCTCCACAACCCAGTAACTGGGTAACACGGTACTTCTTGTCAAATCAAGACGATTCTTTGTCTTCTTGCCAGAGATTCTGGTTTCTGACAATCCGTAACGCCTGCCTAAGATCCACAAATGGCAGCCGAGACCAACGGCTTAACGTGCTCTCCGAGGCACGGGAAAGCCTTGGTATGTTAAGATGGGCACGCATCCACTGACCGAACGCGGCAAGCGTTGCTTAACCTTGAAGTTCGACCCGTGCGGCTGTTATTATTTAGCTGCGAGGTCTTCCTAAAACGCTTAGTTTCAAAATATATTTCCCACTCTCCCACTTCACTTTTATTAATATCGATTTCTCAACATATTTCAGGCATTGCTCTAAATAAGTAAGGCATCTATCTGTACCTTTGCCGTTGTATAAATCCGCAAAGTTTCAAATCAGCCAGTTTTCAACCGTATAGCTCAGTACAGAATAGTGAAAATTGGTTGACGGGGAACTGTCGTGGTTTAGTCATACCACTCAATACCTGACAATACCCCGCTGTCTGAGAATTAATAATGCCTTTGTGGTTTTCGATTTTGACTGCGCAGACGTTTGATCAGATATCCAATAATATTCAATTAGCTTTTGCGGTTCAGTCGTCAAATCAAATGAATTCTAGCAACCCCAGAAAAGTGGATATTGCTAGGTTCGCGAATATACTATCTCTCACTGAAGAGAACCTAAAATGTAGGCACGTAATGAAATATTACACCTCTTATATTGTTATTTAGTCTTAAGAGCATTTAAATGCATACTTTCTAGAGGTAAAGATGAATATGGAAAAATTTCCACTATGATACAAACGAAATAAATCTGCCGTGATAAAAATATTTTGTCGAGATAAGTGAGCATTACTGGAACAGTTTTAAACTTTTGTGTAGGTGTCAAGTGCCAGTAAAATATGCATAGTGAAAGTGAGAGCATTGAGACTACATCAAGTCAAAATTAGTCATTGACAAGTCAATATTGTATCTATACAGATATGATAGTATTTTTGTGGATGATCCCAATACTTGCTGTAAAGTTACTCGATTTGTTATGATCAGAGATCGGAATAGGTAGACTATAATATTTATATATTTAAATCCCGGGATACAATCGTCATGTTTATGATTCTGGGATTTTACAGGAGGTATTATCAACTCTATGTTACTTACTTCTACGAACATTAGGTAAATATAGTCTACCTATTCCGATATCTGGTTATGATACTTCCTTTTTCTCTAACATTAATGTTTCCATTCCATACCAAAAGAGGACCCTAAATTATTTTCTCACTCATGGCAAATGTTGACGATCCTCATTAATATGTACTACCTGTTGCAGTCTAGCTCGCTTTATTTGAGCGATGAATATGAACCAAAATGTTTGGGCATTATATGTTAATGTAAAAAACATGTTACAGAGACAACGTCGAAATTGTTTGAAATTGAGCACGAGACAACTTGGTTACGCATATCATAAGCATTAGCACTTGGCAGTTTTGACAATTTTTCTTTCTTGTGAAATGTCGCGTTGTCTTCTATTTTGGCCCTCTTTTCCATGTTATATAAAAACATCTGAAACAGTAATCTGTTTGAGTTGTTTATGTAATGAGCCTCTATCTTTATTATTAAAAGCCTTACAGAAGCATCGTGACAGCAACCGGTCTTACTGAACATTTCACAGAATTTCCGCCACTTTTACTAGGTCTAAATTTATAATAAAGCATATTTTTCTCCAACAGCTGATGAAGGATGCCTGCAGTACTACACAGGAGTATCAGGTCAACTTCGCTCCTTCAATTATGATTCAGCTTCGGGGTTACAACTCAGCAACCAAGACTACGGGATTTGTGTCAGGATGGAACGGAACTTCTGTGGAATTCAGTACACCGCATGCCCAGATACAGGTATGGATCTTATGAAATTTATAAATAGCTTCTGCTAACGGTTTTGCCCGCGTGAAATGAAAGAAAGTAGAAAGAAAGATAAAGAATTTGTTTACGACAAGCATGACGCATATCATAAAATAAAATATACAAAAATTACAAAATTTATGCAAGTTTGGAAGAAATGCGTCACATTCGCGCAAACCGGCCATCGCTCAGCACAATGCTGGGACTCGTGTGCGAGACAGAGCCACAGCGCTGGTTTTCAGCGACAACCGGCGTTGACAGAATGACGTCGATCGGGGCAGCATAAACAGTCATTAAAACGAAATAAATAAATATAATATGGGTAAAAATATAAAAATGGCAACAGATTCTTGCGCAGACGATGGAACCTAGCCGACAAAAAGAAATTCCAAAAAACACAATGGGATGAAAAGTCCTATTTCAGGACATGGAACCCGTGTGCTTCGTCATTCAACCAAATCCGTTAGGACGTGAAAAGGTCACAAACAGACCGATTTCCATTCGCATTTTTATATTAGTATGAACGGTCAAAAGCTCATTTAACAGTGCCCTACTTACGGCTTATTCTAGACATTGTTCGTCTTTGTAGAGCATCGTTTCTGCAAGTTGCCTTTATCTACCTCCAACGCAACAAGACAATGACGTCTGCCGCTGCTAGAGGCAATCTTAAGCTCTAGACAAAAGCCATTATATTAGTGAATGCAAGTATCGAAATGCCATAATATAAGGGATTGATCACGTGGTATTTCGGCAGCGTTTGTCGAACCCATTTATTTTTAAAGTTTTGACAATCGCCTTCGCCACGCTACCGACAGAATGTCACCTGTGTATGTTAACTAACAAAACATTGTTAATTCCTTATAGCTACTCGTACTATCATTGTAGGCCTACCACAAATTGCTAAGTTCGACGGCTCTCCTCACCACGCCGCCGCGCCGTCAATACTTGACGCTTGTATAATAGTCGGCATCGGCTCAGTTGCCAAAAGGAAAAATAAAACTCTTTTCATACAAACCAAGCGTGTTACCGTTTACTCGAACTACGACACAAGTGAAGTTGTGCGCTCAAAGCACATTCGTCGCTACGAGTTTTAAAAGTATTCTTTGAATATAAAATCTAATGCATAGCTAGAAGCACGAAATTTATTATTTTTTAACGATAGTCATTGTTCGCACATGATGACTTTACTTCCAAATATCTCGACAACGTGCCACTTTAGGGCACCATGTTGATATTTTTTTAAAATTTAAGTACCTTCTGCTCATATATCCGCTTCATTGTGCGCAGCGATTTAGAAAAAAATAATGGCAACGGGTACCTAGGCCACAAAGGTTCCATCCTCTTTACAGTTAATAAATATATTTTGCCTATACTATCTCAATGCTAGGGCAAACGCCGTCCAAAGTCGTTCCAAAAAATCATTTACTGCAACATGTTATAGAGGACCTGCTACAACTGATAATGCCACGTCATATGAAACGATTCTAAGTTGACATCAAACATCTCAGCACGCAAGGAAAATCGCCGGTGTATGTATTGATTTGTTATCAGTAATGGAAAGGTCAAGTAGGTCAGGGCTGAAACCTTGGTCATGTCTTCTTTAGTAGCAGTAATTATTGAAAACTTCCCTTTTAATTATTTTTATTCACTGGCTACTAGAACTGAATTCTCATTTTATAAAAAAAATTGTTTTGCGGCAGCAAGCACTTTTAGGTAGCAGCAAACAAATTAGTTTTTAAAACGTAGTGAAGGCAAGATTGCAAATAAAAAGGTAGACGCAAGAAAAAGCCAAGTAAAAGAAATTAAAAAACAAGCCAATTGCCCGATTGAATTTTCCTTCAGCTAGATGTTTAACTTACATAATATTTCTCGAGCGGTTCAAACGTTGTTTGTCAGAAAGTGAACTTAATTAAGGTTTTGATTCGCAGAAACTAAAAAATAAGTGTTTTTATAAATATTTTTACGAAATTAATAATATCGATGCTGCAAAAACAATAATATGTTAATCTTGACTAAATTTATGAGAACTGCCGCTGTTAAATATTTTTTCCAAAATAATTACTTAAAATTAATAACAATAACGAATCAAGATATGATAAGGACTGGGTTAAGTTCTTCCGGACATCCTTCTCGAATCAGCCCTCATATGACCACCTCATCACCTCGCCACCTCTTTCTGGGTCGTCATTTTCAGGAACCGACTCCGTGGAGACTCTTGCTCAGCGGTCAGTGTGCATGCGGCTGACGTGACCCACTAAAACAAAGCAGCCTTTTTTTCACCTCTATTGTGGCCGCTTCCGAACGCAGCGCAGCACAAAAATCTATTTATATTTTATATTTATTTCTTTCGAATTTATATATTTTTCGTAAGACACCATTTTTCATGTCGTTTGTACCAGACACGTTAATAGAATACAAAAAAGAATGAAACATCAATGGTAATAAAATTGTTGTTAAAGTGTTATATTTCGTGTTAAATAACATGAGCGAGGCGGAATCAGACTTCGGAATGTAAAACTATTAACCAATCAGATATTTCTTAATCATGCTCATTGAACTGTAAGCACGTTTGTGCCAGTTAAAATTTGTATTACATAATATTATTTACTCCCCTTTGCACGGCCTCGGACGTGTACCCTATCGTACAGAAAATGTTCATTTTTCCGAGCTAAAGTTAGACTAGACTTTTAATTAATTGACTTTTTGAGTGACTTTTAACTAAGTGCCTTTTTGGCTTTTAACAGAGCATACTCTCACACAACCTATTTCAAGAAACACACTCCAGTCTCGGTAATACTATATTTAGCTAAAATATAGCAAGCACTCTTTCAGTTTTTCTGTACTCTTATCAAACGATATGACATCTTTTTAACTTTTGGTTTAAAATTGCATTTGCGACATGAAATCAAAATCAAAAGAAATTTATTCAAATTTTTACAACACAAAGTTGTACATAAAGACTGTCCCCCAAAACGCCCGCCCGTCACCTCTTCCTAGTGTTTTAGCTGGGAAGAAGAAGTGGCGCAACAAACTCCCTGGCAACACAACTGTCTGGTAAGTTTTAAAACCTTGAATTTATACAGTAGTATGCAAAGCAAGTTTACAAAACATGACCCAGAAAAATAATATGTCTGCGACTAAAGGTAAATAAATCGAATCACTTTTTTGAATCTATATGTCGGTTACGCAAAGCTATTTTCTCACTGCGTGCGGATGTCCTACTGTATCTAATTCAGACGAAACTTAAACTTAATTCTTAAATGTATTAATTGCCAAAAATATTGTACAACTTCCTACTATAAAGAAGTTGAGCACCAAAGGAGGATTTTTGAAAATAAGTTACAGAGTAAGTAAGATTGTATGAAAGTCTGTCATTAATGCCCAAGGGAATTCACACTAAAACACGCTTTATAAATCCATAAATACTTAAATGTATAATAGTATGAATGAAAAGTAACATCGACATTTGGTAATCGTACCTCTAAAAAATAAAATAATTTTGTATAAAATTAGGTTACATTACAGGTTCAGAAAAAATATTCTTACCTTGTTTTCTTTTTCGATAATATATCAGCAATTACCGACCAATAAATTTTAACATTACTCAAAATATATGTAAGTCATAGATTCATAATCGGCTAGACGAAAAACTGGACAAATATGAGGCTTCGAAACTACCTAGATTTCATCTTAATTTCTCTACAACTTCAAACACTACCAAATGGCAAAATGTACAGAATTGAATACGTCATATCTGACGTTCGTAGATTATGCTGTCATTGCCAGGTTCAAATGGGATTGGGTGGATCACGTCAGCGGCATGCACAATGGCCGCTGGGCATTAGTCTGCAAGCAGCGGGTTCCTAAATATGGAAAGCACTGTTGAGATGATTTGGACACGTACCCAGGGGGCTGGTTGGAAGTACTGGGTGGAAAAACAGCAACGATGTATAATTATTACTTAAAAATGTATGTACTTATAAACATGTCATAATTATGTTTAAATATTAAAACTGGCATTTACTTGACCTGCGTAGACTGTTGTAATATTCAATGGACTACTTTATTAGGTTATGTTTTATACCTTAACTCATTTGTTTATTTCTAATGTTTAAACAATGTATGTTGGTACAGGATGTCGTATGTGACGACTTGGCCAAAGATTTAGATATGTATTCAGAAGAACGAGCTAATTTTAGTTACTGAAGCCGAAGACAAAATGTTAAAAGCTAAGCAAATGATACAGAAAAACAGTTTAATTCAATTAATAAATTATTGCTTTTAAGCATAACAAAAGCATGTAATGTCGTAACTTGACAACAAGCTTTTTGCATAAAACAGAATCTTATTTAAAATTGATATCTCTATTTAACTCACTTTTATTTTATAGATTATCGTTCATGTAATTCAATAAAAGATACTTTTATAAAATAAAAGTGAGTGAGTAAGTGAAATTCATTAATTTAATATGAAATTCACTTACTATTAACGCCGCAAAAACAACTTTTATGATTTTTTGAGGCAAAAAAAAACGGTTACCGGAGTTCACACCTCTCACAAAAGATAAAGAAGTTTTCAAACGTGTAGTAGTGAGCTTGTCTTCTCACTTGGAAACTTCACATCAACCATGTCTAAACAAAGTTTTGCCTAACCTCTCTGGTTAAATCCCATCCTGAATATTTAATTGAGCTATGGGGGTCAGCCGCAAAAACTTACCTACCCACTACAACATTATTTCACTATCATTATTTAAATCCGACAAGAACAGGTACTATTAAAAAAAACGACTCATTTTAACTCATCTTTACAAATACTACACTTGCGTCCTTATTAAAAAAATCATCACCAAATCTGATCGATCAAACTTACAACTACATATGAGAAATATAACATACACGTTAGGAAAAAAACAAAATCCAATTAAAACCAGCGCACTCTCGCACTAATTATGGCAAAAAACAATATTGGTTGAAGGAGCACGGATGTTCAATAGTTTACCGGAGGATAAAAAACATGTGACAATATAAACACATTCTAACGCAGGTTAAGGCAGTACATCACAACATTTGAAATAACATAAAACATAACATGCTAATATAATGTCTCCAGCACCCTAGAGGTAACTAAAGTTAATAGTACTAATTATAATCACTTAAGTATCTCATTATAAGCGAACTGTTATTTTTAAGTTCTTATGAGAAATAAAGTTCTTTATACCCAAAAAAAAGGAAAGTCGCATATGACTATTATGTCTGTTAAATAGCCATTCCATTCTAATTTTACAGTCAACAATCGTTCACGTGCCTTCACCCTGAGCGGCAACAGCAATGGTCCAGTCAACGCCATGATCGGCTCAGGAGCTGGTCCCAACAATTGTGCCAACGATTGGCTGCTGTTGCCCTGCGCTACCAACGTTGGACGAATCCAGCCGGCACAAGCACTGTGCACTGACAGAATCTGCGGGGGAACCTTTTCGGCAGAGCTTTCGATGCAAGCGGCTACTGTATTGAGTAAGATATTTTTAGAAACATAGGGATAATTCCCGTATTTTTAAGTAATGTTCGTATTCCTATCAGTGATCACTGAAATGAGATTATGCGTTGAATTTGAGTGGTTTTAAAGTATGGGCTTTCTGGCATCATGATCTGTTTTACACTTTGTACCTAAATATTCGCCAACACTCAACGTAGAAAGTGATCGCCTCGTTCCATATTTAGATACCTACCTACCAATCTTAGAAACTAATTAAAATATAGATATTTTGTAAGTCACCAGCAAATCTTAATTTTAGACAAGCTCCTATTTCAAATTGTTCTAAGATAGTAAAATCTAATTCTAGCCGCTTTAGGTTCAATCATAAAAACGGCACTGCTCAGATATTAGCCACAGTGAAAAAGAAGATGAAAAATTCATTTTCCACAATAGGGGAGATTGCTACTGCAAGTAATTTTCTATTCTATGCAATTTACAAAATGATCCTTGACTGTTCCTAATACTGTCCGAGCCAAGGATATTAATTTCTTTCGACCAAGATTAAAAAGAAATGAAGCTCTAAGCCTCAGGGAAATATTAAATAAAAATTATGTAGTAGGAAATGATGAGTGGAATAAAGGGCAATGAAATTACTTATTGCTGCACTTTTTAATGTTGTACAAAGGAACCCACAATTTGTGCTGACAATAGAGAAATCAAAAGGATAATAGCATGCCTTCAGGCACTAGGGAAATACAAAAGCATAATAGTTTGCCTTCAGGCAATAGAGAAATACAAAAGGATAATAGCTTGCCGTCAGGCCAGCTTACATTTCAATTATTTTATTAAACAAGCGCTTAGTATAAATATTTAAAAGAAGGAAATTGGAGAAAATTACTTTAAAATAAGTTAGAAATCTTTTTAAAACAAGCATTTAACTAACTAAAAAGTTTTTATATTATTCGCCAAAACATTATCCAATGAACCCAAACACGATAATGTTTTTTTGGGGTTCTGAACATCCGGCAAAAACGGAGCCTTTATAGGATCACTCGGTTATCTGACTGGGTGGCTGTCTGTTTGTTTGTCTGTCTGACCGTCTGTCACAGCCAATTTTTTCCGACTCTACCAGACAGATTTTGTTGAAATATGGTACACATATGAACTACTGTGACCTAAATAAGGATGCGTAACGCAAATAAATAAATTGTCACACCACCTGATCGAAAACGTCAAATTATGTCATGCAAATCTAATCAGATTTGCATGACATAATTTGACGTTTTCGATCAGGACTCACTTTAGATTTAAAGTGGCCGGGAGCACAGCCGGGCAATAATGTTGTACTGGATTTCATTATAACCCGCCGGTCAATAATGTGATTTAGATTTGGAACTTCACCTGTCAGCTAAATTGACGGCATCGTACTTGCAACGCCCTCTGGTGCCATAAAGGGGAAACATATTATAATAAAATAAAATCCTGTTAATTCATTATTATGTTCATCTTGTCAGGTATATAAAGTGCTTTTCAATTTCGCAACAGAATCTGTGTCGAGAAAATCAACCTAAATTCCGTCGGCTGTAAGTGCTGAAACAGTCAGTTCTAGACTCCAAGAATTCTCTCTCTCGGTAGAAACAAAAGCCAGTAAGTAAACTACTGTAGACCTGTCAGCCAGCTGCCAGACACCGGGGATATTTAAATGCATCTCCCCAAAATAGCATCTACTTATTGTATACTTCGTGTCTACTTAGCACTTTACATGACAGCTGCTTTGGCAGACTACCCGATGTTCTCAATGAAAAGCAAGTTTTAACACGTTTGATGTGTCGATGAAGCCTTGCTTTGAAGCTTTTCGTTTTGAATTCGATTTTAAGGTGATATGTGAGTAGTACCTACCTGTGATAGGGATTTCATATTTTGGTTAATGTTTTTTGACTATGATCTAACAAAAAAAAATGCAAATTTCGAGGTGTGTTTTTACGTTTTTCAATTTCATGGCGTAATGCATTAGGTTCATTTTATGGAAACATTTTTAATACATAGAAAATAACCTTATGCAGCTGAAACCCAACAGACTTTAATTTCATTATACTTTTATGTTATAAATTAATGTTGGCACTAACGTTGTTTATTCCGAGCCACTCCATTCTATCGCCATCTCTTCTTTTGCCCCTTAAAAGTAGCTGCATCACTGTCAATTCAGATGGTTCGTGAACCTGTCAAGTAACACCAGCTATGTCATGGTTTTGCAGATCCAAGCTGTCCGAATTTCGTAATTAAAATATTTTTTGACGTTGTTGTACATGGTTCAGCAGCTGAATTTAAATAATGTTTTAATTGGGTCAAGATGGACATCAAAGAGATTAAACTTAGTAACGAAAAAACTCCTTCATGATTCTGACCTTCTTGTTGTTTGTGAGTCTTTAGTCTTTACTGCTCGTTTTTCCAGCCCCGAAAATACTTCTTCGTGATTCTATCAGACATCAACGCCTTTATTTAGATGATTTGATGTCTATTATTTTATTTAAAATGTTATTGTATACCACTGAGTTATTTCATATTAATTTTCGAACCCAATATTAATAGGTATCAAAGGCTCGGGTTCGTTTGGGCACTACGTCAAAATCTCTTTGTATAGGGCATCAAAATCGTTTAAAGTAGGGAAAATGAAGGATGAGGAAGGACGGAAAAGAAGAAGATAACGTATTCTCGAAATGTGCGTATTGTGAAAGTCAAGTGAGTATTGTCAAAGTTCATCCGATGACTGATGGATAAAGAAGAATCAAGTAGGTTGTCCACTCCCTCCAGCTTCTGCTCCGAGTCAGCAATGTAGTCTGCTTATTTCATTTGTGAAATGTATCTACTCGCCATTTTTGTCAGAACCGCGTCCATCCCGTTGCATAAGTATCTATTGTATAAGTCTCAATAAAGTCGAGAGCCTTCTCATATCGTCAGCGATTAATATTCGTTGCATGAAACAGCTACCAAATTTTAACCTGTTTGCTACCTAAAAAATATTATATTTTTACAGTGATTTTAATCAAATTTTCGTAATAAAATATTCTGCTTTTAATGTTCAAGATTTGAATCTTTACCCAAAATTTAGGATTCGTTAAATCTCGTGACTTTGGGGAAAATAGTTCCCCAAAAATTTGGGCCGTTTTTCAATTCTATTAAATTAGAACTTCTTCAATTATATTAGAACTCTCGAATACAATTACCAAAGTTAATGCAATTATCGATGTCTTGTAATCTGTCCAAAACAAAATGGCGGCTTTAAAACTGCAAACCTTGGCCTTAGATCGAAATGGTGGCAAACAAAGTTGAACACATACGGTTTGGCCACCTTATATAACACGAATAATATTATAATTTCTCTTGTTTGAATATTTATGTTATTCTTTATTTAAAGAGGTTGTTCATAAAAGTATCAATATATTATGTTACTATAAATATTAGATTTTTTTAACTAACCGCGTCACAGAGGTTGCGGAGCGCTCGGGAAACTCGATGCTAAAATACGCCTTTCAAACTATCAGAAATTATTGACACACTCTCTAAAAGCTTGTTTGATATTTTGAATGAATATGGATTGGTCTGCTTCACCATCAAATGCACGTAAATCATGAGGTATCTCTTTACATGTCTGTTGTCTAAAATTTAAAAGGGTTAACTTTACGAAATTAATTTGACTTGTAGTATGTGTAGTATTTTTAACCTTGGTTTTAAGGTTGGTAGGGAATTCCTTGTTTTGTACCACAACTGTACATAAATACCCATTTTTACTGCTGAATATCATGGCGCCTGATTATCATTTTTTCTTTTAATCTCCTAATCAGTTGCTAAATAGCTCAAAGCTTTTCATAATAAAAAAGGCCAAAGTCAAAATAAATAACATTAGTTGTAGCGTCCAGCTCAATGCTCTCTATAACGTAACTTTTTAATTTACAGGTACAGTGAAACCTTTTCGTCTATGGTTTCACACAGACAACGTTGAAGCTCCAGTCGACATGGGTAACAGGGGATTCTGCCTCAACTATGTGCAACAGCCATGTACTAATAATGTAGTTTAGAACTTACTAATTATATTTGAAAAGCACTGAAAACACTGCCGTATAGAAAGTAATAGCTTAGTAGCTAAGGTTTTAGTAAAAGGGACAAATATTTTCAATAGATTAAGAGCCGACTTTTAAATAGTCATATAATTTTAACCTAAGGAATTAAAATGGCGGTTTTACAGTTCTTGTATAGAAAATATATCTTAGTTAACAGTATTAATTCCTTGGTTAATAACGAGTATTTAACCAAAGGACTGGCTCATCCAGTAAAGTTTTTTTAAGTTATAAATATTTGATTAAAATCCTGCTTTTGGCATAGATAAAAAATAAACTGTATGTCATACAGTTAATTTTTAATCTATGCCAAAAGCAGGATTTTAATCAAATATTGTAGGATTTTAACAACTTTAGAAAACTTATACCAACACAAAAACAAACAAATAATTACTTCCGTTTTCAATAGTGGTCAGTTTCACCCTCACTAAATAAGGC
Source organism: Mamestra configurata (assembly GCA_002192655.3). NCBI lineage: Eukaryota > Metazoa > Arthropoda > Insecta > Lepidoptera > Noctuidae > Mamestra > Mamestra configurata. The sequence goes on from NDFZ01005194.1 coordinate 337,262, forward strand.
GCACACAATTTAAAAGTGAACACACCTGTATTTTTAAAGGAAACTAACGCTTTCACACCTTGAAACTTGACATCATTTGCTTTTCCAAGTCATATTTACAGGAAGCAAATCGCTACTGATTACACAATGCTATACTTGATAAACATGCTTTAAAGAACAAACTTTGTGATTGTTCAAGGTTTTCTTCATCAAAATCATTTCAAAACACAAAATGCATTAAAAGATTTACATTTCATTTCATTAACTATTACATTTATCACAAAAAAAAATGGTAGTTTGACATATTTTCAATACAAAAATTGCCTGTGTTAGTCATTAAAATGGCCTACATTTAAAGTAAAAATAATCAATATTTTCTAACTCTAATCTTAGATAGCATACATAGTTTGAGAATATTTTTGCTGCCCCATACAACTTTCATTACCATCTGCCTAGCCTTTTCCCAATTATATTGGGGTCGGCTTCCAGTCAAACCGGATTCAGCTGAATACCAGTATTTTTCGTGGAGCGGCTGCCTACTAGACCTCCACAACCCATTAACTGGGTAACACGGTACTCCTTGGTAAGACTGATGTCAGATTTTGTGGCTTCTGACTCTCCGTAACGACTGCCAAAGATCTCTCAAATGACAGCCGGGACCAACGACTTAACGTGCTTTCCGAGGCACGGAAGAGTCTCGATATATTAAGATGGTCTCCCATCCACAGACCAACCTCGGCAATCGTTGCTTAACCTAGAAGATCGACCCGTGCGGCTGTTACTATTTAGCCACGAACTCCTCCACAGCTTTCATGACCAAGAAAGTGAAAACATTTGATTTATCTTCGGCAAAGAATTGACTGTGAATTGGAATTAGATTCGGTATAAATTTAATAAGATTCCAAAATTTAGTAAATTTAGCTAAAAGTCAAATTTGTAATGGATTATATAGCTGATAATAAAAAAGGTATGCTTGGTAACTATCAAGTCTTTTTTAACCTAACAGATTCTATTCAAATGAAGTGGTAATTTTTATGAGATAATTGACGTCACTTTTCTTTCACTACCAATAAAAGTATCATAGATTTCAGCAAAAGTTTACCAACAAGAACTATTTAGGTACACATATATTAGTAACTGCTTGAATAATTAGAAATATAATAATAGTGTGGTGTGTGTGTTGTGTCTATAAAGTGTATGTTTGTATTTTGCTAATAAATCTTATTTGAAAATCAATAGACGTATTTTTTGAAGATAAAACGATTGTTTATCTTTATTTATTAACTTATAATAATTGGATAGCTGCAGATTTAAGGCCCTCAAAAAGTGGTAACTGTTCTGCCGGTCGATTCTGTAAACATGTCGAAGTGAAGGCTTGGGTGAAGTGATCACAAGGTCAACTGTCAATCCATACAATCAAGTTGAAATGACAGCTCACTTCGTGATCACATGACATCTTGATTATATGGATTTGCAGGTCACCTCGTGATTACTACACCCAAGCCTTCACTTCGACATGTTAACAGAATCGACTGGCTGTACAGATTTGGCATAATTTCAATTTAGGATATAAACATACGGAAGTTTTCTTAATCCATAAATAAAGTCACAACTATTACAAAACACTGGAAAAACTGGGACGAGGTGTAAATGATAAATATTTTCTCGTAGTCTGTCAGGTGCAGTCTTTCAATTATTATCTTGGTTTAAACAAGGGGAAATGAGAAAACCGACAGCCTGATAACAAGACTGTCTTCTGTATTTATTCCTTTCAATTAAATGGTTCTTCATTAAATAACAGTCATTGGAAATAATAATGCAAATACAACATAGGATCGTTATTTTTAGTCGTCGGATAAAAATATATTTTACTGTTGACTTTACTCGAAACTGACGTCTTTGATCGGTGTGTAATTACACGACGAAGAAAGACGTCATATTCAAGTTGAAATATTTACCAGTTTTATGAAGAAACATTCGACAAACTGTTTGTTTACTTATCGTTAGTTCTAGAAAAGGCAAAGAGTTTTCCCCTACTATGAATCTTAACTCATTGATCCCTAATATGACCTTTCGAGTTTTCCAGAGGGAGAAGCCTCATAAATTGAAAATCCGTACCTCTGGATTATAATGCCTCCCGTCGGACCAATAAAAGCGCAGGAACCCAATGCCCGTATATATGTATATCATATCACATGAGACCCACGCAAGTGCACTGTAAGGGCCTTGGACCATATAAAAGGAGTGGCCGCTAGCCAGCGTAGTTACTTCACTTCACGACTTCTTTCAGTCCTCATTTCCCCTCTCTCATCAGTCTTTTAGTAAACCCTGTTCAGTACACACGCTCTGTAAAAAATTATAATAAAAATGGCGCGCTACTCTGAATCCACCACTATGGTAATGACCGAGAACGGTAAGTACTATTCTTCACAATTATTTATTTAACAATATTTTTATAAAGACTTGTAGTAGTTTCCACCTTTAGGTTCCCACGTGAATGTTTAATAAGTCACGGTAAGTGTGCAGGGCCAGTGAATATCAGACGCTTGCCGGTAGCGCATGTTGGTTTCGTGTTCTAAATGTTTCCTAAATAATGATGGAAATGTCGAGTCGAATGCAATTATACCCGACTATTGCAAATAGCAGTGAGCTTTCAACAGTCAATTTAAACCCAGCAATTTGTTAGGATTTTAATTTATTTTTATGATTAATTTTTTATTTTTAAGTGTTTTGAAAGTGTTTTAAATATTTTCGTGGTTTTCAGTTAACGATGACTCGGATTCGGAAGGGAAGACGTGTGGGAAAATCTTAGTGGTCCTGTCATGGATTCTCGTCTGTCTGACGATGCCATTCTCTCTCTTCATTTGTTTCAAGGTATGTGAAAGTTATTTTATTTGCATTTTTGTTTTATTTCTTTTCCAGCATTTATATTGATATGTGTGCGTGACCTATTTCTTGTTTTGCCCGCGCCGCGAACCTGCTGTGTCGTTCTTGCGAAAGTGTTGTCGCGCATATTTGGATTTTGGTGAGACAGGACATGTTTTTTTACTCAGTAAAACATAATTAATAAAAAAGTTACGATGCGTTTAGCTTGTGAAACTTAAAGTTTAGGCAAAGTTGAACTTTAGTTACACACAATTAGACGGCAAAATCTTATAACTAGAAACTTTCGTTACATTTGTCACGACCTGGCATCGAACCCAGTTCTCAAAATTCCCAAGACAAACTGCGCTTTCACTGTACAAGGAATTCCACAAAAGAGCTTGGTTATATTTTAAGGTTGTATTCTACAGCTGATATACAGTAAATAAACAATATCAAAATAAATAATATTTTTGACTTATTCAAAAAACACGGCCGTTAAAACAGTTAGAAATAAAACATGTCTGATGCAATTGGTTGTATCGAATCAAATTTGTGATTTAACTGAAATAAACGCCACCAACTGCATCTCAGACAGCTTGATATTTTGCATTTCCTGATATATAAAGTAAAAGTAAAATGTTTACCTTGAAAAAAAAATGTATTGGATGACATGGGGAGTAAAAATTATAATATGTACCCGTTCAGTATACAAAAAGTCGTTTCGGGAAAAAAGATAATAATTAAATGTATCCATACCACATTTTAAATTAATTACTTTTTCGAATACTATAATAGTACCATTTTACTAAATACGGTATCAAAATTTACCTAAGGTACCTATTTGAAGTTCAATTTTCGTCAAACTCTATTTCAGCCTGAAAACCCGTTTAAATTCGGCATTACAGTAGACACATCCTTAACTCAAATCCAAAAATCGGCCTAAAGTAAAATACCGTGTGAAATGTATAAGGAATTATAAATACATATTTTATTAAAAAAAATACAAAAATTTTAAAAATAGGTCGGTAAAGTTGGTAGCCGCTCAACATATTGGCAAAATAATAATGCTTTTCTATGTTTATTTTATTATGTATCGCAATTCCAATGCAGCCATCGTATTTCCGATAAAAGCATTGTTGAACACCTGAGCGGAAAGCGGCTGGCGACATATAAATCTATATTACTACTTATAAAGCTGATGAGTTTGTTTGTTTGGTTGAACGCGCTAATCTCAAAACTGCTGGTTCGAATTGAAAAGTTCTTTAACTGTTAGATTGCCCATTTATCAAGGAAGGCTGTATAATATCATGCTACGGCCAAAAGGAGCGAAAAATTAATGAAAAATGTTGCAAAAACAGCGTATTTTTTCTCTATTATATGTTGAGACAAAGTTGCGCGGTTCAACTAGTATAATAATATCGATCGATGCATTAACTTTTACGTTTCTAACGTTTTATATAAAGTGTAAAATAACCAAGTCTAGCTGCACATTTTGAACACCAAACATACAAAAATCAGTACTCGGAAATGATTTTTGATGTCCAAACTTATTTGTAAAACTAAAAGCTGGAACTTATATCTTCGATACATCTATAACTATTAAAAGGGTGCCATATTGATCCAAAAATAAATAATAACTACGGACTAAGAGTCTTTAAAGACCCAATAAATGTAACAGGTTCTTTGAATAACATAAAAAACTCAATCAATCTAAGATATATTCAAAATAATATTATTTAGGTCATTCGTTAAAAATGATGCCATCATTTTCTTCTATTCCTTCAAAGAAATGTTACCACAAAGCTATAACCTTGGTCGCTATTAAATGACATCGTTTTATGAATAATTGAGCAGCCTGTATCAGGTGTCCTAGTTCTCACATACAAGTTGATTGAACCGAAAGCCAATATGAAAATGGTCGCTGAGACAAAGCCTCGAAAGCAGATCAATAGTCGTTTAATTATGCATTGCTGCGATTATTTTTTATATGAACATATATTTATGTGTGACCTTCAAATGGCATACCATAGAAATTATCATAAAACTCGATAGTAACGTGTTTGCGAGTTTGTGACTCTCGGGAGACGTCACAACATCATTAGAAAAACTTATATTTTTTCCGAAGAATAAACAGTCGGATTGGACTGATTTTATTAATTCAACAACCTCTTCACAAGACTTTTCTCCGACGTTGCTAAAAAATAATCCCAACTATAACCAATATAGAAAACGCACCTTCCCAAGGCCAGCCAATGAAACCACCCTACGTTCCACGCGGGGCCTCAGATTGGCCGATGCAGGCGGGTGCATTAGAGGGGTACGGGGGGGCTTAGGAAAATTGTGCTTGCTTGCTGCGGAGGCTGAGCCCAGTTACTTACAGTCAGTCCTAGTGATCAGACGTGTTCTAAACCTAGCTCCGTATCATCCCTCCCCAGGTTTCCCCTTCACCCCTTACATACAAGGCCTCAACCCGCCTCCGCTTCTGCGCCCGCTCCCGCAACCTCTACGGTCAAGCGCGCGGCCGCACCTTTTCACTTTAAGTTTCTTCAAACACTTTCATTGGTTGTTGTTAAGCCCTACCAGGGCTGAGCCTGGCCTGCAGCGGGTCAGGCTCAGCCCAGGTAGGGAAGTCTTCGGGTCCCCTTCCGTTCCGCTGCAATTTTCTTTGTTCTTCACGTGTGTGCACCAAAATATCAGGTAAGTAAATTATTTAGACGTCGCGGTCACCTACAATAAAATCAATGAAGTTAGCTAGTTAATTACTCTACCTTAAATATTTAATTGGCCTTCTAGGAAATAACAGCTGATTCCGCTTGGTTACATCGATTTAATAAATTGAGGTTGAATAAAACATTTTTTGACTCTTGTGAATTATTTATAAATCATTGATTTTATTTGGTTGATTTGTTCTTCAATTTTTTTTTTGTTTTTTTCTATTTATTTAATTAACTAGAAAGATTACGCGCGGCTCTTCTGAAACACAATCCTGGTTTTTTGTGTGAATTTGGGAAGAAACCTCGCTAAACCTTATGTGAAGAAAAAAAAATGATGAAATTGTGAAAAAAACGCGTATAAAATCAAAATCAGTGAACGCTTTTCATAATTTTCGAAAGCTTAATGGACGAGATGAATCCCGTTGTTCCCCCGGTAGAGTTTAAAATTTTGATCATAAACTACCGAAGAGACATAGCTCCGAAATATTACCTATTCAAATAATATGTCGTTAGCACAGGAAAAAACTCATTTTTTATTCATAATTTCGTAGCGGTTCCGCTGCAGCTTGGCCGCCATGCGCTATCTGTATGAACCATGCTTTTGTACTAGACGACGGTGCGACCTCGCCCTAACTTGGTATTTGACCCTCACCATAATAAAGGGAAAATATTGACCAACGTGTATCTAAACATATTAGTTAATTAGAGGGTTGCGCGGTTACGCTAACATCAGTATTTTGGTTATAACCACTAATTAAAGCTTTAATCTCATCTTACATAACAATACTATGAAAGATTGATGGTCTTGGAAAGCTTAGAGAAAAAATAACTAAAATCGGTGCCATATATTAAATCAATACATTCTTAATAAGCCAGTGTAACTTTCACACTTATAAGTCGATAGCAATTAACTTGATTGAAGGCCTCTCACGTTCCAATAAAAATCCTTCAAACCACAATCTGTTACAGCATTAAAAACTGTAAAAGCATTGCCGAATAACTATCACTTAATGGTTTCAAATTTAATTCCGAATGAAAAGTTTTGACATCTGAAATTCGAGTGTGGCATGGGCTTAACTAGACTCAACCGTAGCTTTACGGAAACGGGGAAGATATAAGTCAACTGCCTTCCCGTATCATAGCACTGATTAACAGCTAACTTTGTGTAGTAGGCGGCGGCGGTAAAGACTATTTTTGGAAACGAAACCACCGGACGATCGATTTTACACACACGGTGCGAGAAGTTACGTATGAGTGATGAGCATGAAGAATTTTTCCATGTGAAGATGTATTTTAAAAGCCTGCTTCCTCATTGTTCAATTAGTTATGTATTTCTTAGAAAATATCAGCTGAAGAGCCTCTTTTCTGATTAATTTCGTAGCGGGATCCACGTCAATTAAATAGTTTCTCGGGGAATCGTCCAGTTTTATTGACTCGGCGTTTTTCTAGTATACGCCACTCTTGATTCGGCTCTGAGGAGTGGCAGTGGTTAGGAATAGTTTGGCCGACTTATTACGTGTGTTATCTAATCCAACATTATTTACACACGCTCAACGAATAGTTCAAAAGCCCCTAACAACGGTAACAGTTTCCATTTCATAAAACTGTATACTCGTTGCAAAAAAAAATCAATATTTCCAAACCATTACGTGATTTAAAGCAAATTGTGAGTATGTACACTATGTACAGTGATACGTGAAAGCCTGGCCTAGTCCGTACACGTCAGTGCATAAATACTGTGTATTACACAGAGGTTTGTTTGACTATCCATATGCACGATGTGTATAAATATGTAAATGCTCTACTTTACTTTAATGGAAGTGGTGGGTGCATTAATTTGATCGGACTTAACCTACATAATAATATTAGTTCGTAAGGTGCATACTACTATTCCTAGAAGAGAATGAGTTCACAAACTAAATAAACTGCCTCTTTAAGTAGGCCATCTAAAGTACCTTCAAACAAAATACAAGAAAATAAAAACGTCGTTCATTAAAAAACTAGTCTGTCATCGCTATAAAATCAAAAAATTCGCTTTAACAGCAAATCAAGGACTTGAAATCTAGTTTAGATTTGATGAATGATGTATTCAATCAATTCTAAATAGAAAATCGCAGAAGGATGTTATTTGCTATTCCAGTTTGTACCGGATATGAAACTAGGAGCTTGGTACACTACCGCGTCTGTCGCGAACTTTATGACTAAATATTTTCCAGTGACGGATGACGGTTTGAAATAACCATTTGAATAGTTCTCCACTCAATCACATCAAAAGCACTGTTTCTCGATTTTGCAAACAGATAATGGTTTTCTTTTTCAATTCAAGTTTTTGATAAATACAAATTAAGATAGCGACTGTATTTTTTCATAATTACATAACATTGCGATTAAAGATCCTTATTAAAATAAAATATACTAATAAAATATCAAACACTACGGAATGAGAAATGATTTACATGGTTTTATGTACATACGAATTTCGAAAATAAACATCACGGTCCATAGACATAATATGCCAGCTGAAAATTACGACATTTCACATATTTAAGTTGCATATATTAATTTGTTAAAGAAAACTATAGATCTAAAGGTAAGACACTATTGTTTCGTCTTTTTTAGTTTTCATTTACTTAAAAAACGTCTTTGAAATTATTTCTATTCTAAACAGACGTAAGCGACAAATGACGTCAAACAGATGGTTGAACGACGTATACTTTTTCATATTTTATGTCGGTCCAAAGAAGAAAAACCGTAATTTCACTGGTCATTTTGACAATCAGTCGTTTGGTTCACCTTCAACTGAAAAGAGAACAGAAGAGCTGCTTCCGTTTCTTATTATGATGCTGGCGAGCACTAAGGAAGACTTTTGGAATTTTAAACTATAAATGGGGGGAAATGGGAGGGGAACATTGAATGAAAATCGTTATTCTATGAAGGTTCGGCATCAGCTAGTGCGTTTATAAAAGATTATCTCAAGAACTACAGATCCTGTTTAGAAAATTCTTTTATAAATAGAAAGCTACACTATCGTTCCATGCCATTGCTTTTAACCTGAAAAATACACGAATCCTGTAGGATAAGCAACGGAAGCCGTGTAAAAACGTGTCATGAGGATGTTTGTATGTATGTATGTAACTCGGGCTGGTTTCCACAACTCCACGACTAAGCGCGTATTTTGGGTGCAGGTGGGACAAATGTGTCATTCGATCCACCCCAGCTCCCCAAGGAAGGCCAGCAACGCCTTGGTGTTACCAACTATCTCACAGAGGGTACCTGGGTTACCGACGTACTTAGCCCTGTAATCAGCGACTACCGGGCAGATTAGTAGCAGGTGTGCTGCTGTTTCGACCTCCTCCATGCAGGCTCTGCAGAGTGGGCGGTCAGTGACTCCTATGACATAGAGGTGTTTATTGAAAGACCCATGGCCACTTGTGACGGCTGTGACTGTACGCAACTGCTGTTTAGTAAGTCTTAGGGCTTTTTTCGTGAAACGACCAGCAATAGAGGGAAGTGCCTCTTTGGTTTGCCTACACTCACCATGGTCAACCCATAGCTTGTGATGTTGGTCACTAGTGCGTTTCCTTACCAGATTGCGTAGGTAACCGAAGGGGAGTGGTACGATAGGTTCAGGTCCTATCGTTGTCATACTCGACCCCCTTCTGGCGAGTTCGTCCGCAGCATCGTTGCCTCGGGATTCGCTGTGTCCCTTGATCCATTGAATGGTTACTTTGTTGTATATACCAACCTGGTTGAGACGTTGGTGACACTCGAGAATCAGACCAGAGTTAACTGTGTGACTGTTCAGAGCTTGCAGTTCGACCATGCTGTCCGAGAGTATGCTTATTGACTGGTCCCTAACTTCCCTGTCTTTGATGGCTGAAGTTGCCAGGGAAATGCCCATGCACTCAGCTTGAAACACTTTGTTGTGGACCCCCAATGATGTGGCTATGTGAATGTTGAGATCCACTGAGAAGATTCCCGCACCCGTGCCAGTACCTGTTTTTGATCCATCGGTGAAGAACCGCAGCTCTATGGGGCACAGCCCTTCGCAGCGGTGATCTTCATGCACCACGAACAAAAAAGAATTAGCCAAATCGGTCAAGCCGTTCTCAAGTTATAGCGTGACCAGGAGAAATAGGGGTTCATTTTTATATGTATAGATATTATAGAGTACCACTTTTTTTTCTTTTTTACTTATAACTATTTTTATCATAACAACGAACTATGTATATAATTTCGTTTCATATGATTTTCATTTATTTATAATCATCTTTTTATAACCTCCCATTATATAATTTCGTTTCACAAAGCTTCAGTTGATATACTATACTCTTGAACCACTGATTAAAAGTTATAATGTTCATATTGCATAATATTTCTTTCCAATCGTCAACACGACATACCAAAAAGCAAGTGACCAAAGACTCATGCACGGAATATGTAAATGTAATGTAATACCTCTATAAATTAAAATCTAATGTAAATTCGGCTTAAATTACAGTCGTGCCCATGGAAAGTCGACGAAGCACCGCTGCGCGGGGTTCCTATTTCTGCCTACAGGGAATTAGATCACAGGAGCTATGTTCGGTCGCTTTGTTCTCTCACTTTAGCTCCCGTTATCTCATTCGAATCTAACCCACCCGTGCCGGGGTGCCCTAAGTTGCCGAGCTGGCCGCGCTCGTTCTTTGTTCAGCCAATAGATCAAATCTTAGTTATACAAAATGATAATTGTATCGAAAAAATATACTAAACGAACGTTGCAGAAAGTGTTGAAATAGCATATGTTGTATTCCGACCCTGCATGGATTATTACAGCCACCTTTGGGATGGCAAAAAAAATGTTGTTATATACAGGTTGAATTTTTAAAGTGTCAGCGAAAACACTGAAAGAAGTCTCAAGCCCGATTTTGATGAAAACTAAAACGTCATCATAGGATTTTTGATAAATCGATATTCCTAGCCACGAATCGAACGGTTTATTTTGAAAAAACAAACACACCTTGTATTATTACAGGATCATATGGCAAACTAAAGGAACGCGCTAATTTTTAGTAAATGCAGCAGTTGGTACCATTAAATACCCTTAAGGTCACCACACTATATTAACTCTAGTTGGTATAGATGTACGACAATGATGTGAAAGAGCGGAGCCTTCTAATACAGGCATTGTTTGCTTAAAAGAAGGCTCCGAACACGTTAAAATGTAATGTAATTTTCTATTTGTCACAATAAACTATTTTGTATTTTTTTGTAAATGGTGAATTTTGTTAATACAGCATAATTTTGGGTATATTCATTATTATCATCCTGAAAGTTGATGAGCAGACCTGCGAAATGATTTTTAAGCTGCAAATAAAAGCGGTTTAATGCTTATTACATGGTTTTTGGTCATACTAATGGCTGTCGCAAAATGCAACAAATTAACACCAGTTGACAAAAAGAGGATAAAAATATGAGCTGTTGTGAATAGCAGGATCACTTGTTTCAATGTGTCCAACAACACTAATTTGTTGATTTATGAAAATTCACCGAATTTTATTCAGTTGGTGTAACATAGGTAAACAAATTGAATGTATCATTGATTTAACAGGATAATGATGCTCATTTGTCGTGACTTGCGTATCTAGCGTAGGTATCTGTATAAATGTACATTTTCTTTTGTTTGAAGGTAGTGCAAGAATATGAGCGGGCTGTAATTTTTCGTTTGGGCCGGCTGTTATCTGGAGGTGCTAAGGGACCGGGTAAGTACACGGAATCTGAACACTGAAGAAGAAAAAAGCTTATGAATTACTAACTCGCGCCAAAAGATGCGGTCAAAAACTGAATTGTAAGACAAATAATGACTTTTGTTGTATTGTTGTAGGTATTTTTTTCATTTTGCCTTGTATCGACACCTATGCCCGAGTAGACCTGCGGACCCGTACCTACGATATTCCGCCACAAGAGGTACTGTTAATTTAAAACATTATTTTGATTCTGATTCATTCATTTGATCACTTTTTTATATTCATTAAATATATATGTCACTGGAAAATGGTAAACTCCGTAAGAATATAAAATGTCTTGAGAGATTGTAAACTCTCGATAAATTGGCAACTGAACATTTGGATCATACTTTTTTACGCATCAAAATATGATAGTCTATAATCTCTCGAAGTAATTTCGAGAAATTGTGGACTGACATAAAATAGCGACCAATCAAAGCACAAGTCTACAATTTATCCAGTTATATTTTATTACATTGCCAACAATGTAAAAATAATATTACTATGTTATTACTATTACCTATTAATTACCTACCAAAAAAAAAAACTCCATTCAAACCCATCTCACTAGCCAAAAAATATTTTGCAGGTTTTAACCAAAGATTCCGTTACCGTATCAGTGGACGCAGTGGTTTACTACCGTGTCCACAATGCGACAATCTCCATCGCCAACGTTGAGAATGCTCATCATTCCACCAGACTTCTTGCTCAGACTACTCTCCGTAATACTATGGGAACCCGACCTTTGCACGAAATACTCAGCGAGCGTGAGACGATCTCTGGCACCATGCAATTGTCCCTGGATGAGGCCACCGAAGCTTGGGGTATCAAGGTGGAACGCGTTGAGATGTGAGTTTAAACTTTTAGGAGTTGTACTTTAGGTTGTTGTTTGCACAAAACACTAAGCGAACGTGAAACATTCTCCGGCACTCTGCAACTGTTCCTTGATGAGGCCATCGAAGCTTGGGGTATTAAGGTGGAACGCGTTGAGATGTGAGTTAGACTTTAAGGAGTTGTACTTTAGGTTGTTGTTTGCACAAAACACTAAGCGAACATGATACGTTCTCCGGCACTATGGTTCGCGTCAAATAAACTTGCATTGGCGGTCATTGACCCACCTTCATTTTTCGACGTTCTTAATTCCAAAATCGGAAAAAAGACTTAAAGCTGTCGTGAATCTACATCTATCGATATCCTTTACATTTTCTAGTAATGAAAACTATTAATTATTTATTTTTCGGGTACCTATGAAGAGGTATAAGGGTAAGGTCAATGTCCTTTATTGAAAATTTATCTGGCGCCAACCATAAGCAACTACCCCTGGATGAGACCACCGAAGCTTGCGGCATCAAGGTGGAACGCGTCGAGATGTAAGTTTGGACCTTAAAGAGTTGTAGTTTAGGTTGTTTACATGAGGTCTTTAGCATACGTGAGACAACTTTAGCACTATGCAACTGAGTAATATAGCAAAATTCAGAAAAAGAAAACATTAAAACGCATATCAACATCAACATGGAAAGCGTAGATCCCAAAATCAAAACCGGAAAGCCATCAGAATTGACAAAATACACGGACGTACAAGCGCAATATGTATATTGCATAGGATAACCATATCAGCAACATGCACGGAGATAGCATTATTTGGTCGGACGCGACGACACACGCGGGATCAAATCATTTTCAACAAAGTAAGCAATCAGCTAGCGGATGCATGTGTTAAATCAGTAGTGCGATTCTGATTGACCGGCTGATCGACCCATGTACAATCAGTACAGTGAACTGAACATGACTTTAACTGCACCTTTATTTCGTAACTGTTAGGGTTCGTCCAAAAAATGTACACGTTAGAAGTGGGCTGACCGTACACGCAAATATCATGAATGTTGCCTATTATGCGGGCTTAATTCCGTGTTACGATTTTGTCTTAATATTTTCTGCATCAAGCTGATTGTGAATTTTTCGGGCTGTGAAAGATTGGAACGTTGAGTTTAATAATTAGTATAATAATTATTAATAATAGTTTAATAAATAAGTCGATGATAATAATTTACTTTTAGTTCTACCTACCAGAACATGATTTGACGAAATATTTCGCTAGTAAAAATGAAAATGGGGCTGTAAAACTTCTGCCATGATTTCGTTACTCGAATATTCTTAATAAAAAATCAAGACGCCAATCGTTCAATTTCACAGACATGAAAATTCTCTTTAATGTTTTCAGGTTTTTAAACATACTTTATTTGACTAAAATTTCAATGAAGCCTACATTTAAAGTTACAATTTTTTAATGTAGGTTTAGGTGGAAATTAACTTAGATCGAAAGAGAAAGTATCTAGTTAATTAAACAAAATCCAAGTACTATTATGAGCTGAGTAAAAATAAAATCGTTAAAAAAATATTTTTGAAATGTTAAATTTAAAAACAATTTTCCCCTAACAGTAAAGATGTCCGTCTACCGGTCCAGCTTCAGAGGGCAATGGCTGCAGAAGCCGAGGCAGCCCGGGAGGCCCGTGCCAAAGTAATCGCAGCTGAAGGTGAACAGAAGGCTTCCCGTGCCCTTCGAGAGGCCTCTGAAGTCATCGGCGACAGCCCTGCAGCTCTACAACTCCGTTACCTTCAGGTAAGTTTTTCAATATTGAAAAATTTAAATAAGGAAAAAAGTAATTTTGAAACTTTGACTTCTTTGTTTTTTGTTCTTATGGCGTGAATTGGGCGAAGAATAAAATCAGAAAAAAATTTAGGAGTCTTCCTAATACAAAGCAAACATTGCGCGATGTCCGCGTTCATTTGTATGGCAAAACCGGATGGCACCCGGTGTCGGTGCGACGTCTCGATCGGGTTTACCACACAAATGAACGCGGATATGACGATGCTTTGTCATGCATGATTGTATTATTCGGACTTTTTGTTTTTCTGTTATTATTACTGAGCATAGGTAAAGGTTTGGATTAGTCAAAGAAGTAATATAAGCCAATAAGAAACCAGCGTCTGGTGGTTTTACTGAAGTGGACGAAGAAGGAAATCATTTTAATTCGAAATTTAAAGATGTACAGAAAACAAAACGTTCGAAGCTTGACATAATGGTTTAGGTTTTCGTAATTGTGTTAAACACAAATGATTTATTTATGTAGGCAGTTATGTCGAACACATTGTTTTTGTTAACTCTAGGCTATTCTTGCAGACGCTGAACACCATTTCGGCAGAGAAGAATTCTACCATCGTATTCCCTCTGCCAATAGACATGATAACATATTTTATGCGCGCCAAAGAGGATTCCCATAGTAACATGTAACCGACTTCAATGCAAAATTATATTTATTTCGCGAAATCTCGAATTGATTTTAAATTGTATAATCGCATTTAATCTCATCTTATCTTCTAATATTATATTCCAATTTCAATAGTAGGGAAGGGATAGTAGATTCATCCCCATAGCATTATATTCCAGTTTCAAGGTTACTAGTTTTAATTCAATATTATACTTAGATTTAATGAAACACTATAATGGAATGGCACCATAGCCGATTATATCATAAGAAAAAAACACAAAAATCACGGGCCCACTTTTAACCGCATTTAATCGCATTTAACCTAAATGCGGTTAAATGCGATTAAATGCGCTCTCGCATTTAATCAAATAAGTTTAGGATCAAAGATTATGTATTTTTAAGGGAGTTTAAATATTTAAAAAAAAACATTTAATGGAATTAAGAATTAATATGAGTACTAATATAAGCCATAGCGAATATAAGAAATATTTAATCATATAATATATTAGTATTTAGGAAAAGTAGTCGTCACATTAACAGTTGAATCGTGTCTCTACTAGTTCGATCCTATAACTTTTGTAGTTTATCGTTATAATGCAGCTCGCCGTACATTTGATCTATAAACGTACATAAGTCCTCGGATCGAAGTTGGAAAAACGATCAAACTGAACTGACAATTAAGCACCTGAAAATGGAACAAATTTACAACAGCAAAAATATACGATGAGTTTTTTCAATGTAGGTGACATTATAAAACGTTTCTTTCAAATTTAGCAGCCAACAAAAAATACCGTTTTATTTAATACACAAGTTTTGATTTTCTTGTACTTCCAGCCATGATACAGACATAGTCTATAAATGGAGACACGAAAACAAAAGCAGGCGATACGATATACCCAGCATAACATTACAGTCAGTGCCCTCGTAACCTCGTCTATATATTAAGGGGAACAAGTTCCATTTAATTTGAAGAAAAGATTACGCGTTCATTGAGTATCAGAACCATATTTCTTTGTAGTTCTGCTCCAGCGAAAGAATATTGATGCGATATTACGTTCACAGTGTTTTCACCCAACGATAAAATTAGCTCCAGTTACTACAATATTATCATCTGCCTAGCCTTTTCCCAACTACGGGTAGGCTTCCAGTCAAACTGGATTGAGCTGAATAACATTTATCACAATAAATCGTGATTTCTATGAAGTAATATTTCTATGTAAATTTTTCAAATTGGAAAATCGAGTCTCATCTCATGGCTGTGCAACAATAGATAGTAACTTAACTTAGTTATTATAATTAGTACACCTGCTATTAAAAATAAAATTAACACAAAAATAGTAATTTGTCTCGCCCTTGCTATAGTATACGTAACAGTTCGCAATATTAGCTGAAGCAATTTTTCTCATTTAATCATAAATATTTATTTTAGATATTTACAAAAGATTTTACCTAAATTGCACTTTCCTCTTTGTTCTTTGCGTTAAAGGTGTACACAACTCATACTATTCAGATATTAGAATAAAGCATATTATCGATGGTAGAAAGTAAAATTGATACTCTTTAAAATTATATTCCAATTTAAAAATATATAATCTTAGGTTAAGTTTTAAAATCTTAAGATGTAGCCACCGTAGAAGTATTTATTAAGCACGTCTTGTAAGAATACATGAGTCTGAAGGGTGCTAAGTAGGTAGCTAACGAAAAGTTGAGAACAAGATTACGCAAATTCTGGAGCAATAAGATAAATGGTAGCCAATTTATTGAACAACCTGCGAAAGATTGACAAGAAAACCAAATAAAAATACAAAAAAAAAATAAAAAGAATAGAAAAATACAAAAAAAATAAAATAAAAAAATAACGTCGTCTGGGTAAAATACAAAAAGAACAAGGTTTGGAAGGAAAATCGTCATCGATTAGGCTTGAAATGGTTGACTTCAGTTTGAACCACGAATTGGCTGCGATGTATCTTCATCTATCCCTCGAATGTATTTTTGTAACACAATAACTGTGTCCATTGAACGAGTTTCACACGTTAACCGATGTCAACACGTAGCCAGTGTTTGACAGCGCGTGTACGATTGGGTTTAACTCGCACTAAGGGTACAGATCTTGTCCATATTATCACATGTTACCCACAGTTTGTTGTTAAAGCTTTCTATAGCTGAGCGAATTGTGTAAAAAAAGAAACATAAAAGTCACAAAACACAAAATAACAAAAATATTGGAAAATTAAAACACAAAACTAATAAAATACATAGTTTTAGAAAATAAACTAACAAGCGGAAGTAATGAAAAAAAAATATGAACTCCTGTTCGCTCAGCTAAAAGTTGAAAATTCCGGAGTTTATAAAATGTTTCTGTTATCTATATACATATATTTATATTTATGTTAGCGGGTTGAGAATCGATTTAGAATACATTATTACGAATGAAGAAACAGCATTTTAATGTGAATAAACATAGTGAGCAACCGAACACAAAAAAAATAATTTAAAACTCACAAACAAATCGTGTGAAAGTTGCTTACTAAGCACATTAAGTGTTGATGAATTGTAACATGTGCGTATTTTTGTATCGATATAAATAAGAATGCTGCATAGCGACAGTACATATGACTTAATATTCTTTAGCTAATAGCAATGCAACTTGAAATGCATTGCAATGCGCGCTACTTTGTACCTACTCAGCCGCATGTTACCTGCGCTACAGCCTTCCCTACGTGATATTATCATGAGCCCGATATTTCACGTAGCAGTTTAAGACAGTATCACAGTTGTAACGTGACACCTGAGAATATTTCTTATTATCCGGTCCGTTCAATATGACCGAGGTCCATTTCAAGTGCGTTTTTAAAGTTGGATTGGTCTCCACCGTGCTTAAAAATGGTTTCGCCAGTGCGTATCTAAGAGGTAGTTGCAATAAAAGACAGCGTGCAATGGCGGTACATACTATTCCCAATTAGTGAACACACAATTCGAAATGGAACTATATTTTAAAATTAAATCTAAGGGGTTGATGATCCTTTACAACTTTCGAATTCTAAAATAACGTTCAAAGAATAAGCATTGTATAAATCGTCATTGCACCTGTTTCAAATGACATGTATTTTTACAGACTAATATTTAAGAAAAAAAGAATATAATTTAAGAATACAACTAAGTCGCATAAAGTTATCAGGTATACGATAAATATTAAATATATGATGATGCTAAATAAAACACGTGAATAAATAAATAATGGGCCCAAAACTGTGTTTTTAATTTTTTATTACAATGCTAAGGTATCCACAGTCCTCTACAATCACATTAAAACAGTCACAGTGAGTCGTATAAGTGAACAAAGTTTTCTACCCTTCTAAACTATTATAAACCAGAGCTATGAGAGTTTCCAGGAAAATTACGTCATCAGTTGGTGTCACATAGGCGAGAGGTCCTCTTCCTTCAAAAAGTGTATTTGACGTAAACATGACTTGACGTCGATTTAACTCATATCGAAACACACGGACATAAGCGTTGTGACAGATGCCTGGACCTGTTGACTCAGTGCTGCCACCTGGTGTACGTCTTTTTAGGAAACCCTCATTTGAGTTCTCATAATGTAAGGTTATTAACAGTAGGGCCTACACGGCGGCACATCAACTGGTATATAACGCTGCTGCGCCTGCGCTACTTTATAGGCTCTTGCAATCGTTTTAGACCAAAAGCGAATGCACAAAGCCGGTCTTTAATAAACCTCACCTTTCAAGGCGAGCTTTTTTATGTTAGGTGCTTGATGACAAATTTATCATGATATTTTTGCAACAATAAGTCTGTAGTAACTGGGTAATTCGCAAGTTCCCCTGAGTTTATATACCCCTTAACTATACTATTGTCAGATTTCAAAATCTAACGACTGACAAAGATCTACAAATGACAGCCGGGACCAACGGTTTTTTATGCTTTCCAATGCATGAAGGAGTCTCGCTGCTGAACCTCGAAGATTAGGCACCAATATCTTTTAAACTGGAGTTCACTGTTTCGCGGCAGAAGTTAGTGTGGGGGTAGCACTTCGCCGGGAGAGCTCCTTCACAAAAGCTTCACACTACAGGAGGGATCAAGATCAAAAGTGAACTCATATAATTTTATTACATATAGGGCGATTCGACAAGCCTACATAAATAATGACATTTCGTTGCGTGACTTTGGGTTGGGTGGCAGAGCATCCCGCGGTAGACTGGAGGTGTCCAGTAGTCCAGGGTCACCACACACCCACATGGTAGTCCGAGTACCATCAACTGTTATTGAAAAAATATAATTATCACCCACGTGACAGAACACTTCTTGGCAAATTTACGACTCAAACTTGTTCATTTGCGACACGAGTCCTCGACACCGTCACAACAGTGGACCCAGTAAAACTGTTCTCGTATCTTTAGTAGAGTCCGCTTAACTCCCATATGGCCTCCTGAACAACCATTATGGTACAGCTGTAGAACATTCGGTACTTTAGCTTTAGGGACAACCATTTGCATATGACATCTGTCATCACAGCTCACATTTAAGTTAAATACTAAATATGTAATGAACTAGCTCTGGTGTATTTTCGGACAGCTTAAAAACGGTTGTGATGCCAATTCGTCACACGATTATTTCGTCGCTATCCATAATACGTCTCATTTACTAATACGTCACTTTGGACATATATTTAGTCACTTTCCTAACTCGTGTCATGCTTTATTTCGACTCATTCCCAACTCGTCCGACGCTTATGGACACCACAAATTGTTTTGAACTAAAATTTATTTTTTAATTAAAATAAGATCACTAAGGTCGTCATGCTCATTCTAGACTCCTCTTAAATATAATAAAATAATTATATTTTAGAGGAGGCCAGAATTAGCGCCGAGATAGGCCCCTGACTATTTTCACGGGAAATTCATACTGTGTTGTAATGTTCAAATCGCACGGAGAACTATGCTTGCGCGATGCAGGATTCCGTTGAGTTAGTTCGCAGCTGGCGAGATAGATAGCGTTGCGGTTTTTTTGTTACGATGTAAATTTTGCTACGTTGGTTTTTTGTGGCGGCATTGATGCAGCTACGAAAACGAATAAACATATATTCAATTGTTTTTGATAAATTAGTATCTTAAACATAAAAATGGTTGCCCAAAGTATTCCACGCGGCCGAAGTCGCAGGCAAAAGATAGAATTCAATCAAAAAAATATACGGGTAATGTATTTTTTAAAGATTTTATTTTACTATTTTGTCGGCGTGATTAATATGTATAGCCATACCAAATTCCAACTTACTTGTGCTAAGCGTCTCTGAACTAAACCGCGGACAAAGAGACATGGCGAAACTATAAGGGTTCCTTGTTGACTACGGAACTCTAAAAACCGATACGAAAGATTTCGGAAATTGTAGGCCAATTGTATTAATACGATTTTTTTCAAAGTTTATGGAAAAAAAAGCTCTATCAGTCGATTAATATTTTTCTATCTAAATATGTTATTTTATGTGCAGAAATAGGGTTCTCGAAATAAAGAATAAATATGGCCGTTTATGATCTGATAAATATTATTATGCAAATTTTTTATAAAACAGTACCAGTTTGTGCAATTTTTACATATATAACGAGGACATTTGATTGTGTTGATCACGAAACCTTAGTTGATAAACTAAATGTCATAGGAATCAGAGGAAATGTAATGGTCTTCTTAAAATCCTACCTCAGGAACCGTAAGCAGCATACAGAGATCACTAAAATACGCTTGAACACTCTATAGTTAGAATTATTAGCTATGGTGTACCACAGGGCAGTGTGCTGCCCTTTAATATTTTTACTGTACTTTAATGACTTGCCACGACACATTGAATATCCTTTCTGTGGTCCTGTTTGCTGACAATAGCACTGCCTTGATTAAATGCATATGAAGAGAACATAAATAAGTAATACATTAACGGATATTATACACTGTCTTGACCAAAATAATTTAATGATTAATATTCCAAAAACAAATGTTACGCATTTTTATCAACGAAATCCACCTGAATCTTACATCTATATCATAATGGACACAAAGTTGACCAAGTAACAGTTGCAAAATTCCTAGGTATAATGATAAATAGCCAACTAACTTAAAAATCACAAGCAGAAGAAGTGTGCACAAGACTAATTGTAGCTGCATAAATTACGTATGTGCACCTGTCTAAAACAGTGAGCTCGGTCACAAGGTTAGGTTTCATATCATGGGTAAGTTGCGCCGATTTAGAAATTCGGCATAATATTTTGGGGAAATTATAGCCTGAGAGAATAGGTGTTCTAGGCTCAAAAACGATGTTTAAAAGCAATGTGTAATTTAACAGTAACAGATAGCTATGTACTTATGTTAAAGTCCCTGAAACCACCAACATTCCCATCTCTTAATATTTTCAAAACTGCTGTTCTTTTTTAAATCAAATATGTATCTTTTTAAAAAAGTATCCAATAGAAACAGGCCAGTAAGGAAACAATATAAAACATGCAACATGTTAGCAGTTATGACATCGCCTTATTACATAAAAGTTTTTATGACGGAACCGATCATATTTAGTAAAGTATCCGATATTCTATTCTTTTAAAAAAATATGACAGATTTAGTGACTAATAAATGTTTTTACTTGATTTGCGGTTTTTTAAACGAAGAACACTTAACTGAATCCCGACATTTCTATACGTATACTTAACACTTAATTCAATCATGACATACTAATACTCGAAGCCTAATCTATTTTAGAGCTACATAAAGCCTGTAGAAAACCTATAGGCTAAAATATACCTACTTAATTTACTTTTGAAAAAAAAATAAGGTTGGGATATAAATCAATGATATAACACAGTTTCATCAATTAATTAATTAACAATCATAGTTATTTATTAGCTACAACAAAATAAAAAAATATGCTTAAATTAGCTTAAATCAGCTTCTCAGAAATCAACTGAAACGCATATATTTTTTAAACAATCTAATATTTTTAGCATTAATTACTTATTGTTAGGACAAACTTTAAAATTAGTCTGATTTTTAATGACTAGCCATAATTTTAGAGCAAACAACAGACATCAAATTTGTACCAACAACAAACTGATTTTTAGCACTTATTATAAGAACACAAATTTCTAAATTCTCTTTTTTTTTGTAGGAGCAAAAAGGCGCATTATTTACGTTTTTGGCATCAGGTTTCTTGCCTGAAGTTCAGTAGTTTCTGAATCAGTAGATTTTACGAGAATTTCGCTAACATTCTCTTCTGTTCAAGGGTTTCTTATTATTCTTGATCATGTTGTGGCCATAAATTACAAAAAAACTAACGAAATTAAAATCACACAATCTTAATTAAAAGTTGCACAAAGCCTAAACATATGTACGCTATTTATAATTTTAATAATAATTTATTTGATATTGTGCTTGTATTATGCTTAAAAATATTTATTTATTTAAACTTTTTGTAGAATAGTGGTACATGGGACATGGACATGGGCGTGCAGTAGGCTACAGTAAGGGTAGGCCAGCTCATGCATAATGCCCAAAATGAAAAAAACTCACCACATTATTCTGGGTTGAAATCACGATACTGACGATGCGAATTTTCGTCCACTTTGAAAGTGGACGAAAAACATATGCCTTGATGCATTAATGGGACTTAATGCATCAAGGCATATGTTTTTTATTAATATTTGTTTCGCTTTATAGCATGTTTTTTTAGAAAATTATTGAACACGGTGACACTGGCTGCAAGTGACTTGACCAATTTGAAAAAAAATGTTATTACGGTATATCTATTATCAAGAATACACAATAGCACTCATTTGTATTGACCAAGCTTTTTAAGATATACGTACCATTTAAACCCAATAGACAAAATCCTTAATTTCTTCTGAGCATTAGACAAAGTCAGCATTAATTCATGAGATGAAACTCATGGAGGTCTACAACACAATAATAATATCTTTTCATATTTTAAGATTTCGAACCTGGTTGTAACACTGAATTAATATTATTCCATCATAGGGATAATTTTGGTCTTTTTAGAAATATTACTTGTTCTATTAGGGCGAAAGTGTATATGCTTTTAACAAGGCAAGTTCTTTTTAGGCTTAAGAATATTGCGTAGATGCAAAAAAAATCTTTAGAAAACGATTTTGAGAAAAATAATTACCCTATATGGTCGATTTGCGTGCAGCTTGTCAGAGGTGGATTGTATGAAAAATCAATTATCGAAAATAAAATCAAGTGGCGTGGAACTTAGGTCGAGCACTGCTCGAACCCTAAATATCTCAGTGTGACATTAGATAGGGCCTTAACTTATAAGACACACTACTACAATGCAAAGCTGAAGGTCGGAACTCGAGCGGCAGCCGATGTTCTCCGCACAACTGGTATGTCACTATGTTTTTCTACTGGCGAGTGCTTGCCCAGTGTGACATCGATCCGCTCATACTCGACAAGTCGACATTGCCCTAAATTAAACTTGTAGGATAATATCGGGCTGCTTAAAACTGACTACAGTCAACAAACTCTATTCGCTTGCAGGCATCGCCCCACTATGTACGAAGGGATATCGCATACGCGCAACGAAAAAAGATTAGAAAAGCGATTTCCAAAATTCCCTCTACGACCACATGTCAACCCCGGAAAGACTACAGAGTCGCAAGAGGTTCCTTTGATGCACAGAGTCGATCTAGGATAAGCTACGTACAGGGAGGTGCAAATTGTGGGAAGACAGACACATTTATACTGCCCACAAGTTCACAACTTGTGCCCCTACTCAGAACAGGATCCACATGTTAGAGTGCCCCAAATGCCCATACAACTGTACTTATGAGGATTTAATTAATGTCACCGATGCTGGTCAAACCGAACGAAGCCACCTACCTGGTCCAAAAAATCTAAGGAAAAAATTATTACTATTCGGGCACCGTATTTGTTTATGGAAAACGTAACATTGTAAGATACATGCATATTTATGCCTTTGAACTATTTCTAGTTTTAATATGGTTTAGATCATTAAGAAGTAAACAGTTTTAAATAAATATACGTGAGCCAATGTTTTATACAACTAAAATATTAGTTAAATTTATCGTGCTTAGGAACGTACGATTTCAAGGTTGAATGGAACGTAAGATGAGTTAATGAAAGAGGTTTATGTCTGAGAAAGAGAGGGGAGAGTGACGATATAACAATGCGATATAAGATCTAATGTAAAAGGCAAAAGACAGAAGAATAATAGTTATCGAAATTGTTAAACAAGCCAAATAAATTAAGTAAATCGAAGATAATGTTTCCCTGGTCAAAAACCATTCCCACAAAATAAATTCTGTCGAATGTTTGACATCCACTGCCCTACGCCAACGTTTCGGTACCCGATATTGAAAGGGATGCAATTTAATCAATTCTCTGATGCGTATGGAAGCTGGACCTAAACCAATGACCGGAACAGTGTAACGGATGACGAGATACTCGCGAAAACAAAGGATAAAACCGAACTACAATTTTACCCGTGAATATTGGTTTTCAGGGTGATGCTACAGGTATAGTCGGCAAATCAAGTCCTCGAAAATGAAAATATATTATGTATGTATGTAATATGAATTTACAGGAGCACACTTGCTCACTATTTCCTTACACTTCTGAACCCCAGAATCGGCAATCGCGACCATCGGCAGGCGTCGAGATTATAAAGCTCGACGGGTTCCAGAGAAACGATTAATTTGACTTCGATTCTGTAACGAAATTAATTCTAAAAGAACAATATTAGAAAAAGTTTTTTTTTTTCATATAGGTCAGTAAGTACGTTACCTGAATTTTTACAAAACACCACGGGTTTACATGTGTAAAATTCTTAATATACTCGTAGGTGTCAGAAACTTTTAAACGCAATGGGTGTATTCTAATTTCCACCCGGGTCTGAGTGTAGTGACCTCCAGCCGGTCTTTTCTGTAAGCATCTCAAAGATTTATTCGCACAGGCTATCCGAATATAGGCAGCGTTTTTCAAATAATTTAGACACGAATTCAATTTATTCCTCGTATATTTAACCAACCAAGATAACAAAGGTACCGTCAACTTCGAAGAATGTGAACTGGAGCTACTTGACCTGGTTCCTTCTTTTGCTAATGGAGTACCTGACGTATTGCAGGGTGCCATCAGCACATGATCCACTTTTCTTATGCACCCAGCTAGCATCTGTGTTCACTACAAATTACGACTCATCATGGACCTTCAAAGCAAGAGTGACGAGTCATCTTCTGGGCATTATTCTACCGTACCTTATCCACGCTTTACACCAGGGAATATCGAGGTCAAGAAGCTTATAATTACAAAAAAAAACACAAAGCAGGAAACTGTTTATAAATATTTAAAAACTCAATTATTTCTGACTAGCTTATGCCAGTAGGTTTGCCTGCTTGAAAGTCTAAAAGTTATACCAAGGGAACATACTCCCACGATAAAAAGTATGAACTGTACTTCGGAGACATTGTTCGGAACCGGCACTCGTGGTCCAGGGACGAGTGGAAGGCAAACGGTCACGCGGTCAATCACCTACGCGTTGGACAAACACAATAAAACTGCAACACAAGCTTCCATAGTCCAATGTTCCCGTGTACAGCGTCACGGGAACATTGAACTAAAACCGCAAAAAGTGTAGGCTCATCGCTAGGGCTAGCAACCCCTACGGTTGCTTCATCTCCATGAAGACCACTGGCCGACGCAGACCACTAAGACGTGAAAAGATAACAAACAGACAGACAGTATTCCTCTCGTATTTATAATACTAGTATGGACGTCACAGCTAAAGAAAATATATTAGGTACTACAATTTCCCCTCACTGAAGTAAACAAAATGACCTTAAACTCATGCAGTTTTAATGCTGTAATAGGTATGTAGTGTTCCACAAACGGTTCTGATCGATGGTCAAACGGTTATAATGGACGGCAAAAGAGACCACGTCACACAATGCAATTACGCCATTAGTTTCGATATGACATGTTATCGTTGAACAAATATCTTGAAGGTTTTAACAAAACTACGTTGCAATGCCTCCGTTTTCTACGTGTGATTTATTCTACTAATAGTAATGTACATACTAGCAGCCTGCCCTGGATTTCGACTGTAGCAATTTTTTCACAATTTTTTTTTTATTAAAAACAAAAAAATAATGCTTTTATGATGTGATGATTTTCCATACATTAATGTAATTTCATATTTTATTTAGATAGATAGTCTTAGATATAGAGATGTGAAAGTCTGTATTTTTGCGCGATTGTGAATTCGCATTGCCCTGACGACTGCTGAACGGATTCGGACAATTAGGCCGGAGTACGATCCATAAGGACAAGGGTACCCAATCTTTTTTATAGTTTGTCTTCCTTTAAATGTGTTTTTTTTTTTGCGACGTCCTTGTAAAGAAGACTTATGGTAGCTCCATTTGGGAAAACTAGTAGGTACGTACAATCAATGAGACAGTTGAATTTGCTTTTCTGATTATGGCTCACTGAAAAATATTTATAAAATTGTATGCTTATGGTCGATAAGTGTGCGACCTATAACAGTTTGTTGCAAACTTGGCTTCAGATCACATTTTCAACAGATTTTGCATGCAGAAAGGCTTTCAAAACAGGACGCTCCTATTTTGTTTTCCAATTGCAGCATTTGCGTTTTATTTTCGTGGACGCCCCGGGGAGTCGCGACGCACAGTTTGGGAGCCCCTGCCTTAGGATAATTTTAAGGCGTGTGGGCATAGCTGCAGACAGCCCAGTGGTGTTATAATAATCTAGCATAGGTTGACTCGTACCCCTTAACCCGTAACGTACTACTATCTAGCTTTATTCTACATGTAGCTTTATTATTTACTTATTGTTTTGAAAGGACTATCAGATGGACGGCTTACATTAACGCCAATTCAGTCTTTATAAAAAGATGCATGACATATGTTTGATGTCAAGTTGCCAATAAACCTCGTAAAGAACAGATGCATTTCATTCAAAAATCCATGGACACAGTAGTAACCAAAATCAATTTGATCAAATACCAACACACGTGTTTTTTCTGGGTATTGCCACAGTTAACTTAAACTAATATATAATATAAAGGTGAGTATTTTTTAACTCAGCAATATATTTCATCTGATTATTTTGTTGTCAAACTTTATTATAACATGAATAGTCTAAATACAGAAGTTTACTAATATGACGCTGCTTGCCTCTTCTTAAAAAGCAACAAGACATTTCTCACTAATGTTTGGTTACAAAACATTATTTTGTGAAACTTTGCAACTTTTTTCTACGCAAAAATGTTGAAAAATATTATTTGTAAAAGCCCTCTCAGCTAATTGTCTCGATCAATTTCGCCGCGACTGGACAAAATGTGCCAACGTGCATCAAAATGGACGTATCAATCTAAGAATATGAATATATTCTAAGTTTCTGATACCGACTTGACTATCTGCCGCATGTCAGACGAGTTTGGGCTAAACCACTTATTGGCTCCCATATTATGCTAGATGACATTGCGGCAGACTAAGGCGAAGATGGATGGAGGAATTTGACTCCTACAAAAATTACTGACCCGCTAATAGCAGAAACGGACATGGGTAGAAATACAAGAGGAAGGCTTTCCAATACATGCCTAGCTAATTCAAAAGATATCCAAATAGATTTATGATACTCAGAAATAACAAGATAATGATTTTGTGTCTCGACCTTCTCTAAACACCTACGATATCTAGAATATTATTTCTACAATGTTAGGAAATAGTACACACATTTTGTAAGCCACTTTACTAACACGCTATCGACTCGATCCATAAATAATTAATAATTAAAACAGTTCCTAACTTTGAAGCCTATATTAGAAGTTAGTTTAAAAGTGATAGCGTCAACGTTTAAAGTAGTTTCCACGTACAGTTTAATACATTTTTAATAAAAATAGAACCTACTGTTTTAATTCTTCTAGTTCAAGGAGATTCTTAGGATATAGAAACTTTTACTGAATTGACCTTTCGAAAATAAAGAACATTTAAGTGCCGGCAAGAGGTACCAAAGAGTCTTCTTTTCAATACATAATTAATTAGGTGCGGCGACCGCGATGAATGTGGTGTGACGATTTGAAGACCAATTCTATTAACTTTTAAACAACGTGTTTGACAGATTGCGACCGACATGCGAATGCGAACGTTGCTTTATTTGTAGAATTCGCACTCTGATGATATTAATTTGCGGGTCAACGTTGGCCTGAGATCGCTCAGGATTGAGAGCTACTAAAAGAGAAAGGAGAGGCATGTGCAAAAAAATATTGAAATAAAATAAATATTGTAAGAAGTTTAGTAACTTAATGACACATTATGAATAAAAAGAAATAAACACTAATTCGAATATCAAAACAGACAGAGGAAGGGCGGCAGTTGAAGCCTTAGGTGGGTTGAGTTATTATGTAAAAAGGAGTATTTCCAAAAATTGCTCGCATATGAACCTTTTATTTAATGTTACCTTTCCATGTCCCTAAAGAACAAGGGTGCCTTTTTACCTGCAAGCAACTAGCGTGCAAGTTTAATGACATAACAGGACACAATCCGGTGATTGATTACATTGGGATTGATTACATACAAGGGGAGCGATACAAGTTGATCGCATACAAGTTGCTCGTTTTGCCTACGAGTATAAGAAGGTGCCTTTGTCTGCAGAGGTATTTCTAACTACGAGTGCGTGCTTAACTCGATATTTTATTTTATTCTAGAGTTCTTTTCCAGGTGCTTTTATCAATCACAATTCATACATATAGTCCGAATATCCGAAAATACCTGCAATTTTTCCTGTACACGAGACTGCTTTTTTTTAATTTATTTTGCCTTTCAGACAAAAATAGATACAGTCAACGGTCAGAAGTGCATTCGCATGCTAAGGTTTGTATTGCTGTGAACACACGGTACAGTCCGTACATGCATCGGTGTGTGTAAGAAATGTATGAACACAGAACGCACATCTCATAATTCACACTGGCATCGAACGAAACAAAAGACATCTATTCGCATTTTCACACACGCAGAGTACGTAATCACGTATTACCTTGGTCGGTTTATAGCATTGCTAAAATTCATACCTTAAAACAAGTTTCGATAGCTGGTGACGTATCGTATAGAATAAAGAAACACACAGGTCTGGGTTCCAAACTTCAGATGCGACTTTTATTTTTCTTTTCAACAATAATCTCCATCTGTTCTTTTATTATTTGATAAAATGAACAAATGAGAATAATAATATTTTTTATTATTATATTGTTATTGAAATAAGGGGTTAAGAATAAAAATATTTAAAAGTGATTACAAAATGTTCATTCCTTATTATTTTATAAAAGTACTAGCGGACGTCACGCGGTTTCACCCGCGTAGCTCCCGTTCGCGTGGGAGTACGGGGATAAAATATAACCTATGTTACTCGCTGATAATGGAGCAATCCATTGCTGAAATTTTCCAAATCGGTCCAGTAGTTTTTAAGTTTAATTGTTACATATAAAAATACAAATCGTTCCTCCTAAAATATTAGTATAGATATAGAAATATAGATAAATAAATAAACTTCTAGTTAAAACAGTTTATTTATTCATATGGAAATATGTACTGAAATTAAGTAGTTAATCAGTGAACTGTAACAATCAGGCTTAAAATATTGTATCTTAGTAATATAATAATATTGTGTTTTAATTACTACTGTGTGTTGGCACTCTAACAAAATACAACTAGCAAATCTACGCAAGTCTACCCACACAAATATAACAAGTGCAGACTCGTCACAATACAAGTTTATTATTCAGTAATACTACTTTAATTTTATTCTACTGCGAGTGCGTTCGGTTTACGTAAGAGTTGCCTATTTCAAACCTCAAAGTTAACAAATCGTATTCATTAAGACTTATTGAGAAAAGAAGATTGAAAGTAAACCTCAAAATAATCCGGATATAGACACAATATCATTTTAATATTACTGACAACAATTTGTTTTTTTTATTTATACCTTAATACTTTGTATAATCCCCATTATTCTTGTTTATGATTTTCCGTCAAACATAGTTTTTGAGCTGGTTTTTGATGATGCAAACCTTCTGCGTAGAGTTCAGTAAAGACGTGTTGAATATTTCGGCAAAATGGTTGGTATGAATCCATTTGTGCCGTCGTTGCGCACTCTTGTATGAGCTGAGATCTTCCACTTCGCTTTTGACCCCAAATGCAGTCTTCTTCATAATTATGTTTTGACCCACCGACACACTTTTTCTTTAAAACAAAAAAGGAGTACTCTCAGGCTCTTAGTTATATGATTTATCTACTGTTTAGAAACAAAATTATACTGAAAACAGAAAGGTCACATACCTATATAATGTTATACATCATAAATTTGCTTTGAAATTAAGTATAGATTTTCTTCTATTTATTTTAGACCTACGGCAAATATAAAACGTTTCAAAAATAACTACAAGGATCAGCAGTTATATTATAATTAGAAAAATGTTTGGTAGAATTATTTAATTGTTATACTCACACTCAGTCCGGTTTTATAGATATTATAGTTTTGAAGTAATTTATTAACTTACGACCTTCTTGGTCGTAAGTTAAACTGAAGTGTCAAACTATTGCTTTGTGAGATTGCTACTGCACTTTTGACCGATACTGTACAAACAACTTTTTGATTCCAACCATTTTGAAACAAGATATTTCTCTTGTTTTAGCTTTTCCATCAATCAAGTTCAATGAAATTCCAGTTGCAAGGTATTGCAGCACGAGATTTCAGTAAACCTAAAAAATAGGATTTTCATCCATCGCGAAAACGACACCAGTAAGTTTTTACCATTTCCATTTACGAGTTACATACATACGAGCGTTCGTATAGTGTGACATGTGTAATTGATAGAGTATTGTTTGCAAAATATAGTATTTTTCGAAGAATAACAGTGGTGTATGGCAAATCAACTACGTGAAACAACTGATTGATAAAACATAATGGTACTGTTCAAATAGTAAAGCTTAAATAGGTTTCGTCATTCTACAAAAGTTCGTAAAAATGCGGTCCCGTAATGGCCGAAAACAGACAGTAACAAAACACACCAATTGTAGGTCAGAGCCAGAGTTATTATAAAACGCTCACATCGCGTCCCAAGTCGCTCGTAGCCACGTCATTATGACGCACCGTTTTTTATAATCAAGCAGTACATGAGTACAAACTACGCAACCTTCATAGTTTCATCACTTCAAGACAGGTTTCTAACTTATATGATCATATACAAAGTGATTTTGCTTGGAGCAAGTAACTTTTTGAAAACAGCGAAGCTTTCGCTTATACTTCGGTAGCTTTTGTAAAAAAAAAAACAGTATTTTTTATTTTCGAATCTCGTTTGAGATCTTCTCGGAAAGGTTAATTGGTAACCGTAGCAATAAATAAGTTAAAATAAGGCTCTAGCTATTCGTCAGTACGCAGAAAGCGTTAAAAGTAATTTTGTTGAACAAGGATTTGTTAACTGAAAAATCATACAAATAAAAAAGTATGAATCAAAATCTGCGATGTACGTTTCAGACAAGTCAGAAGGCTTGACAATTTTTTTGCTGGCGATTAACTAATCGTATATTGACAAGCCTGATCACAAGTTTTGGAGCAGCGAAACACGACGCAACAAGACGTGCGGTCTATTTGTAGCATGTCACCTAGTCACCCGTATATTTGACCCCGTCGCACCCCGCCGCGCGCTTTGTAACTCAGCGGAATTGTGCCCGGCGCCTCGTGGCATGCTACCATTGACTCATATAATAAAGACAGACAGGCTTCGTGGCACAGAGAATTCTGACCCAAGACAGTGTGTGATAAATTTCGGGAGCGATCGTGTGCCCAAGATATTGAAAATGCCTGTTTTTTGAATGGTGAACTCGGCCTTATCTGTACTATTTAAATATAATGTGCATACTTCATTAATTTTCGTATATTTGTTAGTACGGCTTATCACGCCGCTCTCAGCTTTTGCTAGTAGCGAAAACTTTGTGGCTAGGCGATAATGACGCCTCTTCTTTATAAAAAATATAACGTATTGTATTCCTACATAACGTGACATAACATGTTTATAACATGTTTATAACATGTTAACTAACAAACCCCTCAATTCTAGAGTTGGAATAGAACTGCCAGTTAACCTTTAAAAACACGCGATGTTTCTTTTCAACCAGAACCTTGAATGCTTTGAAGGTGCATTAAAATTTTAGTATTATGTTAGAGAATCAAGGTTACCGATATGGCGTGAAGGATCGTCAAACTGAAGTGGCAGTAGGCAAGACACATTGCTCGCACAACAGATGGTCGATGGGGCTGAAGGGTTCTGGAGTGGCGACCGCGTACCGGAAGACGCAGCGTTGGAAGGTCTCCTACAAGGTGGACCGCTGACCTGGTGAGAGTCGCGGGTAGCCAATGGATGCGGGACGCACGCAATGGACCGGTTGTTGTGGCGACACTTGGGGGAGGCCTTTGTCCAGCAGTGGACATCTTTCAGCTGATATAATAATGATTAAGTTTCAGACTTGTTTTTTTAATGTAAAAGGAAATTAGGAATATACTATAGTGATGCTAACGCTGAGCTGAAGCCCTTTGCCATTGTTGGTTTTCATTATTTATTTTGTTTAATTTTAAGGTGTTTCTGTTTTTTTATAATGCCAATAAACACAATTTTCTTTCTTTTCACCATTAAGTTGAGAGAGATCTTTTCGTGCTGAAATTATGCTCTGCTTCTATGAAAAATATTTTGTCCATGTAGGCACAAAAAAAAATTGTTTGGAATTGAAGTGTCTATCTTCTCGCATGCACACAAAATGTTAATTGGCCTACTAGTACTCGTTAACTGGTAATACTTATTTAGCTGTAATAGTTTTCCTTTTAAATTCGTTAAATATGCTACCTACCACCACCACCATGAATTCTTTCTCACTTAACTCTAACAAAAATAAGCAGTTTAAAGCAGTAATATTTCGCAAACTACTTGGATGGAAAATGGGTACTTGGATGGAAAAACGGTTTTTGCACAGTTTACGTGTAGGGCGGGGGTAGACTTAAAAACAACCATTTGTCGGCGTGATTAATATGTATCAAATTCCAACTGTAAATAAAGATATTCGCTTAGTCTAAACAAAAACAATTAAAAGCACCGACTGTTGAGCAAAGAAGCAAATTATCTGTACAAGTACCAGTTGTTTCAATGATTGTATAAAACAAAACATATTCGTTTTGCCCTCGCATCGTTAAACAAAGCCACAAAGCTCTGGTTTAATTTACAGGCAGTGTAAACAGGAACTCTGGTGCAGTATTTAAAATTACACTGTCATTTTCACAAAGAGTATTTATTTATGCAGTGAAATAGTTTTTCGATTAGTTTATTTTATTTTACACTTGCAGGAACAAATATATATCCGAGTCAAAGATATCTCCCACGAGTTCACTGACGTATTGAAAACCAAGAAGAGGTAAAATAATGGATATTAATTTTATTTATTATTTTTTTGATAAGAGAGAATGATAAAATAGGTGAGTATGGAATAAATATTGGAAGGCTGATAAAGACAATGCGATGACTCCAAATATATTAAGACAAGCTTCAAACAACAACTCTAGTAGACCCTTCCTTCTAGTTCCCTTCGCTGAATTCTATAACGACGGAGACAGGGTGATATGCATCGATTGGAGTTGGACAGAACGCAGGGTTGGGTTGGGACTGGCTAGGCGTGGATTAGCTCTGTTGAAGCAACGGTCACGGTCACGCCAAGTTTGAACCAAAGACACCAGGGACAGCAAAACACGCGTTACATGTCAGAAAACTTCAGTATCGTATATTTCTGTTTTATCACAACACTAACACAATACTATGAAATACATCAAGCATCACAAATTTTTGCGTAATTAATACATGGCATGCACTCAAAAGCATGATAGTAACACATTAAATAAGATACATTATTCCCAGGAAATGTGAAAACACATTGTTTTAACAATGTGTTTTCACATTCTCCATTCCACATTCCACTATATTCCATGTTCAACAAAGAATTTACCTTTCGAACTGAAAGCTTTCGCATTTATGACCTGTTTACACAGGTAAAATTTACTGTCTAAAATAGCCAATAATGCCGCCAGTCTATTGGGCACATTACCAGCTAACAGCGTTGAGTATGATTTTTTTATTTTAGATTTTAGTTTTTTGTGACTTTAGTTTATTATATTTGTTAATTTTAGTATTTATAAAACTGTCTGAATTTCGTTTATCGAAATTACATAAATAACTATGATGAAAACATTTTTTTGAGTCTAAAAACGTGCCTTTGAACTCGTCTTTGTAAAGAATCAAAGTCGTCTAGTCTCTTTGGTTTAGCAAACAAAAAATCGTTCTTCAAGTTTACTCGTCTGTCGACGATCGAAAAATACTTGTAGTCTAAACGAGCCCGTGATTTCACGTGCATAAACAGACAGTGCCATCCAATATGTTTTAATTAATAAATACTCACTGTGTTGCGGTAGAACCGCTCAAAGGGAATTCAGTTTTGGTATTTCAATTAAGCTTTAATTAATGCATTAAATATTTGTTGGTAATAAAACCATTTCGCATGTAAACAAGAATGACTGTCTCATCACTCAGTAAATTGAATGCCTCTTTTTGCATTTCGCTTTGCATTTCAGTTTGTAAATTATTTGGATTGTATAAGTTACGAGTACTAAATGCCAGAACGAGTGTATTCAATAATTAAAGTAGGTACAGGTGAGGAATCACAGGTATATAAAATGTACTCGTATAATTACTCTTTTCTAAAGTGTCGTTGAACTTTCAGAAAATAGACTCAGACTTATAAATAGTTTTTTTAGTGAAAGGTATTTCCAACCATCCGCTGTGACGTCAAAGAAACAATACAAAATTAGAAAAAAAAGATTTCGTGGTTGTCATAGAATTAAGTAGGTCTTTATCACAATACTGGACTTGGAAGTTTATTAACCAACCAAGGAAGTACTTACACAGCCTCCCACAATCTTTGGCGACATTTTTTAATTTTTAATTTTACACATTTTTTTCATTTTAGTTTCAGCGTCTATTCAATTGAGTTATTACCGCACGTTTAGGTAAAGAAGCAGCATAAACAGACTTATGTTAGTTAAAGCAATGACGTGTAGTTGCCGTATCCTAGAGGCAGCCGGATGGCTCACGGTATTTGAGCGCCCGAAGTGTTGTGCAATCCGAACTGAGCCAACTTGACCTGGAACGGAAAAAGGGTGGTTAAAAAAAAATTGTCGCGTGCCAACCGATTGAAACAGTGGTTGCCGGAAAACGTGTACGCTTTTCATATAATGCAATTTGAATGCCATCCCTCCTGGTGCGGCCGGCGCCCTGTACGCAAGCGAAAAAAAGATCAAAGTTTTTTGGTAGCCGCTTGAAAATTGGCATGTTTGTTCTTCATCACATACAGACACTGGAAGCAAATTGCCATCCGACCGGCCGGTCTGTTATCGATCCGTCGGATTTGAAAGCCGGAAAAAACATTGAATTTTTCTAGGGACGAGAACTAAGGAAAAATTCACTTAAAATCATTGAAATCGGATGGCATTTGTTTTTTTGCGATTTTTGTGTTGCTCCCTTAGTAAAAGTTGTTCGTAATTACGAGTACAATTACCCTTTTTCAGGCATTCTGTTACACGTTGTATATTATTGAAGTGAAACTTCTTTATCGGCGTTGGAATAAAATTTACCGTCAGATTTTTCGGTTACGCGCCACATTTTTCCATTAAGCGCTATCTTTTTCTTGTTCTTACTACGGTTGATTCGAAGAGTACTTTCTCCAGCGGAGTAGGGATAGCGTGTCGTTTAAGCGGACTTACTCCCACCACCAGACTTGACCGTTTTTTGTATTATAGATAGTTGTTGTTGTGGTAGTTGTTGTTGTTGTGTGTTGTTGTTGCTTGTTGTTGTTCTTATAGTTGTTGTTGTGGTAGTTGTTGTTGTTGTGTGTTGTTGTTGCTTGTTGTTGTTGTTGTTTTGTGTTTTGTTTTTACAAAGTAAAAATGAAAACAAAAGTAGATCATTTTTCGAAAAATAAGGTCATGAAGAAGTTTCACTTCTTACGTGTGTACACTAGTACACGCACACAATTTTTTGTTATTGTTATTATTCAGTAACCCACCTCTAAATGCAAGCGAGCCTTCAATTAACTAATAGTTTTGGTTCAAGTAAACTACTACAACATAAGATCCCATTCCACATCAATTAGCGTAACACCTTGCCTCTTGAATATATGCAATAATTAGACGTCCAAATAATTACGGTTCCAGGAATGTATATCGTAAATGTAATTTAAATCAAAATTAGACAATATTACAATAAAGACTGTATTACCGTGGATACAGAGCACTGTGCTACTCTCCAGCAGGGCGATACTGTAAACCTCTCATCACTTAGGTGAAGTGAGCTGTCAATCCATACAAACAAGATGGAATGACAGTTCACTTCATGGTCACTCCACCTAAGTTTACACGGCGAGATGTTGACAGAATAGACCGTCAGCTTCCAATATGGCAGAATAGAGTGCCGTCTGAAATCCACGGTAGCTTTTACAAATCTGCCAGTTAATTTCAATAGGTTGTCTGTCACAGTACCTATGTTGCACAAATAATGTATTTTTATTGATGTGATGTTTTCAAGAATGTGTGGTGTTGGGAAATGCAATTTTTCCATACGTAATGATGAAGTTTTAAATATATTATTAGGCAAGTACTATATACAATACGATTGTTCGAAAAGTTTGCATTGTGTGTTAGCCAGGTAAGAACTGACACCTCTTTCCTTTTTTTCTATTTATTTTTAATTGCAAGGAATTGTTTGTTTTTTTAATCTCTAACCCATCCAATGTCAGCTAGGCCACGCTAAAACCATAATCAATCTAAATTTCAATATTGATCGAATATTTTATAGTCGCTGAGAAACATCGTACAGCCTAAACCTCAGGGTCTATTGGAATTAGATCAACAGTGATTGTTTTTTTGGTAGGTACTTTATTTCGTTGTCATGTGTTTGACCTCATTATCAAAAATATACTCAGTTCCTAACACAGTAAGAATATTTTTTGCCGTTTTATTTATAAAGTGAAAGCACTTATTACGAACAATTACGGTTTCTATGATTCTACGAGGTCGCTACGAGGTTGCTACGAAAGTGCTACGGCGCGTAGCACGCCTACGCTGAAAGAAGGTTTTTGTACGTCTATTTTCGTGTGAAAACAGACGTACAACATATACATACAGGTCGG
This sequence comes from Mamestra configurata, assembly GCA_002192655.3. Taxonomy (NCBI): domain Eukaryota; kingdom Metazoa; phylum Arthropoda; class Insecta; order Lepidoptera; family Noctuidae; genus Mamestra; species Mamestra configurata. Next base: position 374,176 of record NDFZ01005194.1, read on the forward strand.
TTTTTTCATAGAGACAATTCAATTTCATTGTTCTAATAGTCCAATTTCGTATTTAATGTAGGTTTTCATGTTATTTACATAGAAAATTTACTTAACTACTAAAGTTATAGTTGATGTGACACTGTTACAACGATCGATAACAATTGTTAAAAAGTCCAAAAAGTCAGTCCCGAACAATTCGAACTTTTGACAATATTGCTATCGCTGATACAATGTCACTTTGATTAGAGTCTATGGTTGGCGCCAGATACATTTGCAATAAAGGACATTGACCTTTCCCTTTACCTCTTCATAGGTACCAGAAAAATAAATTTTGAACGGTTGTTCATTACTAGAAAATGTAAAGGGTGTCGATAAATGTAGCTTCAGGACAGCTTTGTTTTTTTCCGATTTTGGAATTACGAATGTCAAAAAATGTAGGTAATGACCGCTATTGCAAGTTTATTTTGCGCCAACCATAACACAGCACATTCTAAGCATAGATTCGACTTATACTACACACGAGTATTTGCAAAACTGTAATTAAGCTCGAAAAACAAAAAAATAGCAATTTAAGTGGCGATTGACACTATCTTAACTCCATTCAATAGCCGGCGGCAATAGAAAATAGTTTGGCTGAATACTAATGTATTCAGCCAAACTATTTTCTAGGTCAAAAGCTGTGCCTAAACATCTACATAAGTAAGTCTTTTGTTGACGGTATCTACGTATGGTTCGAACAATGCATCCAGAACTGTTCATGCCTGAGCAAATATTGAACAGAGGCATCAGACATGATAGATTCCTTTTATATAGTTCACACAAATAAATCCCTACGAGCATAGGAATTTCAACCCTTCCTGTTAAGCTTCTATGCACATTTTACAATGATAGTCATCGAAGGCTTTGTCTAATATGCCCTACAAATAGGTTTGCATCTCTGGCACTCCAAAAACAGTCATGTGACCTTATTTTAAGGTTTAAATTGTAATGTCAATAAAAAGCAAACATTTTCCTAATATTGTCATTTTGTTACTCTTAAAATAGTTGCAGGTCCTTTGCAACATGCATTATGCAAAAGCAACAAAATCCAAGTTCCCTAAAAACACGGTTGCCACCCTTTTTATTTTATAAAAAATCGTAACTAAAAGGCATAATTCGAAAAAACATTCGATTCTCAATCAAATTTTTACTACGTATCATTTTTTTAGTCCCTGTGGAATATATCCAAATTCATCTCGAACTTTGAACGAATATGAACGCGTTCGCATAAAGCGAGTTGCCGGAGAAATTTCTCACTCTCCACGTATTGCTACCTCCCGCCGCCGCGCTCTTAATTGTTACTTCTAAATCATTATTTACCTACAAGCATCCAGTTTCACCTACAACCGACCGTGGTTTGTAATAACGTGTTTACCTCAAAAATAAACAAGAGAATCATTATGAAAGTGTACTTATTGCAAAACGTATCGAACAACTCAAACAGAGAATTCTTAAAACAAGGGGGGGGAGGGTGTATGCACCGGAGCGGCACCGTTCCGACGTCACAGGCCGCAGATCCTTGCAAAATCGCAAGCGTAGACTTCAACGGTACCGTTGCGGCGCCACAACGTTGTTGCAACGCCACGTACTACGTGTGAACGCTCATGCGGCAAAATGCAGGCCTCTCCCTAAGGTTGTTAGTTGCAGCTCTCCGAGATCATGACACAAATTCAAACACCAATTCATGGTGTGCTGACTGTGCTTTAATTTGTGTACCCGCTGAGAGTCGGACTACAATGCAGGTAATTTATACCCGATGGTATTAATGATATATTGACGTGACAACGTCTAATAAATCGATAAGCGCCGCCTGCACGTTCGAGAAATTGTCCCGTTACGCTCATTATCCCGTTCCGCTCATTGTCCCGTTACGCCAATGTTTTGTAATGACGTTGCCACGTTAAACTATCGTCGGTAAACCGACTTTACAGACAACAATTTTTCAACAGTCTCCGGCCTAAACAACTCGTATCAGAATGAATGCAATACCTGACAAAGGATATTAATTTGTATTCCTTAATATTAACAAATTTTACTATGGGACCAACACTGACATCGAGAAAAAATAATCAGCTGTTCTGTCGAGTTATAGGTACGCACTTCAATGTATGGGGCATTAGATCTTAGTAAAGGTTGTTTATAGTGATGAGTACAATGAGCCCTTTTCAGGTATTTCATCTATTCTGTTACACGTTGTAGATGTATGTAGGAATAAGAAACAGCGTGTTAAATTCCGCAAACCTACATGGAAAGAGGACCTTTCGACATAACGGGTATTGTGTCTGGTGTGGGCATTGGCCCATATAATAGCCCAAACACACACAACAACAACCATTGGGCAATGGCCCAATGGTTGTTGTTGGGCTGTTATGTTTGCTCAAATCGCGCGAAAAACTTTGACAGCGTGTTGTAGGTCTTGTGTCATGTAAGGCATTTTTTATGGTTCTTATGAGGTGTTATAAATGTCGCTGCAGGTTCATGTTTCGTGCGTGCGGATTTCCACTTTCTCACCAAGTGGAAATCCGCTGAAAGGTGGATGGGTACACAAGATGCTCAAAGTATGATCACCATAAGGGTACGTTTCCACCAGAAATGTGCGAGGATCCGTAGCGAGGCATGTGTTTGTTAAGGACCAATATAATTGCTTCATTTACCTAGCCTCGCTCAGCGCAAGCAATTCCATTGATTCTTGACAAACATATCCCTCGCTCCAGTCAACACTCCCATCTTCCTATGCCTAAATCTGGCCTTTAAATCGTTACCGTAAAAAGAATGAGGAAACTAAAATTAATAATCAAAATAATTGGTATGATTATCCATTGCGACCGGATTGTTGGTTGCAGTTGCTCTAATTGTAAGGAGTTAGAAAAGATTTTCATGCAGAAAGGAGGACACCACTTCTTGTTCGCTTGAGATAATTTCTTTTCAGTAGCAGCGGAACAATGACTCGGCCTGGAAACTAATAACTCTGCTATCGATTTTGTGGCATGAGTAAAGTGTGCTCTCAGATTGTACAGTTCATTAAAAAAAATTGGTTGTCTGTAAAGTCGGTTTACGGACGATAGTTTAACGTGACAACGTCATAACAAAACATTGATGAAATGATCGTAACGTTACAATGAGTCATCATTTTTCGTGCGTGCAGCCGGCGTTCATCGATTTATTAGACGTTGTCACGTCAAGAACTGTACATAGGTTGGATATAAAATGTCACGTTTGTTTTGACAGGCTATGAAAGCGACTAAACCACATGGAAAAAGGACATCACTCGGAACATAATCTGTTGTTTTTCGATGGTGCTACAGCATTTTTGACGGTGGCGGTTTTGGTGTTGTCGATTTTGAAGAAATTTGTGACAGAAATAGATTAAAACTTGGAGAACATAGGCTACCTTTTGTCACGAGAAAAGGGCTTGAAATAGGGGATGAAAGTTTGTGTGGGAGTAATAATAAATAATAATAATAAATCTAAATTCAAAATTCAAATTGATACAATAGAATAAAAAATCATGGATAATAATATAGGTAGAACAATGTTAGATGCCTATACTAGGAGGATCCTGTATCACAGGCGGCAAGAGCTCAACAATGTACTAAGAATCGTATAAAAAATGTTAAGAATATTTACTTAATATTAAAATAGTAACTGAGTTATATTAATTTATTTGATTAATCTAATTTGATTATTTAAACATATGTCCATAAAGACCATAAATGGATGTTTCTAGCTAAGTTTAGTTTTCGTTAAATTGTTTCTAACACTTAATTATATACTCATAGACAGCAAGGTGAACTGTTAGCGTCAGCAGAAATTTTAACTGGGTTAAAGTCAATGTTACACAATTTCTTTGAAGCAACTCATGTATTTTATTGTATTTGATTTTTGCACTGGGCGGCGAATTCACTAAGACAGCAACAAAATCAGGGGAAGTAGGTAGTACGTCATTATTGAAGATAATACCTTCGTATTAAGCGTTTTTGAAAAAATAGTACCTTAAAAATAAAAATGGCTGCCCAAAGCACTAATTCCGCGCGGACGAAGTCGCTGGCAAAAGCTAGTATACATTTTAAGTCAATCTGCCTCCTAACCTTTTCCCAAGTTTGTTGGGGTCGGCTTCCAGCTTAACCTGATGCAGCTGAATACCAGTATTTTAAATGGCGCGACTGCCTGTCTGACATTTACAAACAGTAACTGGGTGACAGAATACGCCGACGCAAAACTGATGTCAGATTTCTTGGCATCTGACTATCTGTTACGATTGTCTACAAATGTAAAGCTCGGCAGCATGTTAGAATGATCACCCATCGATCGACCTCGGGAAGCGTTGCTAAATATTGTTGATCGACGCTTTTATTTTTAATCAATCTCTTCTAGCAGTCAATATGAACAGTAATTATTAAAACACATACAAACGCCTTGAGCCATCACAGAATGCCACTATTCTTCTACCATTCTTTTGCCGCGATATTGATAAGGATAGTAACTACATATATTCTGTTTAGTTAGTAGAGCTCATTGCGCTGATGTTGGTAGTACAAATCCATATTTAACTCAGTTTTGTCTAAAATTCGTCTGTGTTTCCGAACGCATACAACCCTAATCTCTTCAAAATTAGAGTGAACAGGCTTCTTCTGGGTAAGCTCGCTCCATCGTCGACTTTGTCTCTGTCATCTATGACCTAGACTNCTCAGTTTTGTCTAAAATTCGTCTGTGTTTCCGAACGCATACAACCCTAATCTCTTCAAAATTAGAGTGAACAGGCTTCTTCTGGGTAAGCTCGCTCCATCGTCGACTTTGTCTCTGTCATCCATGACCTAGACTAGAGTCAAGAGAAAAAAATGGACTTATTGCTTATTTTGCTAGCGCGGCAGAGTTAGTTCTTTTTTGTTTCCTCCATGATATAGAGCTTCAGAGCACGTAATAAAGCGTTTCCGTACACAGTGTGCATTACACCGGAGCTAGTTGACACAGCTTGCGGTGCAACTTTCACTTCAAGTTGAGAGTTTGTTGTTCAATGTATGCCAAGTATGTTTGTACTTTGTCGGGTTTTACAGGAAGGAACACACATTCTGCATTGTATCGGCATTAATTAATATCGACTACCGAACCGATGACGTAAAGTAAGTTTGTGGAAGCTGCAAACAATGCAGTATTATAGTTTGTGTGTGGATGGAAGGATATGGAGAAGGAGCCCAAACAAATAATGCAAGTATTTCAGATAGATACAGTTGAAAATACTTTAGTGAACATGACTAATAGTTATCTATTTCATTCTTTCTTTTACTATTTTGTGACAAAGTAAATGAAAAATAAGGGTAAAAGACAACGTTGCGGTTGAGAGGGGAAAATGGATGCAGATATATATGGCGCCGACGCCAAGTAACTTTTTTCTGAATTAAGCTTTATTGCCCCACTTGTAGGCAAAGTTCTCCCCAAGGCCTTCCACTCTTCCCGGTGTGTAGCCTGCTCGGACCAATCCGTGGTGCATGCCAGCATTTCCCAAGCCTTCTTTCTTTCTAGCTTCCATTGCGCTACGAGCTTGGCCCATCTGTAACATAAGAGAAGGCTAATATTCTTTCGACGAGTAACTACACATTATCGGTTATTTGAAAGCAAAATTCAAATATAAAATGATTTCAGTCAAACGCTAACTCTATAAATGCAAGATATCGATTGAAGACACACGAGGGAATGAGTCTTCAATTTCCAACTATGATTGCCAGTGGCCTGGTCGGATAATTATTGGCTTGGTCATAGTAGACCTGGCTGTGTCCTTCAGTGCAGTAATTTTTGCCGTCATTTTATTTCATGGGAAAAACGACAGCTGATACTGGAATTATCTTATTATTGTAATAGACCTTCCGACATACGAATATTAAATGTAATCGGTCTATTTTTTAGCTTGAAAGAAATAAAGTAAAACCTTAATTTGACGACAGCCCATCATGTTTTTAGTTTTGTTTCTTCGATTTTTGATACCTACTTCCGAAATTAAAGTCATTTTATACTATGTAATATTTTTTATTTGAAAGTCGTTTGTATTTGTTTGATAATAAGATTTTATTTTTCACTATTTAGCTGTAACATTATTATTATTATAATAAATAAACCCAACACAAAAATGTCATCAATATCGCTCCATAAACAACAAAGTTATACCCGGTATTATATTGGTGAGATGAAAGTGAACCAAGCTGGCCTTACCCCATCAGATCGTACCGGCGTGATGTTTTAATATAAACTGCTGTTAAAAAATAAACATGTTATTTCAACAATCCCGGGAGATTTGATAACTGCATATTTGCGAGGTTCTTCATCAGATATTCACAGAATCGAAATGGCTACTCCGGGAAAATACAATCGAAATAAGGATCACCACAACCAAAATTAGTATTGACGAAGATATCACTGAACAAAAAAAAACAGTTGTTATTCAATTCGACTGGATAGTCGAATTAAAAACAACTCCTTTTTTTGAAATCGTGAGTTACAGCTCATTTTACGCGATTAATGTTTTTATTTTTCTTTTATAAATGCAAAAAAGTAGCAATTTGCACTCAGCTAACGTTTAGCATCAATAAAATAATTATGTACGTGCAGAAACTACCTCCTCAACATTAGAGCTCTATATAATGGGACCTTAGATAATGGGATAAGTAGTTGCTAACAGGACAGCTTCAATATTTTGCACAATAATATAATAATGCATAAAATCATTTAAAAATACTTTTATAACCTTGCTTTCTTTTAGATATTATTAGCAAATAAATGATTTGAAAATCTTATTTATTAAAGCAATAACTCGGGCTGCTACATCTACCTCTGTTTCAACTCATCGAAACATACAGCCGGTCGATTCTGTCAACATGTCGAAATGAAGGCTTGGGTGAAGTGGTCACGAGGTGAGCTGTCATTCCATCTTGATTATATGGATCAGATGACAGCTCACCTCGTAATCACTTCACCCAAGCCTTCACTTCGACATGTTAACAGAATCGACCGGCTGGTTATGAGCGCATATACTCACGTCATGAGGTCTAGTGACGCGCGGTGTAATATGCCATTGTTGGTCAGTTTTAGTGTCTATAATGCCACCGCAAGGAATTGACATCAACCGGAAATGGAACTCTCGCATTGAATTGACACTCAGAGATCGCACTTTGTGAAAATCTATTGCATGCAACTCTAGTGCTAGTTGCAACAGTCCTTACGTCGATTCGTTTATGCGCGCAAGTACCTGTACAGTGGTACCGGTGAACTAGTACTGATTTGTGGAGATCCAATATAATCCTAAGAATCTCGTTTGTTATGTAGGCACATATTTTGTGTTTCAACATATTATTTTGTTAATATGACTAAACAGTATGTTGAAACATAAAATATGTTTCAACATACTGATTATCTAAACTAATATTATAAAGAGGAAAGATTTATTTGTTTGTTACGATTTGGCTCAAAAACTACTGAACCGATTGTAAAAATTCTTTCGCCATTACAAAGCTACATTAACTTACATTTTATAGTCGAAAAAAAAATTTAGAAGAATAGATAGCTTACGAAAATTGTAATTACCTAAAGTAGCAAAATTTTGAGAAATAAATGAATTATTTGGCGTGCACTGAGAAAACTATTAAAGTATAAGCAATATTATTATTTATTATGTAAGCATTATTACCTGTAAAAAAGACTGCGAGGCTATATGGTTAAGTCACAGCGGCCGCTTTTTGTTAAAATTATTCAATCAAAGCCCAGTTTTAAAGAAAAAGTGATTTTAGATCGCTGGCCAGATAAAATATATTGAGTATAAAGGGAGTGCGGGTTTTCGAAACCCGGCCAGCGTTACTTCGATGCCCCCTCACACGCCCCGATAACAACGTCGCCTTTGATGACGACGAGAATGCTCTCCCAGGTCTCAACCAGTAGACTAAGATCACCTTGATATGGTGGATGCTGAAGTTGAAAATAGAGCTTCCCTCCCACCCGTTGAGGACCCGATAACCCCTGCCCCCCGTCATTCCATACGAGGTAAAGGAGATCATCGGGTGACTCAAACCTAGTAAAGCCTAGGTCTGACAGAATCACCAAAAGGCCGACTTTAAACCGCTTCCCTGATCATGTTGATGACCGCCATTTTCAACGGCGCTCTGTCCAACAACATGTTACAACAATCAGAGAAGAAAGAGGCTACCGTTATTGATATTTCTAAGCCAAGAAAAGCCCTAAGTCCTCCCCGTCCAGTTACCGCCCCATCTGCTCAACGCACTGGGCAAAATCTAAGCAAGACAAAATCTACGAGAGGTTTATTTATAAGCGACTCAAAGATTACGCTGAAGCGAAGAGCCTCACCCCCAACTAGCAGTTCGGTTTTAGAATCAACCACTCTTGCGTCCAACAGGTCTTCCCCATCGTTGAGCATATCAGCGACCGCTATCAACGCGGCTTTGAGAGACTATTTATAGAACCGCACCTTTCGGTACCGTATCGGTCACCCAATTCGCGCCGGTGTTCGTCAAGACAATCTGCTCGGTTTTCTCGCTATACACTAGGGACATTCTCACCCTATTTGCCAAAGATACGGCCATCTAACATACCGCCAGATGCGACAAGGCCATAGCTCAAGCCCTCCAACGATCCGCCGACGCCTTAGGCGATTGGTTCCGGAAATGGAGGTTTGAAGTTAATCCCGAGAAAAACTAGGCGGTCTCGTTCTACAGGCCGCAGGTTCTCATCCCTCGACCCCGAGCCCGATTACCACATTTGGTAAGCCGATCCTTTAAAAAGGATTAGTAACCTTACTTTCGGTGAGCACATAAAGACGGTACGTTCGCGTGCCGCTATTACTCTCGGTAGGCTTCACTCTATGCTGTGATCACGCAGCAAACTGTCCCTAAGATGTAAACTGCGCATCTACACTACGTGCATACGTCCAATTATGACGTGTGCGTGTGCCACATTCGCTCACGCTAAGTTTCCCGGATTCATAGGGTGCAAGTACTCCAGAACTGTTCTCTCCGAAAGGCACGGGCGCCCCGGGATTCGATAGGAATGAACGGCTCTATATCGATCTCAAGATCCCTACCATTAAGCAGTTCATGAAGCACCTTTCCAAGCGCTTCATTTAATCTGCAGTAAATCACCAGAACCCGCTTATCGTATCGGCTACCCTCTCAGATAAGTAGGATTCGCCGTCCACGGCATACCGTCGTCGACGACGACGACCACATCATCCTGATTCAGAAAAATTGACGGGAAACCACCATTCTGGTCCATACCCCACAATGGGAGCCCTTAGCGAGCGGTCATTTAGATTATAGTAGTTTTTAGGCCCTGGAGCCTAATAATGTTTACTTTTCTTTCTGTGTATTGAACATGTTTTAAGCCCTCGAATTTAAATTAAATAACATTTTGAAAAATTTAATTTACTGCCAAGTGCATCTCCTCCCCAAATGTTTTTATATATAATATGTATATGTCACCGATAAATTGCAGACTCCGTAAGATTATAAAGAGTCTTAGATTATAATTTCTCGATATATTTTGAAAAAATCGTTTTTATACAATGAACTCCATCCAAATTCAATAGTTTCCAATATATCCGTACCATATTAAAAAATAGTTAGCATTTTATTTATAGAACAATTTTACGCGACATTTTACAATGTAACAGCGTTTGCAATGTTCCGGTGACATATACATACTCAATACCCAATCTATACTACTGCGTTGTAAAAAAACATAACAGATCTAAAAGCTTTAGAAATAAAATGAAAACGAACACCTGTACTCGAACAAAGAAACCATATGAATGTCATGATAAAACTTTCAATGCGAACTGCATTTAAATTCCATCTTCCTTTTATCAACCATCTTAGAAGCATACAAGACCTATCGAAGAATATTTAGACGACATATACATATTGACTGGCCTGTTGGTCGAGTGGTTAGTGACTCTGACTGCTTAGCCGGAGGTCGTGGGTTCGATTCCCAGCCAGGACAAATCTTTGTGTGATAAGCATGATCATTTGTTCTGTGTCTGGGTGTAGTATGTCTATAATATGTATGTATTTAGAAATATATAAGTATGTTTATCAGTTGTCTGGTTGCCATAGCACAGGCTCTGCCTAGTTTGGGATCGGATGACCGTGTGTGAGTTGTCCCAGGATATATTATTATTATTATATTATTATTATTATATATTTATTCTGCAATACACTTTGAACGCAATACTACATTGCGCTCAGGCCGTATATCCCACGTATTTGAAATGCATCAAATGAAATTCCCGATGTGTGATCCACTATCCGCTTACTTAAATCCCGCTGAAGGGGAACGTGCCTCAGTGATACACGGAGGATTTTTCTTCAGGTTTTACAAGCAAGGGAATTAGAATGGCGTGTGCCCATTCGAGATACACAAAGAGTGTTGCAGCTTGCATTTACTCGTGCAAAACATTAAATCCCACGCTTTAGTTCTTTAAAGCTTATTGTGTTCAGTGTTTGTTTTAAGTACGATGACAGCAGAGTATTGCGAAAGAAAATGTAATAAAAAGTGTGTGGTAAAATACTTGTCTTGTAAAAAATATCGTGTAAACTGTACCAAATGAAAATAGGTTCATTCATTTCATTCAATGATTAATGCATTTTACTTTCTGAACTATTGGCACAAACCTAGACAGCAGGTAACCTTTTCGTGTTCTTAAAAGGTCAATACATTTAAAGTTTAACCACACCGTGACTGCCCTTTATGCCTTCTGAAACATTTATTTAATAAAATTGGAATCATAATAGGGACTGTCCTTTTCTAGTTTATTATAAATAAATAAATAATAAATGGGGTAATTTCCTGGATAGAAGAATAAATCATCCTTTTGGTCCGTCAGTCATTTTGTGCCTTTCAAATCAATAACAAATTGACAAAGATAAAGGGCATCAAAGTTCAGGAGTGGGAGTAGGTGATACCACTTCTTGGAAAAAGTGAACCATCGCGTGCCGTCACGCGAAATTTCAAGGCTCTGTATCGTCTTCATTTTTTAAATATGTGTCAAAAGAAAAAAATCGTGTTCAATATTTTTTGTTAATCTAGGTAACTGACGGACCAAGTACCATCACATCGACATTTATGCGTTGTTACTATTTATTTTTAACCGACTTCAAAAAAAGGTGGAGGTTCTCAATTCGTCGGAATCTTTTTTTTTTATGTATGTTCCCCGATTACTCGAAGATGGCTGGACCGATTTGGATTTTTTTTTTTTTTTTGTTTGAAAGTGTATACTTCCTAGGTGGTCCCATGATCATCAAATCAGGATCTGATGATGGGATCCTGGAGAAATAGAGAGAATTTCTCAAATTTTATGGGCACACTAGAAGCGATTTGGGTAGTTTTTGGAAGAGTTCTTTCTCGGAGTGGTTCCATTTCAATTAGGCGAAGATCTGATGAAGAACTTCGGAGATAGGCAACAGAACTCCTCAATAAATGATAGTAAATGGACTGGGATTGCTGAGATCTCATGTCTGTCTATTGTTTTCACCAAGTTATAACATAACATCACGCCGGTACGCTGTAAAGCACATGTGAACCACTAAAAAGTGAGAAAAAAAATAAAATATTTTTAAATTTTTCCGAAATTAAAGTTATTTTATACTTTAGTGTTTTTTATTTGGAATTTGGTTGTGTTTTTTTGTAAAAAGTTTTTTATTTATTACAGCTATCATTACAGTCACCCAATGCGATAATGCAGAAAAAAAATAATAATAACAATAAAAATACATTTCAGTTCATTAATACAATTCAATTAACATTTATAACATAAAAACAAAACAATACAATAAACAAAATAATATTATTTCAATCAATCTAAATTAAACTAACTACATATACATCATATTATAATTCTTGTTCAGATTAGTTGTTTTGTGCAAAATAAAAACTAGTACTCCACCTAACCCACGAAACGACAGTTGGTTTATAAAAAATGGGTTAAAGATACTATCCACTAAAGTAAATAGTGGCCGACGGTAAAATGGCCTTTGGTTATCGATTGGACAGTTAGTGGCACTCAACGTGGGCCTAACTTGATAATAGTTACACACTTATGAATGTCTGTACAATACACATTTTCTAGTTTATTTTCCAACATGTGGTCCAACAAAAGGAACACAGGGCCTGTTGCGGGTTTTAAACGTACGGAACTCGAAAGCGTTAACGTTGTCTACTTATGTCAAATCGTATTAATCGTAGTACAAATTGACGTTTACTAAAAAAAGTGCACTGAAGCAAAAGTAAATATTAGTGGATCCTGATTTACTCGAGCGAATACTAAGGCCGGATCAACTAGTACCGTAATCTTTTAAATGGGGCACAAAAAAAACAGTTTATACTGTTAAAATTATAATCGCAGTTTTGAGAAAAATTACTTGATTAAGTCGGTACAACACAATCAGCTTACAAAGTTCCCACTGGCTTGATTTCTCTCCCTGAGTGGGTCCGGGCCACATTTTACCGTCCAGGCCACATTTTACCGACCGTGTGGTTTAGCACCCGGCATTAAACTCTTTACCAGGACCATTTCGCATACGTCCAATTCAAGTTTTTAACTCATCCTCGACTGCGCTATGATTTTATAAATGTCTTACCCATGTAAAGTTCTGCAAGTTACCACCGTCTGTAGTTTGCTTCTAAATATGTAGGTCGTTACATTACCCGATCGTGAAGAAAGCTTTTAATATTATTGTGAATGCTTCATCATCTGTGGTCATCATCCAATAACTACTGAAGTGACGACTAGGTAATATAAACGTATTTCATCGTTTATTTATCTTTCTGGCTATAAGTGAAAACCCTATCAAAATCCGTTGCGTGCTTTAGAAGAAGTGTATGTAGTGTGTATAATGCTGTCTGTGCTTTACAAATGTACTTTTTACCGACTTCAAAAAAGGAGGAGGTTTTCATTTTGGTTGTATTTTTATTTTTATGTTTGTTACCTCATAACTCCGTCATTTATGAACCGATTTCAAAAAGTCTTTATAATTACATCCGATTGGCACCATAGACATTTCATCAAAATCGGTTCAGTAGTTCGGTTTTTAAATCTAAAGCTGGAAAAAATATGTCATCCAAGCACACGGAATTGCGTATTTTTTTTTCTCGTATCTTTACAGTGGTGTTGTTGGGTGTGGGGTACCGCTAAAAATTGAGAAATAAAAAACTTTATTACGAAAAAATACAACCTTTTTACGTTTACTCCTTAGTGTATTTCATACAAACAGGCAATACAGAAGGAACCAGAGAGTGCAATTTATCTGAACGATTTTTACAGAAATTGAAACATCACTCTCAGTCTCTCCCTAAAAGTCCTAGGGAGAGAGAGAGAGAGAGAGAGAGAGAGAGAGAGAGAGATGTGTTTTAAAAAAATCTTAACTTACTTTCTAGGCCTAGGTATCTTGCGCATACAAATTAAGTTTAATTTATTACCAACTAGCGAACCGCCCCGGCTTCGCACGGATGCAATTTGGAGTTGTAATACTGTCGCGAAACCGCCTGTATTTTTATAAAGCGTTTTAAAGTTTTAAATAATTAACGTTTGCAATTATAATTACAAACTAACAAAATTATTCCTAGTTTAAAAACATTAAATGTGAAGGTAAATAAGATTGAGTGCCTTTTCATTCGGTTGCCGGGTAACCGGTGCCGACTATCCGGTTACACATTCAGCTTTCACACAAGACGATTTTGTATCCCGTAGCGTCTAGACCGTCACCGCGAGTACGGGTGCGTTGAACTACGTATAGGTACATTAATATATATTTTTTTTCTGTTTTTTATTAGAAATGGAACGCGAACAATTGATTGCACTGTGGATTTTGCACCGAAGATATCGCCGCCAGAAAACAGTATGGAGCATTCTATACTTCATTTCCAGGCCTGCTAAAAGATCAAGAGAGGATTTCACGTCATTTCACTTTCGAAGGTCCATACATCATAGCTTCACCTTCGAAGAGTTTTGGGTGACTGGCCGCCGCCACGCCGGCCGTTGCGAATGAAAACATGTGCGCCTTCCATACAATGCGCGTTCGGCTGCCGGCTAACCGGTAGACTAGCGACCGGACGCGCGCGCAGTGGTGGATCCGGCGTGTACCCAGCGATCGCTTGCCGGACAAATTACGCCGGTACGTGTGAAAGCTAACGTGCATGGTTACACACTTCGCCGCCGGGTATCCGGCACTGGCTACCCTGCTACCGCGGCGTGTCGTATTTCACCGTCCGTCATATTTCAGGCAATTTACACAAAACCTTTTTAGCGCGAACAGATAGACATGTAGACAGACAGGGCGGGGAACTTTGTTATAATAATATGTAGTGATAATAAGGACTTGCCTTGGCTTCTTTCTTTCTTTATTTCTATAGCCAGGGAAGGTACTCGTCAGTGCGTTAGTTTTCCTTTATTCCATCCAACATGTTGGATTACCTACGTATCCATGGGTACCATCACACACGACAAACTCATTAACGGTCACGTGACAATTTAGTAGTGATTGATATTGCCACACAAAATTATCTATGCTTTCTATGTAATGTTCCTTGTACCTGTGTCATGTGTTGACCTCTGAAGCTCTTTATGTGGACAACGACCTTGATTGATTTCTATTTGGGGATAATAATAGGATGTTAAGTAATTTTTTGATCAACTTAATGCAATTTATTTTCAGAGTACTGATTAGTAAACATAACGTCACGCTGTATATACCCAAAGGTTAGGCAGAGGTTCAATACTCCCCCGACCGCAAGCCATTTTCAAACTCCACGTAAAAGGGGTCGCCTGTTGCTTCTTACTTGGCACAAATCCAGACTCCTGTCTGCTACACTACTACATTTCAGTCAAGTCACTCGATAGGTACTATTAGGGGAGCGCCTGGGGTTTTTACCTCGGGCTCTTATAACAGTGAATGTAATTTAAAAATTCAAAATGAAATGGTTATCTAATAATATGTATAAAAAGTTTACCTAGTAAAAATGTGCTTTTGATTTGAAAAAAAAAATGTTTTTTCTCAATTCAAGTAGTAGATACTTATTTCGCTTTAGAATATCTTTGTATATCAAACTTAAGGCAGCGTATTATTTATATAAACATAGTAAATAGAAAGAAAACAGGCCAAGAGCGTGTCGGGCCACGCACGGTGTAAGGTTTCGAACTTTATCTCTAAACCATGACAGAAAATTTAATCATTTTGCCGCTACGATATCGAGAAATTATTAATATTGCCTAAATTATGAAAGCACAATTGGACAGTACTCTGACGAAAAAATTAGGACACAGGACAAATTTTTTTTTTTTTTTTTGCCTTCGCCCCTACCGCCGCTACAGAAAACGCCCCAGGCGTCGGGAGCCCCAGGGCAATCACCGGCCAACGAGGCGTGGGCCTGCGGACGGCGAGCGTTGGGTGGCTCGCTGTCCGGTCACAACCATGCCCGGGTCGAGCGCGCGTTGGGTTCCACGCGCGCCTCAAAGAGATGTCAGCATAGGAGATAGGGCCCGCCAGAGCCAGAGCCTGCCAGGGTTGCGGAATTTGTTCGGAAGAGTCACCGTAGCCCTGGAACGCAAAGGGCTTTAGAAGGAACACGGATGGGTTTTTTTTTTATTTCACATTCTTAAAAAAAAAGAACAAACTTTTATAATTGAAAAATGACAGACATCGAAATACGTCACGGTTAATTCTCCAACTGCAAATGTAAGTTTGTAATCGCAAAAAAATATGTCTATGATAATGTTTTACAACAACAAAGTTAAGTTTGTCCTTCAATCTAGCCTGTTATCTTTTTTTCAGAGAAAAGAAAGTGTTGTCATAGTTTATTAACTTCCGTAGTACACTAGGAAAAAATCAAGACTCGATCGAAACCCGCGGTGCGCGAGTCTGAGTCACACTTGTCCGGTTTTTTATTTTCGCTCTAAGTTTCTTATTTTGTTTTGCTTAAATACATCATACTTCCGTTATGAGTAAGAAAATACATTATATTATGTTTTAACAATGGTTTTTAAAAAGATGTTCTATCTTCTTTGTGTTTATGCATGTTCCATAACTTCATAGATCTAAGATAATAAAGTATTATTTGAACATACAATTCGCTGTCTAGACCTCGAAGTGGTTTCCTTCGCAGTGAAAGCCCAATCCTACTAATATTATAAAACTAATATTATAAACGCGAAAGTTTGTAAAAGAATGTATGTATGGATGTATGTTTGTTACTCTTTTACGTCAGAACGGCTGAACGGATCTTGATGAAATTTGGCACAGAGGTAGATTATAGTTTGGAATAACACATAGGATACGGTTTTTATCCCGGGAATATGTTCCCTTGGGATAATTATCGACATTCATGCGAGCGGAGCCGCGGGCTGCAGCTAGTATACACTATATACGCGGCACAATGTGGCTTTAACAGAATTGCTTTGAATCCCCAAATAGGTACACTATACACGCGGTGTGCCGCGTATATAGTGTATATTGGCCTTTAAAGCTTCAAAGCATTTCTGTTGCAGTCAACAGTCCGACAGTCAACAGAAATGCTTTGAAGCTATGTGAAGCATTTATTTCTAGGCAGGCTTCGACGCAGTCGTGAGTGCAGTCTTCGGGGAACTGTGACATACTCGTAATTGGCAAGTCATTGAAATTTCGTGTCTTGAGCGAGTACAAATTGACAAAGCATAATACCGGTTATACACTCTATTTGTCCCAGAATGCAACAGCCAATCTGCCTTGCCTTTTTCCAACGGGGTCGACCTCCAATCTAGCCGGATCCAGCCGAGTATCGGTATTGTTACATCGAACGACTGCCGATCTGACCTCCACAAAACAGTAACTGAGTAACGCGATACTTCTTGGCAAGACTGATGTCAGAATTTTTATCTAGCCTCAGACCATTTGAAGAACTGTCACAGGTCTGATTATTTTAACAAGTGTCAAATGACGGCCGGGACCTGCAGCTTAGTTTTGGTGTGACACGGATGGTCACCCGTCCGCGCACCGACCTCGTCAAGCGTTGCTTAATCTTGGAAATCGACCCGTTTGTCTGTTATTACTTAGCCAAGAGCTCCTCGATAGTGCATACAACATAGTTGCAAATTATCGGTCAATCAGCCCAGGCGGCGGCGGCGGTACAAAGCTAGAGTTATTACTATTTATTAATTCGTCCTTTTTGACCCCAAGTTCTAGCAACAAGATCTGGGTTTATTAAATTGACCTGAAAGGCTGAAATAATGCAGAACAGCAACTCGCTAGTTAATTAAAAATCGTGGATTGATTGTTTTTAGGGTTCCGAACTTTCGCCGATTTTCACCGAATCTTTTGGACCGGTTCTGTTTAAATCTGGTACACATATAAAATTCTGTGTCTCAAACACGGACATGTTAAGTAAATAATTTCGAATATGGTGTCACTTTTGGGACCAAATTAGAAAGTAAAAAAATAAGTTTTTCAAAGTGTAGGTACCTACCATGTGATATTTTAAATTAAAGGTTTTTTTAATGTATTTTTTTCTGTTCTGAAGTGATTTAAGAAATTTGATGAAAAATTACCATTATCCCTTTATCTTTAGTTTTTAGTTCAGAAGCTTTATTAAAGGAACATGATACAAAATATTATATATTCGTGCGGGAACCTTTACACGCGAGTCCGACTTAGCCGTTGTTTTAGTCAAGCGTTAGAATGATGGACCAGGCTTTTATTCACATTTATTAAACGACCAAACATATGAACGAGCTCATTGCCAGTAATTCGGCTCGCAACCCAAAAAATCCTAATTGAAAACCTGATTTCACTTAAACTAACGAAATTCTATCGGTGAATCTTAATATAAATATTTCTTGTGTACGTGTGTATGTCACTGAACTCCTCCTAAACGGCTGGACCGATGTAGATGAAATTTTTTGTGTGTGTTCAAGGGGATTCGAGAATGGTTTAGATTCACAATTGGACCCGGCAGGTGGCGCTGCAATCGATTTATATAATTTCGTTGTACACAAAGCAAACGTTCGGACAGGACAACTAGTAATTATGTATAATTGCAAAATGAAGACTATCTGACTGGATTGATGCCTCCCACGTAAGTTGTTGTTCCCATAAAATTGCGATACTTATAGAATTGATATCCTTTAAATCAGACAATTTAAGTTAAAAAGATCAAAACCAAAATCTTGTGGGTTACAACAACTTACGCGGGATGTATCGTTTTTTGTTACGTTTCTCGTAACTAAGAAAAAAGACAAGACGCAGTTAAAAAAAAATGGAATTGTGATCATTCTAAAACCTATGATAAACAGAGACAACACTACTTACATGTGTCGTAACTAGCATGTCATTCCATTGTATATTACTACGTTTTTCGTGACAAGCATAGCAGAATAACTTCTGAGGGGTGTCTCTTCTATCTATTCAAGTACCTATTCATCCAATGCATCTATTTATCCACTGTTTTTTTTACAAATCCCTATTTTAGAACAATCTTATTCATACATGTAGATATTTGATAGTAGGCAAATATCGAATGACTGTAACCTTATTTCATAACTGGCTGCATCTTTATTCTCCTCGAATAATAGAACTAAAAAGCATATAAATTGGATAAGTGGGCCTCGAGTTATCAATGCACTAACGGACAGTCAGAGTGACCCTTCATTTTATATAAATGTATGCATGAGCGTCTATAAATAAGGGGGGTGTTTAGGGGGTCCGGACCCCACCCCCTATTTGGCACGACGAGCATACGCGCGTACACAACGTAAATTAAAAATCGCTAATGAATATTGGACGGATGACACGCATAATCCGTGCCCCAAAATATGTAATTACTAGCACTTGGACCTTCCTCCCCCCCC
>NDFZ01005195.1:0-60236 GCA_002192655.3 Mamestra configurata
AAGGAATCACAATTAAATTAATAATAATTTTAATCAATTCAATTTTATGCATTGTATTTTTTTTGACGTTTACATCCATCGTTTACGTCGTACGTTTTTTGTTAATTAATAGCAAAATTATAATGATTTAAAGGTATTATTCTTCTAGTGAGACAAAATTAATTAGTGACAATCAGTGAAGTCATAATAATCCAACGGTTAAGAAGTCTGACTGGCGAGCGATATGTCGTGAGTTCAAATTCGAACACCTCATGTGGTGCTGTTGAGATGAACCTAATTAAACATAACGTTATGTTTAGCTAAAAGTGATTAAATTTTATTTAACACTAATAACCACAGATCGGAATAGGTAGACTATATTTACCTAATTTTTGTGGAAGTAAGTACCATAGAGTTGATAATACCTCCTCTAAAATCCCGGAATCATAAACATGACGATTGTATCCCGGGATTTAAGAAATTACATAATTATTATATTGAATAATCTTATTATGTTTTTAGAGTTCCGTACATACTAAAACTATTAAATTAAATAGCTTTGTTTTCGCACAACTCTTTCTTCTTTAGATTCTTCAAATCAATCATTTGTAACTATATTAAAAGTCTAGTTCGTTTTTATAATCCCGTGTTTATATACACATGATTCCATTTATGATTCCGGGACTTTACAGGAGGTATTATCAACTCAATGGTACTTACTTCCACGAACATGAGGTAAATATAGTCTACCTATTCCAATCTCTGATAATAACTAATATTAACAAATAAACTAAACTTACAAAACTAAAATATAGCATCAAAAAAATTTGTCCTCAACGCTGTCAGCGGGTACTGTGCCCAAGAGACTGGCGGCATTGCCACGTTGAATGGCATTACTTAGCCTCTGGCCAAAGTAAAAGCCAGCTCTTGGGTCACGGGAAGTGTCAAGCAGCCGTTTCGAAATTTAAAAGAGATTAGTAGTATTATGAATACTACGTTGATGATAAACATAAGAACATTAATGCAATAGCTGTCCGTGACAATGAAATGGGAGGGCAATGTACCTACAGCCCTGAAGCCGTTTGAAGTCTTCTTTCTATTGATATTGAGGCATTGAACTGATTATTTTCTTTTCATAACATATTAGGTACAATCCACTGCAGCTTTACTTTAAACGAAAACATCAATATATTATTAGATGTTTTTTATTATTATTTTTCAATTCTAATAGATACTAACAATTCTAAAAACAATTCAGAATTTTCTGTGATCAATGTGATCATTTTGGGGATCTCAATATAGGTACCACATAATTATACCTACATATTTTTGCTGGGGAGTTTGTTGCACCACTTCTTGTTTTTTTGGGGGAGTGTCTTTATGTAGAACTTTGACGTTCAAAAAGTGCTGGGACTCATTTGAGTAAATGACTTTTGATTTTGATTGATTTTGATTAATAAGTTATGATATTGAGCATCTTTTAGACGTAGGAGATTCCACACATTTTTTTTTAATTTTTGGGGAATCAAACCCGCTCAAGGCACCAAGGCAGGTTATTTGTGTACTCGTAGCTTACTACGAGTACACAAATAAAACTATTCACTGATCCTCTGCGCTAATCATTCCATCATTAGATCTTTGCAAGTTTTGTTCGAACCTGTACCTGTATGTACAATTCAAATGCGGCCAAGGACAACCTTCGGCTGGTGCAGGATTCTTACTCTTGCAGAATGAGAAAACAAAACTCGAATCGGGCTTTTATTTCGACGTTATGGTCTGAAATCGATTATAGTTAATACTTGATTATAATTTAAATAGTGTAACGCGTGCCTAATGATTGAATACTGGTCAACTGATAACAACATCTAAATACTAGTATAATAAAGCTGATGAGTTTGTTTGTTTGTTTGAACGCTATAATCTCTGGAACTGCTAGTCGGACTTGGAAAAATTATTTTTGTTTTTGTGTATGATAGCCACATTCATGAGGAAGGCTAAGGCTACGGCCACGGGAACGGGAAAAAACGGGATATACGCGTACGAAGTCGCAGGCAAAAGCTAGTCCTTAATAATAATAAAAAAATCGATAGTTTAACGTGACAACGTCATAACAAAACATTGATGAAATAATCGTAACGTTACAATGAGCGTAACGTTACAATTAATCATCCTTTTTCGTGCGTGCAGCCGGCGTTCATCGATTTATTAGACGTTGTCACGTCAAAAAAACAAACAAAAGCATTTATTTCAAATATACCATTTTAATGTAAAGGTTCTATATACCATTTAAATACATCAATGATAGAGATTATAATAAAAGAATTGGTTCAAACACGGCCACACTATTCTGCATGTACTCGTAGATCACGTTTGTGATTGAACTTCCTTCCGGTCAGCCTTCAAGTTTTTCCTCCTATCTACCATCCGATAACTATTTATTATCTACGAATATTATTGTGGTCGCCAAATCAAAACCAGGAAAGTCAAATCAACTTTAGAACACGTTAATCTATCTACTTTAAAATATCAATCAAAGATGTTAATCTTCGTGTGCATAGTTTAGTATGTGATCACGATCAGGATCAAATATTCAATATCACGATTATTTCACTATTGTTGATGTTATGATGCTATATTAATAACTAAATTCTGCCATCTATCCCCACCTATCTCTTAGCCAAAATTCATCAAAATCGGTACAGCAATTTCAACGTAAAAGCGTAACAAACATGGTCACTTCCACATTTATATAGGGTTTTTTCAGAAGTGCTTGGTCTTATTAATGACTTTCTAAATTTGATACACAGTAAGGAAACAAAAGCAAAAACTACTTAAAAAAATCACAGAAAAGCACTTTTCAGGCAGTTTCATGCAGTTGGTGGCATTTATTGTAGTTCAATCACCTATTTATGTACATTTTTTTTATTGTGAGTTCTGGGACTGCGTGGGTCATTGTTTTTTTTTCTTTTCAGATACTTAACTTATTATCATTGTCTAGCTAATTGAGTACTTTATGTGGCCTACTACATATTACTCAAAAGTAATTTCTTTGGTACTGTTCTTAATTGAGCTCCATAGTAGAGCTCAGTTGAGCTTGGACCCTTGCAGTTGAAGGTATAATTTATTCAGCTGAGCGAAAATATTGGCTTCGCGGACCACTTCTAGTGCTATCCGGGACCACTGGTTAAGAACCACTGAGCTAGGTACCGACTACAGGCAAAGCATACGCTGACCGGTCCAGTCCACTCAAATCTGTAATGTGCTTTCTTAAAAATAGGCCTACTTTAATTACCCCACATGTTTTTCTATGATCTTCAGAGGAGATATTGTATGGATTTTTAAAGTGTTCATCTAGTGCAAATCACAAAAACGATTGACATGTAAAAGTGTAATTATAATTATTTCGACGGTTCTCATAATTTAATAGTTTTTCGTCAGACCTCCCCGTGCATAGGTATACAAATTGTAACTTTACCATTCCAACAATAAAACTCAATTCAGAAAATCGAAGACATGTCTTTTAATAAACAATAGTGCCGTTGTCCCATAAGCAAAAGTAATAATTAATTAATTCCCATACAATTAAATAAACAAAAAAAAAGCAGTCCTTTTTCCATTGCTCAACTTCAAGTCAAGAGCAAACCCAGATTAAATAAAAAAAAACACTTACTCGAAAAAATAAATAAAATTTAAATACATATGTAGTATTCAGACACTATAACAAATGGCTCACATATCTTTTTTCGTACGCTGAGTCGTTTCCATGGGGCTATATATATACCAGCGGCTAGTGGGGGCTGCCCGGCGACCAGTGGTGGCTGACCAGCGACCTGATATTATAAACACTATGAATTTAAACACAAATACCTAATGATCAAATTCAAAACAACAATGAATTAGAATACCCAATGCAAAAATAAAAACTAAATAAATAAGATTCTTGTACTTCCATCCGACTGGCCTGTTGGTCGAGTGGTTAGTGACCCTGACTGCTAAACCGGAGGTCGTGGGTTCGATTCCCACCCAGGACAAATCTTTGTGTGATGAGCATGATCATTTGTTCTGTGTCTGGGTGTAATTTGTCTATAATATGTATGTATTTAGAAATATATAAGTATGTTTATCAGTTGTCTGGTTGCCATAGCACAGGCTCTGCCTAGTTTGGGATCGGATGACCGTGTGTGAGTTGTCCCAAGATATTATTATTATTATTATTATTCTAATGACATTTATTTGACTTATTTTTTTGAAAAGAAAAGTCTTAATAAGAAAAAAAGAAATAATATATTCAGCTCAGCAAACAAAAGGGTGATCTTGACTTGGTAGGAAAAACGTGCAAACCTGAGCGCTAGCATATTTAGGATTCCGTACACGAATTACGCAAGCGCAACTTCGGCATTCAATCAAATTGAAATTCCACCTTAATGTGGCGTTAAACCTCTCATTAGGATAAGCTGATTACCACGACTGTTTCACACTGGCCAGCGCAGCGGCCTGGTCCACGAGATAGTCGAAAATTCTCCCAAGAGATCATACTCCCGGGATGAACATTATCCTGTGTCGTATTTCAAGACATAGTCTACCTGCGAGTCGTGTTCACATCCTGCGAGGATTAAGCAGTCGGTGACATTTTAATATTAGTATGTATGGATAAGAATACCTAGTATGGATTTATATTTATTTATCAGATCAATTCCAGTTTTTCTCAGAACAGGAAAATATGGCAGACAAACTAAAATTAAAAAGAATTTACCAAACCGGTGTTGAGTAATCTTTTTTAATGAATGTTCCCTACATTCATAAAAAAAAAAGATTCCGACGAATTAAATACCTCCTCTGTTTTTGAAGTCGGTTAAAAAGAAAAAAATTTTTAAATAAACATATTTCAGTTAAATTATATTTTTATCGACTTCAAAAAAGGAGGGGGTTCTCAATTCGTCGGAACCTTTTTTTTATGTATCTTCCCCGATTAATCGAAGATGGTTGGATCGATTTGTATTTTTTTGTTTTGTTTGAAAGAGTATAATTATATACTTCCCAGGTGGTCCCCTGATCATCAAGTCAGGATCTGATGATGGGATCCTGGAGAAATAGAGAGAACTTAACGCTTCAAATTTTATAGGCACACTTGAAGCGATTTGGGTAGTTTTTAGAGAGTACTTTCTCGGAGTGGTCCCATTTCAATTTGGTGAAGATCTGATGAAGAACCTCGGAGGAACTTCCATTTCGGAAGTCGGTGTCAAATAACGGAGAAACAACCAACAATACCAACTTCCGAAATTAAAGTTATTTTATACTTTGTATTGTTTTTTTATTTGGAAGTCGATCGTATTTTTTCTTATTTAAATACTTATTGCAACTGTGACTTACGTCAGCAGTCTTAACTCTGCAACATTTAGATTTTCAAAGTAACTTCTGTAGCTAAAATGTATGTTACTTATATGGGTACATAATGTAGCTACTTAGTTTAAAGAAAACCGGTTTTGTTTGCTATGCATTGCAGCGATTTACCTCAAGTGCAAAAGTATAAGCAGTGCTTATCTATGGACAATTTAGCAAATGCGTGACCGATGATAGTGAAATCAATATATATGTCACAGCGAAAGTAATCAATCCGGATATTAAAAATACCATCCAGCCATTATATAATATCTACTCAGAAAATTAACACAAAATTAATTGAATTATCTAGCTATTTTATGAAATATCTTATAAGACTTGGATAAAGTAATAAAGAACGAATATTACTACTATTACGAGGAGAAATTAGGATGCAAGAGCGAGCGAAGCGAGCTCGGGACTTGGGGCACCCCGACTCGGACAGGTTAGGTTAGAAGGGGCGAGCGAAGTGAGCGAATTCAGATGCCGCTATCATTTTCATGGGTATTTTTTTTTTAACCATTGAGCTCCCACTACGCCTTTTTAAGCAGCATTAAAGTGTTTTGAGGTTAGGTTACAATCATTAGTTTTTCTCAGAAATGATTCGTTACCTGTTCATGGGAGAGGGTGCACCCCCCTGTGGGTGAGGTCATGGAAGAAGCCGCGGGAAACAAATATTCTACTATAATTTGGGAAACGAAAAAGACAATGGTGATGATTTCCTTAAACACTCCTTAAAAAAGTGTACTCGGTAAATATTGTTAGTACCTAAGCACAATAACAATGCCTCGTGCTATATCAAAACAAAGTGAACGGAAGTCGTCTAATACATAGATAATGACTTCCCGGAGCTCTTAATACTGTAGGGGGAAACTCGAGAGAAAAATCATGACATGTCTGACCAATGGGTATATTTCCACGAACATAGAAGAGCTCACGAGTTGAATACTAATACTATTCTATGGCTGTAAAAAGAATATAATTCCTCTATAAGTCCTACATAAGAAACTGCAACCAATCTGCCTATTATTTTCCCAAATATGTGAGTACCACCAACATAGTATCCTTTGGTAACACAGTACCCTTTGGTTACACAGTACTCCTTGGTAACACAGTACCCATTGGCCAAACTAGTTTACACTAAAGCCACGCAAAATCACGTGTACTTTTTGGTTCCAAATATTTAAATAAAACAGAATATTATATGATTTGTTACCAACCCCCCCTCCTTTCGAGTCTCACGTGATTAACGGACGACCCTCTACCTTGTCAAAGATTTACAAAGGACAGCCGGGACCAAGAGCTTAACGTCCTTTCCGTAGCACGGAGGAATCGCTCTATGCTAAGATGGTAACCCATCCACAGACCTTAACCAAGAACATCGACCCGTACGGCTGTTATTTTATACAGGGAGTTCAAGAAGTGCGTAGTCAGGGTCATGTTGCTGATATACATTAAGGAAAAAAAATAAATAAAAAATCGACCACATTAAATCAGTGATTGAATTGAACCAAAGTAGTAAAGTAGTAAAGTACAAACTGCTTGAACAGTCATTTTAGTCGTCTTTTGAGGTCGTTTTTTTTTTAAAAACCTTTTAAAACAAAAAAAAAATTTGTTTTGCTTTAAAATTTACCTTAATGTACCTACGCACTTGTAGCGAATGACCATGAAAAGAAAATACGAATCTTCCTACAAGTTGAACATAAGAAACTGCGAAACCCTGAAAAGATAAAAAATGTTTTATTATATTATGTCATTGTATTTCCCGGAACTACTATGTATTGTAGTAATTTCGTCACAAAGATAAACGCGTCTAATCTTCAGTTGGTTTTGGAAGTCGGTAAGATTATTTGGCTCTATATCTGTATTTAGTCTTATTTTACGTACGCACATAACGCACAAACGCTTAAACGCAGTCAACTGTGTTCTGATAAAAGTAGGAAAATGTTAATTATTTGACTTCTTGATGCCTAAAACGGCATGAATTTTATCCCTCCTGAACGATTTCGGCCATTGCCTTCCAGACCTCCACAATCTGTTAACTGGGCAACACACTACTTCTTGGCAAGTGTCAGATTTTCTGGCTTTTGACAATCCGTAACCCAAAGATCTACAAATGACAGCCGTGACCAACGGCTTAAGATGCTTCTCGAGGCACGGAGGAGTCTCGGTATGTTAAGATGGTCACCAATCCACAGACCGACCTCGGCTTGAATATTGGCCTGGCCGGGCTTTAATTATTTAGCCACGAGCTCCTCTGTAGCGTAGTGTTTCTTACAATAATTAGTTAAAATAAACTCAGAAACAAAAAAAATGGCTCTTTTTAGATTAATTTGTTAAGAGACCATCGTGTACACTTAGTGTGGCACGCGCACTGGCATTTTCTTGCATAAGATGCTTGGATTAGGTTATCAAGGCAAAGACAATCGAGCTATCTGTGAGGTACCTACTAAGTAACATTAACAACATTGTACTTGTCTGGTTCAAGTCTAAATCACACGTGTAACAATATTGAGCAATGTCTTTATACTTTAGGTACTTAAGAGTAGGCAGTATACAATACGTTATCATTGATCAATTTGTTTTCAACACACTCGAAAATTTACTCCTACAGTCCTACCCCCCAAGGTTTTTTGGTACGCAATTAAGTGTATTTAGAACTAGTGCAGAAAAGTATGGCGGCCAGCCGCCATTTAGGTATTAAATTGAAAATATTTAAAATATTAGGCTGGGCACCGAGCAGCCTGATATTACCAACTCAAGAATCGAATTTAGCAATTATGTTTAATTTAATTTAAGTAGGTACCTAGATTTTTAATTGACCTTTTGAAATAAAACAATAAAACCTGCCAAGTGCGTGTCGGGCCACGCAAAGTGAAGTTACACGAGTCGTAAACAATGAAAAAAAATTAGCTAATTTTACTAAGTATAAGATTGCAAAGTTACAAACGCGATTAGTCTTAAGTCATTTTCTAAGGAATTTGTACGAAATATTCTTTCTCCAAGTACATTTTATAGGTTTGTCGACTTACTCGTTAACTTGTAAAGCCTACTAAGCTGTGATGTGTGTAAGATTCGGCTTTAAACGCCGAATGTTACAAACGCATGCCACAGATACAGGTGCTGTATTATAAATTTATAATTGTTAGTAAACCCTTTTGCAAAAAAAATGGCCACTTTAGATTTTCTTCTATAAATAATAAATATTAAATATTATCTTGAATAAATATTACAAGAAAGTGGTTTTATTGATTTCACGATGTTATTTTAAAGTAAACGTTCAAAATTTTAATGTTTAAATTAATAAACATAACTAATGATCACTGTAAAATTGCTTTATGAATGGCGCGAATTGTTCAAACTGTTACTTGCTTATTCATAAAAAATTTAAACTTCTTGGATAATTTATACTAATTAATTAATTCAATTGGTATTTTTACATTCAATACCTCTTTTTACTATGGTTGATAAAGAGATAAGAGCCGGCAAAATTGTAGCGCTACTTGAAGAAGGTTGTTCGCAAACTTACGTGTCTCATTGTGCGTCGTTCAGCTGCTCGAGAACGATCGATGGTATCGAAAGACCGGCTAGGACAAAAGAAGACAGAGCCATGAGACGACCGGTTTTTCGTAGGACTTTTTTTATTTTTTTATTAAATCTTTTTATTTTTTTTAAGGATGGGAATTCATCAAATGACTTCTTCCGCTCTGGGTGGAGCGGAAGGGCGTGTCAGACTTTTACAGACTAAAACCCATCAGTGTTCCTTCGAAAGCCCCTTGCGTTCCAGGGCCGCGGTGACTCTTTCGAACAAATTCCGCAACCCTGGCAGGCTCTGGCCCTAGCGGGCCCCGTCTTCTCTGCTGACATCTCCTTGAGGCGCGCGTGAAACACAACGCGCCATCGACCTGGGCCTGGTGGTGATCGGACAGCGAGCCACCCAACGCTCGCCGTCCGCAGGCCCGCGCCTATGGTGGCCAGGGATCGGTTACGAAATCGTAAGATGTCAAGTGTGGACCTAAAGAAGAGCCCTGAAGAAGTATGGGGAGTAGAAGTAAGCTTGTGGATGGTCAGGAGAAGGCTCTTGGCTGCCGATATCAGCACTTACCGCCCGGCCTGGGGCCCTTAATTACTCCGTGGGCACCGAGTGGCTCGACTTCAGTTTGCTCGAAATTGTACATCGTGGACTCTGGATGACTGGAACAAAGTATTGATTTCCGATGAAGCTAGAATCTCTTTATATGGTGAGGATAGACGCCAGCGAGTGTTGCAAAGACCAGGGGAATGCTATGCGGACGTGTGACTGTTTTAACCGGAATCTTTGCTTTTGGCGGAGGCTCCGTTATGCAGCAATTAATTCGACGGAGCGTACGGAGTTTAGTTTCATAGAAATTGAACATTAAATGCACACCGGTACATAACGGAAGTCCTTATTCCACAGGCACAACCCGCGTTAACTGCTCTTGGAGAAGAATCCATTTTTATGGACGACAATGCTTGCGCTCACCGATTTGGCGACGTGGAAGCGAATATGTGTCATCGGAAAATTGCTGGCTCCGTAAGATTGTAATAAATCTTTATTCGATTACAATTTTTCGATATATTATGAAAAAATCGTTTTGTATACTATAAATTCCGTCCAAATTTAATAGTTTCCAATTTATCCGTGTCTTATAAAGAAAACATTGTTTGCAATTTCACGCGTTATTTTATAATCTTACGGCGTTTGCAATTTTCCGGTGACATATGCAAGTAATTGGGATCCGTGGTTTAGATTGGCGAGCTCGAAGTTCCGACCTCAATCCGATTGAGCATGTCTGGGATGAACTAAAAAGACGGGTAACATCAGTGCAACTTGCTCCACAAAACATCTGGCAGCCCAAATAGAGTCATTGCTTAAAACAGGGAACGTGTTCCATAAAACGTTATTAAAATGTCGTGGAAAACATGGCCAGAAGGATTTATTTTTATTTTGGCAAGAGGAGGACTCATCAACTGCCTAGCCTTTTCCCAACTATATTGGGGTCGGCTTCCAGTCAAGCCAGATTCAGCTGAATATCAGTACTTTACATAGAGCGGCTACCTACCAGACCTCCACAACCCATTAGCTGGGTAACACGGTGGTTCTTGGCTAGACTGGAGTCAGATTTACTGGCTTCTGACAATCCGTAACGATTGCCAAAGATCTACAAATGGCAGCCGGGACCAAAGGCTTAACGTGCTTTCTGTGGCACGGAGGAAACTCGGTATGTTAAGATGGTCACCCATCCACGGACCAACCTTGGCAAGCGTTGCTTAACCTTGATCGACCCGTGCGGCTGATATTCTTTAGCCAATCCAATAGGATTTTTTCATTTTTTTAGTATAAAAACGAAAAAAATATCTGGTTGTCTTTATTACTGACTACTTCATATTGTTTGGACGAGTTCATCGATTTAATTGAATTCATCGAAATGTCATGTGGCTAATTGCCAGAATTCACTTCACGCACATTCATTTACAAGATTATAACGATACAGTCTACATCAATTAATTAAATTGGCTGTTTGTAATCGCAAACACGATTCAGGAGAAATTTGTAATGTGGAGCAACTTAAAAAAAAAAAACAAGTAAATTTTCTGATATCGGCATTGGAATGTAATATTCATTGTGCCCGTTTTTTTTCAAATTATCGTCCCTATACTTTTATTTTTGAAGTGAAAACTTCTTTAGCGGCGTTGTACACTTTTTGGGATGGGTAAAAAATGTTAAACTCGCATCAGGACACGTGATCGAAAATTCGTAAGACGGAGGGAAAGTTCTGAAGTGTTACATTTTTAATGTAAGTAATATAAATTGTCATGTTTGTGTACGGTAGCGCATTAAATGAATATTGTATTTTACCAAATAAATGATAGTACTTTTATACTGATAATTAAAGCAATTCGTGCGAAATTATTCCCTAACCATTCCAAAATATCAAAAATACACAACGGTCATGTTCAAGTTTTCACTTCTGCCGGCACTCCCGGAGTGCAACCCGTTGTTTGTTTTCTTTACGTCATGTCGCGCAGCTGAATTATAAGTAACTACTTTATCAAATGTTCCTCTTACTTATCATAATAATACTCGTAGTATTAACCTGGTACCTATCATCTCAATGCTGGGCAAAGGCCTCTTCTCATACAATCAGAGGCAAGCATTAGAGCAAAGATAATAATATAGAATCGCTGCATTTACCTAGCCTCGCTCAGCGCAAGCGATTCTTTTGGTTCTTAAAACACATCCCTCGCTACGCATCCTCGCACATCTCTGGTGGAAACGCATCCTTAATTATCACGCGAACTCGTCGCGGGGTGAGAATTCCAGTCTTTAGTAATTAAGTATCAGCTTGGTATCAGTCCGAATTTCTCACCTTTTTAATGTCTGGCTATAGTAGATTATGTTAAAACTGACGTCACCATTGTTTGACCTTTCCTCCTATAACTCATAAAGTCACGATCAGTGATCGGATGATTGGGCGCCAATATACCTAAACTTCACCTTTATTCCCACGAAAGTATAATACGGACATGCTTTTTAGAATCCCGGATTCCGGAATCGTTCGAAATTCCTGAGATTGCTAAAAATGCCCGCATACAAAATATAGTTACAACTCGTTGTAACACTCATTGTATATTTTTTATTTAAAAAGCCGATTCTAATGGAAGTTTTAATTTACAAAGTTGTTTCATTAAGTTTGTTATAGTTGTTTTACAAAATTGTTCATTCCCGGGAAGCCGGGATTATTTATTTATTCAGAAAGGAATGTCCATATTCTTCTTTCACGGGAAGAAGTTTAGGTATATAAGCGCCCGATTATCCGATCACTGGTCATGATTGAAGTGCTTATTTATACAGTCGCGTTCACAAGTGCAAACCTAATGAAAACTTCGATCCAAGGCCACCGACTTGCCCGTCTCTCAAGTAAACCTTACGTGCAAGCCGTGACGCAGAAATGCACTGATGGCCGCGACTGTACCTTGTTGTTAAGACCTTCAGCGGCCTGTCACGGTTATCAAACAACAATATCAAGCAATGCGTATCAAAAGGAGTAGTAAATATGTAAAGCGTGGACATTCTGTCCGTTTGTCATGTTCGAGTGCTCAGATTTGAAGATTATCGCGGAGATAAGCTCAAGTGGCTAGCTTGAGGCTAGCGTAACATTGAGCATTTAATACTGAAAAATTGGTCAATATTATATTATCGGCCTTGATTTTTAGATAAAATCCGTTGGGATAGGTTTCGTCTTCGACTGAAGAGAAATAGCTATTTATTTAAATTAAACAACTTTTTAAACAAACAACGAATGGAATGCAAGTAAGTGTATTTTCTTGAAACGTTGTTTATAGGTACATACATATGTACAAAACTCTGTTAATGAAGAAAACACCGGCCAACTGCGTGTCGGGCCACGCTTAGTGTAGAGTTCCGTAGTTTCACATAACTAACAACTTTATCTTACTAATCTTCAATGCAATTTGTACGAAATTTTCCTCCTTCAAGTACGTTTTATAGGTTGGTTCGACTATTCTTCCTAAACTTGTAAAGCCTACTTAGGCTGTGACAGTTTTCCTTTTAAATTCGTTATGATGCTACTACCATGATTTTTACTAGTCTCCAAAAACTACCGTTTCAGCGGTTACGCACTGCATCCGATCCGAATACGTGAAAATACGGATATAAAAAACTCGGACTGAATTCGGATGTTGCTTTTCGCAACTACATTCGATTCGAATTCGTGAAAATACGGATCTAGAGTGTAAAAAACTCGGACTGAATTCGAATATTGCTCCGATCTCTGATCCAAATCCAAGCCTCGCTGTCGGATCGCGGGGATATAATATGTCCGATTTGAATCCGAGATATGCAAAAGCGTTCATAATTATAAACAGTAGGTATGGGCACGCTCAGCACAGATTGACTGTTATGTTGTATTATTGTTTTTTATATTATTGTTTTTATTTTTTACCTTGTGTCGTATGAAAGTTTTCTATTCTTTATTCTATTCTACTACGGTTACTTTGGTCTTGGTAGTTTTCTTTCTAATGATATTTATTTTGCGAGTAGGTTTAACATAAAACTTTTACACGTCAATATTTTTGGTCATATTAAGCTAGATGAGGCCGGTGCTTCTTAGCTGACCACCCTGAGAAGAAAGACCGAAACAAACTCAGAGGTCAAAGTCTCTTTTAAAGTCCATACAATCTGTACTGGTCAAATCATATGAGAACCATGTAGGTTAATGTCTGAGGAGGCCTTTTGAGGAAAGTGATACATTTTTAATTCGTTATAAATATGCTTCTACCATAAATTATTAATTTCTCCATAAATAACCGTTTAGCTGGTGGAGGGGCACTTGACTCTAAGAAAAAATTTGCACTTTAAAGCTTAATATTTCGCAAACGGATCCTTGGATGGAAAAATGGTTGCAGCACACTTTCATTATTTTTAAACGACCTATCCCATGACCCCCCACACCATGGGATAGACCATAGAAATATATATTTATGGGATAGACCAAACCAAATTCTAACTTTCTATTGCTAAGCGTCTATGAGCCGAGAAATTGTGGATTATAATAAAATGGCAACCGATCAGAGCACAAGTCTACAATTTATCTGTTTTCGTGTGAAAGTAAACCTGAAAACAAAGCTCTCATTGGTCTTTTCAGAGAAAAGACAGACCCATGAACAGCCAAGTTTCCAATTCAACTATCACACCAAAACAGATAAATTGTAGACCAGACAGCTGATTGGTCGCCAGTTTATGTCAGTCCACAATTTCTCGGAATGACTTCGCGAGATTATAGACTATCAATTTTTTATGTGTAAAATAGTATTCCAAATGTTCAGTTGACAATTTATCGAGAGTTTACAATCTCTCATGTTATTTTATAATCTTACGGAGTTTGCTATTTTCCGGTGACATATACATATATTGATTACGTTACTAACTATTCTAGGAATAATCTAATGTGGTTTAAAATGAATATTTATGTCTATTCAGTAGTATGTGAGAACTGTGCAACATACCTCATAGTGTCATGGAAACGTTGCGAAACTCTGTCTCGTTACCATCCGAGGCTGTTTCCATGGGGCCTGTACAAACCATGTCGAGGTGAACTGTGTAGCCAAGGGCCTGACGACCCTAATAACGTGTCATATTAAGTAGCGATGCCCTGTTGCTTCATCTGCGTGTAATGTTTTTAGAAGATACTTTTTTTTTTTTTACTATTGATAGGCATGCGTTTGACCACTATCTCACCTGATGGTAAGCGATGATGTGGTCGAAGATGGAGCACGCTTGCCTAGAAGTAACCTATTCACTCTTGACTTATAGACTCCTAAATATTAGGCGTTTCATGAAAAATGTAACGAGTTATTGTATTGGAGTTGTACAAAACCAAGCTTGCGCTATGAGTAATTTAACAGCTGATGTGACTCGAACTAATTTAAGCACGACCTTTCACTTTCGGGACTGCCTTTAAATCGCTGAGCTATTGTCAGTTATTTATTACTAGTTTTCGAGCAGATCCCGTGTTTTACCGTTTCCGTATAGCTAATAGCCATCCTCATGAATGTGGCTATCATATACAAAAAGCATTTTCCAAATCCGACTGGTAGTTCCGGAGATAAGCGCGTTCAAACAAACAAACTCTCTCTTCAGCTTTATTATATTAGTATAGTATAGATTCATAGAGACTAATTTAAGACCTTATTCATAACTGACCTCGACAGTGACATTGCTGGACGTGATATTAAAGATGTAAGTATCTAGATCGTACACATGTTCTTTTGATTATACAACGTGTAACAGAATAAACACAATACCTCTTAAGGGGTCATTGTACCAATTATGAACAACTTTTACTATATGACCAACCCTGAAATCGCGAAAAAAATCTTTGAATTAGAATTTGGAATACTATTTTCGGCATCAATATTTGATAGTCTATAATCTCGCGAAGTCATTCCGAGAGATTGTGGACTGACATAAAATGGCGATCAATCAGAGCACAAGTCTACAATTTAACCGTTTTCATGTGATAGTAAACCTGGAAACAAGGCTCTCATTGGTCTATTCAGAGAAAACAAAGACCAATGACGGGCCAAGTTTCCAATTTAACTACCACACCAAAACAGATAAATTGTAGACCAGACAGCTGATTGGTCGCCAGTTTATGTCAGTCCACAATTTCTCGGAATGACTGCGCGAGGTTATAGACTTTCAAATATTGATGCCGAAAATAGTATTCCAAATGTTCAGTTGACAATTTATCGAGAGTTAACAATCTCTCAAGTTATTTTATAATCTTACGGAGTTTTCTATTTTCCAATGACAGATATACTCTTCTGCTATACCTTCTATTATCTTACTGTGTCTTAATAACTGTCGTGACTAAACAAAACGGTTTTGTTCGTTTGTAGTGCATTTTTATGCGAAATTGTTTCACACGTACCTACAGCACTTTATCCATTAATACGACTGCTCGTACCACTAGGGTTATGGGAACCGGTTATCATCGTGTGTCATTGAGGAAATGTCGGGACTTAAGTTTTGAGCATGATTGTGCATCCAAGCAACGATAAATGGACTGTATAATATGGAAATAGATATTTCTAGAAAGCGGGTGACTACTGTAATGTCGACTAATAACGAAGGTGAAAATTGAAGTGGCTGCCAATTCGGCGTCGGCGAGATACCCATATCCTTTCTCTACTACCCTTCACAATCCTAGTTCTCCTCAATACCTTCGTGATCGCTTTGAGTACCTCACCCCGAGGGGTAAACCATGTCGCGCTGCCACTTCTCTTATTTATCTATTTATTATAAGGGTACAACAATGAGTACACCAAAGCTTTAAAATTTGTACATTGCAAACTTAAACTAAGTGCCTCATCACTTACAGAGAAGCACAACATGCACTAAATTATGCGCAGATAATAACACAATTCATTAAAATGATTAAAACATTGATGGAAAAATTAAAAATAATAACAATTAGATAACACAGATAAAATTAAAGTAGAAAAAAAAAATTTAACACAATAAACTAAACTAGATATGGTTACAATAAATTAAGCTAGATTAAATTATTTATATAAGATCAGGTAAATTATTGATATTAGATATAAGACTCTATGGTGGTTCCTTCTCTGTAACTGATGTGCGACTCTGGAACTCGCTCCCACACTCCCTACGCGATAGCCCTTCTCTTGATGTGTTCAAGAGGAAAGTTAAAGAGCAATTTCTTTCGGTTTTGACGTATTTATGCCTCGTCATCTTCCTGCCCTTATCCCATGTTACTTGGGGTCGGCGCAACACATTATTTCCTCCATTCTGTCCTGTCAACCATCACGCTATCACTAACTCAATTTTCTTAGATATCACTCCTAATACAATCCATTCATCTTTTCTTTGGCCTCCCTCTCCCTGTCCATCCATCCACATTTATATTCATAACTCTTTTAGTTATGCATTTCATCCCTCCTCTTCACATGACCATACCATATATAATACCATACATAATACATATATAATATAAATATGTAGTATTTTAATGTGCACTGGATCCTACCCTCTATTGTAATCTCTCTCTATCACTCAAAGGTTTGCAGGTAGAAAATTCAACTTTGAGTTAAGCTCGCCTTTATACATGAACTTTTCTTCACTGTCAATATATAAGTTACTATGGTATACAATAAAGTATTAAAGAAGGAGACGTGTTACCATTCCGAATCAATTGAGATAAGGTACCACTAGAAGCCGTAATTGCATCACAAGACGAGACGAGCACTAGAGTCAATCCTGTCGGACGTCAGTGTGGCTACTTAGTGCATTATCTAATAAGTGACGGTGGGAGGCGAGCCGTCGCATCGTGGGTAGCATCTCTGTCCGCATCCACTTGAGGACCGATGCTATCGTCCATCACTCCGTCTGGGCTGCTAAATAGAACTGTCTGGAATCCGGATGGTCTGTATCTTAACTAATATTATACATTGGCAAACTTGTTTGTTTATTATAAGTACTATACTACTAGTATTGATACCATTACAAAAAATATCAGGATAGAAAGGTATAGTATCGCTTAGTGCCACAGGATAAATGTACAGTACTTGTGGGATATAGGCTCCGGTAGTAAATGCTACTCTTTTATTCAGATGAATACATCATTTTGTTAGGAAATAAGGATTATTTTAAATTCATCTTTCGAGGTACTGCGTAGTAGTACTCCCGAATCTTTTTCCAAAAACTTTTGGGCCACTACATAAATTAACGTTTTCTTTTTAAACAAAAGCAGTCGCTTATGGAAATTGAAGCAATATTCGGGTCTTCTCTGTATAAGAAGTCTACGCTGTGGTGGGATGGGATACCTCTAACGTTTTTGTTATTTAATATCCCTTGTTGGACTTACCTGTTTTCTGGAGTCATTTTGTAGTTTTCTTAAAGGTTTCTTGTGTTTAATCAAATAGAATTACGAAATTTCATATTTCTTCATGCCATTTTGACAACTCATTTTTTATCAAATTTTCGTACAGTCATTCATGCTAATTTTATAAAACTGTTTGAACCAGCCTGTTTGATCAAATTACTTGAACATCTATAGTCCGCATTAGAAAAAAAAGTGTTCCACGTTGCTCTCTGCCACGTTCCGAAACATCTTTTCAGTTCCAAAAACATGTTTACTGAAGCTGATTAGGTGCTTCGCATAGGCAGATAATATGTACCTATCAAACGTGTTAACACTGTGGTAAAGATCTCTATCAGAAATCTGTCAATCATTAGACGATCGAAATAACAATCTCGTAAAGATAATTCAACAAAATGTGAAATTTACATCAAATCTTATCAGTAAAATTGTCAAGAGCGGTTGAAGCTGCCGGTCATGGAATTTTACTCAATCTCTATCAAACCATAATAAACATCACGATAAACATTCAAGGCTACTCTACTACTGACTACTCTTAATCACAGTCTTGTCCTTGGCAGAATATTCTAACTGCTAGTCGGATTTGGAAAATTATGTTTGTATATGATAGCCACATTCATGAGGAAGGCTATACGGGAACGGGAAAAAACGGGATATGCGCGTACGAAGTCGCGGGCAAAACTAGTAGTCTATATAATCTATACTAATATTATAAAGAGGAAAGATTTGTATTTTTGTATGTAACGAATAAACTTAAAAACTACTGGACTGATTTGAAAAATTCTTTCAGCAATGGAAAGCTACATTATCAGCGAGTAACCTAGGCTATATTTTATACCTGTACTCCCACGGGAACGGGAACTACGCGGGTGAAACCGCGTGACGTCCGCTAGTAAATAATAAGAAAATAACACTCAATTGAAATGAGACCCTCCTGCTCTGTCAAGACGGTTAACCCAGTATTCAGCGTAGCATCTAGAGTGTGGGTTCTTAAGTTAATGTTTTTTACCTATGCGGATACTGACCTGCCATAACCACCAGCCGGTCGATTCCGTAAACATGTCGAAGTGGAGGCTTGGGTGAAGTGATCACGAGGTTAGCTGTCAATCCATACAATCAAAATGTCACGTGATCACGGAGTGAACTGTCATTCCAACTTGATTATATGGATTGACAGCTCACCTCGTGATCACCTCAACCAAGCCTTCACTTTGATATGTTTACAGAATCGACCGGCAGGTATAGGTTCTTTAGCGTCAAAATAATCGCTTGAAGACACAACAAACGTTTCTAATTATCGATTTAACTTTTGATAATGTTTCGTCAACCTGCCAACCTTATGTCAGACAGACGTATTAATAGACAGTAAGTACCTAAATCTTAATCATCTAAAAGACATTTCTCGACTCCTCATAGTGTGAATGTTCTGAAAGAATATTTGTGAATAAGATTTCATCGTGAAAGTAGTTTTTTTTTAAGTATGGGAAATCATTAAATGAGTTCTTCCACTCTGGGTGGAGCGGAAGGGCGTGTCAGACTCTTACTGACTAAAACCCATCCGTGTTCCTTTTAAAGCCCTTTGCGTTCCAGGACCGCGGTGACTCTTTCGAACAAATTCCACAACTAATGAAAGTAGTTGCGGGTACGGGTCTAAAAGAACGAAAAGGCTGTTTTTCGTTCGTTTCTAGAAAGCTACACAATTGCTGAGTGTCATCATAGGCTACTAAGTAACCTACCATATAACTATCCGGGATAAACAATAATAAGGAAATGGTTGAAAAAAATATCTACAGACATCACACGTAAGTGACGCATTGATGACGTAGTATTTACAAATCTATTGGAGGAAAGAAAGGGTTATGAATATGAATGACACACAGCGAGGACGAATTTTTAGTTTTCCATAGTCTAGTTACCTCATTCGGACAATGGTCCCCACGTGCCTACGCCCGTGAAAATGCAAAAAAATAAACGTGATGACATGTTCATTAAAATCTCGTTTGCATGTTTGGATACCAAAATTGAGCACTTCCTAATTGCAATAATATCTGTACATAGTAGGTACAGTGAACCACATCAGTCATTGAGTAAAATAAATTTGCAAAATAATGTAGCCTGTATGAGATGATTTAAATGAAAAATGTTTTGTTTTTTTATTTTTATTTATTTGAAAACACATTCAACTATCATCACAGGCTTACCTAATACAATAGTGTAGTTATAATAATAGATTACAAAGATAAGACTTACAATTATATTATTATGAACAACCAAGAGTAACTATACAAAATGCGGCCCGTTGTGTTGCCAAGCTTAAATATAAGTAGATACGATCTTACTCCCACTGTCTAAAACGATCGTAAAATGAATGTGAAGCGTGCCTAAGCATGATCAATTACAACAATAATTTTTAAGTTTTTTTTTTAAGTTCAGGGATTTTTGAACTGCTCTTACTAAGACTGCTTGCACATTAGGACGTTAGTAGCGCGACAGTAGCGCGGCAGAAGCACGTGCCTTCACATTATAAGAAACAAAAGCTAAACAAACTACTAGAAGCTGCTAAAGTCGCCTAAATTGTGAAAGCGGTCTTGTGTTTCTGCCGCGCTACTGTCGTGCTACTATCGTCTTAAAGTGAATCATCTTTGCAAAATTCAAGTTGAAGTTTTTACCATTTTCCTGTAATGACTTCACAAATCATCTCGTGGACATTAACTTCTTATTTTCGTGTCGATGGACAACTACTCAAATAGTAACAATATGTAAAAGACAAAAAAATAGTGAAATACTGGCCAAGTGCGAGTCGGACTCGTGTGCAAAGGGTTCCGAACGAATTTAATTTTTTTTATATGTTGTTCTAACACTATAGACTTCTATCTAGTCATTTACCTCTAGATTACAGGAAAAACTATAGGTAAATAACTATTATCTGCATTTTTTTCAAATTATAAGGCTCATTAGTTTCGGAGATAAGGGGGAAAGGTCATTTACGTCTAATTTAAAATATTTTAAAATTATGAAAAAATATATATAATGTAAACCCTGACAATACGCCGTTACATTTGATATGTCACAAAGTACAGTCTGAAAACCATTTTCTGAAATTTTCTGATTTGCCCTCAAAAGTGACCCCATACTCAAAATTTATTTATTTTCGTAATGCGTCCGTGTTTGGGTCACAGAAGTTCACACACATATGTGTACTTACAAAATTTTAACAGAATCGATCCGTGACAGACGGACATACACACATAGACACTCGAGTGATCCTGTGAGGGTTCCGTTTCTTACGGATGTTCGGAACCCTAAAAATGACAGCATCCAATGCTGATTAAATAAATCTGATCATCATCAGAAATAAATATGGCTTCACTAGAGCAATATTTATTTAAAAAAATACAGGAATCTGTTATTATTCTGTGGTTAAGTGGTGTTATTTGCCGTACAGTAGGTAGGTACCGAAGTACTTAGATTTTATAATGATTGTTGTGAAGTTCGTTTTTGCGAGTACGAACGCGTATATTTTTCAATACTTATAAACCTAACGCTTGGAAAACTTCTTTGCATGACTTTTTACCTTAAACAATTAATAATATTATATATAAATATAAAACTCTTCTGTTACTGAGTGACTGACAGACAACGCACAGCCGAACGAAACTACTGGTAGTAGGAAGCTGAAATTTGGAATGTACCTAGGTTTCTTGGGGAGTGTAGGGAAACAAAAAAAAATGGCAAAATTTCCCAAAATTCCTACGGGAACGGGAAAAAAGGGGATATGCGCGTACGAAGTCGCAGGAGTTACAGATGAACTGATATTAAGTAGGTACTTCTTTTCTAGGTGCCAACAGTATTTGTATAATCAACGATCCATTGAGTTTATGTCAAGCCCTACCTACTTTAATGCCAAATTTGACAGTAGATTTTGACCAA
This sequence comes from Mamestra configurata, assembly GCA_002192655.3. Lineage (NCBI taxonomy): Eukaryota > Metazoa > Arthropoda > Insecta > Lepidoptera > Noctuidae > Mamestra > Mamestra configurata. The sequence goes on from NDFZ01005195.1 coordinate 21,738, forward strand.
TTCAAAATATTTGAAATGCTTAACTCAGAATAATAGAACGTAAATCGACATTCACTTTTTATAATGAAAAAATAGAAAGAAAGAAACAATAATATTTATTTAGCACTTACATGAAACAAGCACGGTACATAGAAATAATAAAAAAAACTAGGTATGCTAAGAACTAATTAAGTGTGTAAATCCGAATCGTTGCTCTGTAATCAAGATAATTTATTTTAATTAAATACAACGTTAGACCATCATCTACCTAGCTTTTTCCCAACTATATTGGGTCGGCTTCCAGTCAAACCGGATCCGTTAGACCACAATATAAACACAAAACAACTTCTTGTTAACTAACTTACTAATTACAGATTAATTACATACCTGTAATCAAGAGAAACAACATTAAAAGTTATTGCTTCACTTTATACCTTACTAGCGTAAATTATTAAATTTCCAAAAATGGCATCTATATAATAAATATAAATATAATATAATAATATCTTGGGACAACTCACACACGGTCATCTGATACCAAACTAGGCAGAGCCTATGGTGAGTGCTATGGCAACCAGACAACTTATAAACATACGCATATTTTTCTAAATACATACATATTATATAAATGAAGGTTTTAATAACATTCATTTAAAAAGATTTAAAACCACTCATAGCCTAAACCGTTAGATATAATTCTAAAAGCAAACAGTCTTTTATAGACTTTCTGAAATTAAACTGAGCACAAAGGAAGGAGCTTCCAATATTCTCCTTCCTTTGTGCTCTTAACTTCTTAAGGGATATAAATGGGGAATGAAAGTTAGTATGGAGAATCGATCTTTTTGCTGATGGCCTGCCGGATGGAAAGCGACACGCTATGTATTAAAGCGTGTTTTGTAACAAGGCTTTTTTTTTCTAGTCCTGTCTGGGGGCCTTAAATTCATTTGAGGCCACCACAGGATAGTCCGGTTAAGCAGTAACCAGCCTTAGTGTGCTGAACTGCGAGTGGTCGTCACTAAGAAAAAAAGTTTTTTTCTGGGACACCTATAACATTACCCTCATAAAAAACCAAGATCGGAGCTCTAAGACAGATCAAAAGATAATTATGTTAGGTATAGGTACTAGATACGAGTCATTGTGCTCATCATTATGAAAACATGAAATCGCAAATATATAATCAGTTCAGTACTTTTTGGTAAGTTACATATTCAAACATAGATATTTTTTTGCGATCAAAGGGTTCGTCTTATAGTAGTACTTTTACGTTTTATGTTTTTGTCAAGACATTTTTTATATTTTTAGTATCTATTTTCACATGCACAACAGACTTCGTTTCCGTATGTCATGTCCTAGGCGACCAGTGTCCAGCGCCGTGCTGTGGGTCCCCCACGGCACAGCATAATGTTGAGTGGAACCCCTTTTGCCACAACCACGACATGCAACCACTTTATTTATACCTACTCCTACTTTTGTTATTTTTTTTCTTATTTAGTTTTTAACGTGTCTTTACAAATACAATTTAAGAACTACTAACAGTATCGTCAGTATCGTTTAGGGTTTACTTATGTTTGTAGGTATGTCTATCTTTACGCGTAAACCGCTATGGCAACAAAGAAAAAAAAACAGCGGGTTGCACCCCGGGAGTGCCGGCAGAAGTGAAAACTTGAACATTACGTTGTGCATTTTTGATATTTTGGAATTATTAGAGAATAATTTCGCAAGAATTGCTTTAATTATATTATCAGTATAAAAGTACTATCATTTATGTGGTAAAATACAATATTCATTTATTGCGCTATAACAACAATGTATATTTAATATACTTACCTAATACATAAAAAAACATACTATATTGATCCATAGTCACGATTTTCAGCCTTGTAAAAGATATATTTCCGCAAATTATTTCTGTAGGTAGATAGCAGGTGTATTTACAAACCAGTTAAAACTGGATGTAACTGACCCCAAGCGGTAAGTAATAATTGCTTGAATAATTACTGTAATCTTTATTTACTTATAGTATAGTTATCGGAATAGCTTAGGTACCGAATTGGATTGTCTTAGAGCGGTACGCACTGCATCCGATCCGAATCCGTGAAAATACTTTTCGAAAGAAAGAAAGAAAGAAAGAAAGAAATAAATTTTATTTGCTCAAACATGTGTTTACAAAACAGAATTAAAATAATATGTACATGCATGCAAGATCTTAAATAAAAGTGGCTCACGACATGTCTGCCATTTCTCATGGCGTGCAAATATCGTAGGTACTTACAATTATTATGATTGAATCAATGATCTTTACATTTTACATTAAATGTCACGAAGTAGCCATACAACCATTTATATAGTAGTTTACGCACTAGGTCCGACTCCCGTCATCCGATTTCTGTCCGTCATCCGTGTCAAATTCAACATTCATCATCCGAGGATGAATATCTAATTATTGACGGGCCGAAGTAGCCGTAGTACTGTTTGTATGAATGCTTTCGCATTATCTCGTTTTCAAATCAGACTGGCGAAAACGCAGAAACTAAACCACTGATAAACAGAAGAAAAACTCAAGATATTATGCCCCTCAAAAGGGTGTAAAGTGTAGACGCGGTAATAAAAAATGTGGGAACTTCATCTTTGGGTTTGACCAACAAGATTCTATAGGGCCTCATAGAGATAATAAAGAAGTTGAAAGTCACAGCAAAAAACAGCTTCATAGTGAAAACACCAAAGATACAATTAAAAAAAAATTATGAGCCGTCACGGGACGCCTGGCAGATGTGAAACATCGAAGTTATTTTGTACAAGTAATATGCATAAAAGAACAGAAATATGGCATAATGAAAAAAATACATATAGACTGTATATATATATATACCATCGTATAGCGGTATGCGTCGCCACGCCAACAATCGGTTCTACCCGCGGCTTTAGATGTCTCACATCAAAATCCCCAATTTCCCCACATTTTTGACAGACTGTGACTGAGATGCAAAGGCGAACGTTGCTTAAAAGAATGTAGAATCGGCCTTTTGGTATCGGTCCATCTTTAAACAAATGTCAAAGTTATGTAAGGCAAACATTCCATGACTTTAAAGTACGTTACCTAAACTATGTCACGTTTCCAAGCTCTGCTTGAAAACCGCAGAACAAATAAACACATCGCCATCAAGTTTGTGATATACCTACGGAAAAATTAGGTTCGTGGCACGTCGAGAGGTTTTGATAAAAGTTTACTAAAACAATAATATAAATGGTTAGTCCGTAGTCGACTCTTGACATGATTAGAGGGCTGGTCTGCTGGTAGATTCTGCCGGTCGATTCTGTAAACATGTCGAAGCAAGAAGTAATGACAGCTCACTCCGTGATCACGTGACATCTTGATTGTATGGATTGACAGCTCACCTCATGATCATTTCACCCAAGCCTTTACTTCGACATGTTTACAGAATCGACCGGCTGTTTCTCGGTCAAAGAATCAGCATGGCCATTCAAAGTGGCAATGCTGCCAGTTTTCTGGGTCCTTTTCCCATTGACAGCGATTTTGGCAAATTGATTGACGTACAGGGAAAGCAAAAGTTCGTAGATATACTATTTAAAAGCCTAGGCCAAACAATCGAATGGCGGAAACTATCTACTTAATCACATTAGTCCTGCAATGCTTCAAGACTGAAATCTTTATGTCTTAAATGAGAAAATGTGTCTGGTTTATTTCCTCAAAGGTATATTTAATAGCCTTCTGTTAAGTCTATCTAGTAATCAGCATTCCATTGACTACAATTGACATTTTACTATTGCATCATTGTGTTAATTCAATTCGCGTAAAGTATTGATTGCTCGTTTAAAATACATTAACGTTTTCAATTAAAATTTATAATAAGTTCTTTGAATTGAAAAAATAAATACAAAGTAAAATTTGTCTGCGATTAAAATGAAACACATGCCGTGTTTATTGACGTTGGCCGGAGTTTGGTGGACCTTGGTGTCGAATTTGGATCCTTGGAGCGACAGTCCTCGTTCGGACATGGACACATGGTCGAGACAGATACTGCTCTGTGTTCCCTTTTAAGTTCAGAAAATTTGTTACTAGTAGTGCAGTGGTCATCATCATCCACAGCCCGACTTCGCCCACTGCTGAGCATAGGCCTCTTCTCTTGTGCAAATCCCCACGTTCCTGTGCCAGTCTCATCCAGGTTCTATCCGCGATGGCAACAATGTCGTTCGCACATCTCCCCGCCGGCCGACCAACACTTCTTCTTTCAGTCCTCGGGCGCCACGCGGTCACTGCCTTACTCCACCTATCATCACCGCGCCTTGCCAGGTGTCCTGCCCAGCCCCATTTTAGTTCCGCAATTCGTTTTCCGATGTCGAAAACGTTCGTACGTCTTCGGATCTCGACGTTTGGAACTCGATCTCTTGGACGTATGCCAAGCATGGAACGCTCCATGGCTCTCTGTGCAACTCTCAGTCTGTACAAAGTGCAGTGGTGGTAGTAGGAACTTCTCTCTGTACCAAAGAAGCTGTGTGGAGGTTAAGGAGTTATATATCATGTTTATAATAGGAAGACTGGCAGAATTCCACGTTGAATGGCAATGCTAATTCTTTGAGCAAAGAACCTGCCAGCCCTCTGGTCACGCAAAGTGTCGATCAGTCGGCGAGATATGTCCTTGAAAAGGAGACGCGCACTCGGACCCCATGACCCAAGTGTTTCGACCCCGAACGGCTTAAAACTGTAATTCCCAATAAGGTTACAGTATTTGCGCCGCTTGAGGGCCTCAGCAGCCGCAGTGGCAACGCCGGCACAGCCTGCCGTACTTGGAACATGCGATGGCGGAAGGGTGTCGACACACGTTGCGTCCCACACCAGAGGCCTACCCACCTTCCACGGCACCAACGTCATACCATCTGGTATTTTCCCATCGTCCCGTACCAAGCCGCTAGGTTCTAATACCGCAGGTACGCCGGCGGTGACAAAAGCCCGANGACCTTGGTGTCGAATTTGGATCCTTGGAGCGACAGTCCTCGTTCGGACATGGACACATGGTCGAGACAGATACTGCTCTGTGTTCCCTTTTAAGTTCAGAAAATTTGTTACTAGTAGTGCAGTGGTCATCATCATCCACAGCCCGACTTCGCCCACTGCTGAGCATAGGCCTCTTCTCTTGTGCAAATCCCCACGTTCCTGTGCCAGTCTCATCCAGGTTCTATCCGCGATGGCAACAATGTCGTTCGCACATCTCCCCGCCGGCCGACCAACACTTCTTCTTTCAGTCCTCGGGCGCCACGCGGTCACTGCCTTACTCCACCTATCATCACCGCGCCTTGCCAGGTGTCCTGCCCAGCCCCATTTTAGTTCCGCAATTCGTTTTCCGATGTCGAAAACGTTCGTACGTCTTCGGATCTCGACGTTTGGAACTCGATCTCTTGGACGTATGCCAAGCATGGAACGCTCCATGGCTCTCTGTGCAACTCTCAGTCTGTACAAAGTGCAGTGGTGGTAGTAGGAACTTCTCTCTGTACCAAAGAAGCTGTGTGGAGGTTAAGGAGTTATATATCATGTTTATAATAGGAAGACTGGCAGAATTCCACGTTGAATGGCAATGCTAATTCTTTGAGCAAAGAACCTGCCAGCCCTCTGGTCACGCAAAGTGTCGATCAGTCGGCGAGATATGTCCTTGAAAAGGAGACGCGCACTCGGACCCCATGACCCAAGTGTTTCGACCCCGAACGGCTTAAAACTGTAATTCCCAATAAGGTTACAGTATTTGCGCCGCTTGAGGGCCTCAGCAGCCGCAGTGGCAACGCCGGCACAGCCTGCCGTACTTGGAACATGCGATGGCGGAAGGGTGTCGACACACGTTGCGTCCCACACCAGAGGCCTACCCACCTTCCACGGCACCAACGTCATACCATCTGGTATTTTCCCATCGTCCCGTACCAAGCCGCTAGGTTCTAATACCGCAGGTACGCCGGCGGTGACAAAAGCCCGTTCAGATATCCTCTGCTGTGGTTTGGTCCATATTAGTATTTCCTTTTTTTTTGGGTTTAAAAATATTCCGATGATTTTATTCGGAAGTGAAGTGTAGTGCAAGTAATTTGGATTCGATTTCCTCGGAACCAAATTACTTGGACTTCAAATGAGCATTCGATATTAAAAAAAAACCTTTTAAATGATTCGAAAAAGTACAATATTGACTGAAACAATCAAGCATGAAATGTAAGAGATTTGCTCACCACGTTACGCGTCCTAAAACATGAGATGTGGGCTACCTATTTATGACATGTTTCACATAATACCTATGTAGCTTGTAACTCTACACCTAGTACTCGCAGTGAGATATAAATCAGCGCGCGCACAAAATGACAACACAAAGTTGTTACGTACATCTTAATTTCCTTTTGTCTGTCTGTCCGAGCACAGAGGTGCTCCATCATTTTTTCTTCAATTTACACATTAACATGTCGCTCACAATTCTTTCTTTATCTCTAACAATGAAATATGGTGTAAACAATATCATGGATACTTTAAATGACGCGATAGTAATTGTATACTCAAACAATAATGTTAACTGATTTTTACCGGTAAATATTTTGATTATCGGGTTTTTCTGCTTAGTCACAGGTATGTACTAATTGTTTATAACAACTTAGATTTAAAAATACATCAAATTGTGTACACAAAATTATGTTTCTCTCCATATAGGTGCGTAATTCCATATGGATGGTTCGCTACGATAGCTAATATTGACGTACGAGGTGTTACCTACCGGAAAATTTCAAGAAATATGAAAACTGCTATAGTTGCCACAACATGATTTACTTATTTGCATTAGCAATTAAGTAGGCTTCAATAAAATGACAAGGAACAGTTTTATCAAACCGCAGTTTGCTAGTTGGATTAAGAAATAAAAGTAATTAAATTATGAAAAGTGCGAGTGTTCTGAAAAACATACCATTTTAAGTCTTTGTACATACTGTAAGGGATATTTTGTTGTACAAGAGTAAATAATACTAAATAATGTACATGTGAAACGAACAGTGGGTAGGTACTGCAGATAAGTGTAGATAGAGGTTCCACCTAACCGATTTGTTACGCATACCTAACCTGAAGTACGTCAATAATTCCTATACGGGGCAACGATAAATATATCAAAAATAGTTATTTAATTTCTTCTTCTTCAGTCGGTCCCCATTACTGAGGATCGTGGTCACGGGATCCCTTTAAGCGTGTCCGCTTAAAGGGGTCCAGTGACCACGATCGGTTTGGACCGGAATCGATGGAGACAGATGACAATCTGTCTCCACCATCACCACCTACTGGAATTTGCTTGAGGACATAGCTTCTTTAACTTGGTCCGACCATCGTGTTGGCGACCGGCCTTTCCTTCCGTATTGCCAACAATTACCAGCTTTTCAAGGCTGCTATCTCCCCTTCGCATTATGTGGCCAAAATAAGTCAAAATACGCTGTAAGCAAACTGTAGACATTTGTGCGTTTGGCTGTCCATGGGATTCAGAGCATCCGATTATTTATGATACTAGTGCGCTAAGTTGGTTTTTACAAACGAGTAGACGAATGTAAGCCCGAGACAAAGTCGAAGGCTTACCATAGTCACGAGTTTGTATACCTAAACCAATTGTAGCACGTGTGTCATACAAAGTTTCAACATATTTGCGAGAAAACAGTACAATAGGTAATGAAACAAACTTTTTGTTTTAGATATGAGTCAAACGTATTGAGCAAAAGCGCTTTCAACGAGGTTCGATTATTCAGCTTATTTTATTCTATGTAGTAATTTGAGACTCCTTGGTGGTTTTTTTTTTTTTTTTATAAAATAAAATAAAACCGTAAAGGATACGCACGGCGCTATACAACGAGGAATAGGTACTTACATGAGAGTACCTATTTTACCGCACGTTCTATTGTATGGTGCGTAGTTTTGACTTTCGAACACTGTATACAGGCTTCGTAAATGCGTTTTTTGAGCAAAAAAAAATAATATCACTCGGCGCTTGGGGTAACCTATTTTCTTTTTAGGGATGTGAATCATCAAATCACTTCTTCCGCTCTGGGTGGAGCGGAAGGGCGTGTCAGACTCTTACTGACTAAAACCTTTGCGTTCCACGGCCGCGGTGACTCTTTCGAACAAATTCCACAACCTTGGGGTACCCCTGCTGCTACCGGCTGTAGTCGGGCAATTATGTTGCATTTAACCAGCTCGTCAATAATGCGATTTGATATGGGACTTTAACCAAACTTTCGTATGAAAACTTTACTCTACTAACTAACTAACCACCACTCAGTAGCGATGGGCGATTCTGAGATGTTTTAACAATCTAAAGAATCGGAGTCGTTAAAATAAACCATCGAGTCAACCATCGACTCGCCGTTCTACAAAACGATCGAGATGTTTTTCGATTGTTTCGAGTCAATAGAATCGATCGCTAGTTCTTGATTGTTCTTTTTGAAAGACTTAGTTTGGATTCGCAATCACAACGCAAGTCAAGAACTCGAGAAACCCTACTAAACCATCTCGGACAACTCTCGAATGGAAGTGCCATGCGCCATCGCCAGTCGCAATAACATGCCGAGTTGGACTCGAGTCCAAGTCGAAACAATCGAGAACCATCGAGATGTTCGAACAATCGAAACAATTGAATAAAACCTCTCGCCATCCCGCATCGCTACCACTCAGTAGGCTTGTATTCAATTATCTCGGTAGGTGTAAAATATAGAGTAGCTATTCTCCTCTGGGATGAAGGTGTCTTTGCCCAGGCAGTAAGACGGTTAGTTATTATCGCCGTATTCTGCCGGTCAATTCTGACGACATTTCACCGTATAGTGTGAAGAGTATTGTCATTCCATCTTGTTTGTATGAATTGACAGCTCACTTCATGTTTACTTCACCTAAGTTGTCACGATGAGAGATTTACAGAATCGCACTGCAGGATTATACAGCGTGTTCCGGAAATGCGTGGTCATATTTAAAAATATTGACATTTTTATTATTGATTATTTACTGATCGCACAAAAACCTATAAAAAGTTCACTTTTCTAGCTGTTCGATGAAGTTAGTGGTGTTTTTTGTTCAATCACATATTCATTACAGATGCATCAGACTGCTTGAAAAGTGTTTTTTTTTGTTTTTGTAGGTTTTCATGGTCGTGTTTTTTTTTTTAAAGTTATTATTTTTTTATTTTAATATTGTTTTTTAACTCTGTAGCAGCTACAGAACACCACCCTTGAAAATGACCACGTACTTCTGGGACATCCTGTATTATTGACTCCCTTGCTTCGCCCGTCAGTTAAACTCTCAACCCCCTTTGTAGTACATAACAGGGGGCCAGCCGACTATAACACCAAATTATCTTCCAATAAGAAACACATACCAAAAACGGAATCGCGAATGACGTAAAACATACATACAAGAGGCATTTTAAAGAAAAACAAACAATTGATACGTCTGCTGTTATTTCGACGAGGAACTGAAAAGAAATCACACATTGTTATCGTGTAAAAGATAGCTTCGAGACGTGCGTCGGCCACGTGTGTTTTGTGAAAACAACTACCTAAGACTTACTAACTACCTTAGTAATAAGAGGTAGAGATAATAAATTTAAAAAAAAAAACATGTGGGGCAGTCCTTGGGGACTGCCGAAACAAGTGAACACTAAGTAACTTGTGAATTGTATCGTCGAACTATTAGATTATTATTTTTGAATTTGAAAAGCGTTCGATGACGATGACGCGAGTTCCATGATTTTTGTTCACCCAAAGAGTTCACATATATACACAGTATACACATAGCTCATGGAAAGCGTTCGGTGACGATGACGCGAGTTCCATGATTTTTGTTCACTCAAAAAGTTCACATATATACACAGTATACATATATCTCATGGAAAGCGTTCGGTGACGATGACGCGAGTTCCATGATTTTTGTTCACTCAAAAAGTTCACATATATACACAGTATACATATAGCTCATCGAAAGCGTTCGGTGATGATGACGCGAGTTCCATGATTTTTGTTCACTCAAAAAGTACACATATATACACAGTATACATATAGCTCATGGAAAGCGTTCGGTGACGATGACGCGAGTTCCATGATTTTTGTTCACCCATAAAGTGCTCAATGCGCCTTAAGAAGTTTTCACTTCAAAAGTTAAGTCAAGAGTGAACATGTTACTTCTAGGCAAGCGTGCATCGTTTCCTATCAAGTGAGATTGTGATCAACCGCGAGGCTGGCAATTCGGCCGAGTTTACGGATTGTCTTAGTATGGTAAGTGCAATTACTGATGAATACGGCATTGAGTCTGTGTATATTTTAGGCGATTTTAATGCTGCACCATATGGTTTATTTTTCAACGAACTTGTAAGCTATTGTGTGGAGCAGTGCTGGTTTTGTGTTGATGTGGAAATACTAGGTATTGACTCAGATACGTTTACCTTTATTGGTGACGCGTATGGGTCGTGTAGCTGGTTGGACTACTGCGTAGTAACTCAGGCTGCTAGGCAATCTGTTTCAAACGTGTATGTGGACTATGACACTTTATGGTCTGACCACTTCCCACTTATTATTGAGTGTAATTTAAATGTGATTCCGCAGACAGTACATCAAAATGTCATGTTGAATAAGGGGGTAGTTTGGGGTGTACGGAGGGAGGAACAGATTGCCTCGTATACGTTTGAATGCAATAAGAGGCTTAGGCTTGTTGACTTTCCTAAAGAATGTAGGCAATGTGCTGACTTTTACTGCCGTGACCATGGTCACAGGCGTGTCATCGACAGATTGTACTGTGATATTGTGACTGCTCTTCGTGATGCGTCTTTGGCGGGTCGGGGTGGCACTGGGGCGGGTGTGGTTGGCTCGCGTGTAGTAGGGTGGAACAAAAACATCAGAGAGGCTCACCGGCTGGCCAGAACAAAATTTATTGAATGGGTGTTATGCGGCAAACCTAGGTGCGGGGAAGTATATCGCGAAATGTGTGAAAGCAGACGGGTGTTCAAATCTAGGCTTAAATGGTGCCAAGATCATCAGGACCAATTGAAAATGGACATCCTTGCTGTGAAGCACTCGAGCGGAGACTTTCGTGGTTTTTGGCAGGCTACCAAGAAGGCAAATTTAAGACCTGGCCTCCCGGTGAGCGTCGATGGTGTTAGTGAACCGAAAGACATAGCTAATTTATTTAAGTCTTACTTTTCTGTAAAGCCTCAGTTGGAAAGGCAAAATGAGGTGTTCAATACTGCAGAGCCGGTGGGAGTGACGGAGACAAGGATTTCGGCTAAAGAGGTTGATAAAATCATAAAACACATGACCAGAGGCAAGTCTCCGGGGCACGACGGCCTCAGTATTGAGCACCTGCAGTATGCTGGTCCACATTTGTCGCGGGTGTTAGCTGTGTTCTACTCGCTATGCCTGAGCCATTCCTACCTGCCGTTCGACTTTATGAGAACGGTAGTAGTGCCTATTTTGAAAAATAAAACCGGTGATCTAGCCGATAAAACGAACTACAGGCCTATCTCTCTTGCTACTGTAATAGCAAAGGTGTTTGACGGTTTGCTTGAGACACGGTTAAATAGTTACGTGTCGCTGCACGATAATCAGTTTGGGTTTAGGCCCAAATTATCTACAGAGAGTGCAATACTGTGTCTCAAGCATGCTGTCCGATACTATACGGATCGCAAAACACCAGTTTATGCATGTTTCCTCGACCTGTCAAGGGCCTTTGACCTGGTGTCATATGATGTATTGTGGCGAAAGCTGGAGGGCATTAACATGCCTCATGAACTTGTTACCATCCTCAAGTATTGGTACGAACACCAGGTTAACAGTGTCAGATGGGCGGGCACATTATCGGAGCCTTACAGGCTTGAGTGCGGAGTGAGACAAGGTGGGTTAACATCACCCACACTTTTCAATCTCTACATGGATGCACTCATCGTTGCGCTCAGTAGTCGGCATGTTGGATGCTTTATTGATGATGTATGTGTAAACAATCTGAGCTATGCGGACGACATGGTGCTGCTGAGCGCGTCGGTTTGTGGATTACGCAAGCTGTTGAAAATATGTGAAGAGTACGCTGGCAGTCATGGCCTTATGTATAATGTTGTTAAGAGCCAATACATGGTCTTTCAGGGACGCGCCAAATGCCCAGAACATGTGCCCTCTATTCGTCTGAATGATGTGCCATTGCAACGGGTAAACGAATTTAAATACTTGGGGCACTGGGTAACGGCTGACCTGAAGGACCATGTTGACATTGAGCGGGAGCGAAGGGCACTGTCTAAGAGAGCAAATATGATAGCCCGTAGGTTTGCACGTTGTTCAAATCAAGTAAAGATAACACTTTTCAAAGCTTTCTGTACATCTCTATACACGTGCAGCCTATGGGCATCTTACTCACAATCTGCTTACGGTGCCCTTCGTGTCCAGTATAACAACTCGTTTAGGGCAGTGTTGAGGCTACCTCGCTTCTGTAGCGCCTCGGGCATGTTTGCGGATGCGCGCACTGACTGTTTCCACGCCACCATGCGCAAGCGGTGCGCGTCCTTGGTGCGCAGGGTGCGGGCTAGCTCCAACACTGTCCTGGCTATGATTGCCAAGCGCTTTGATTGTCCCTACATTGGGCACTGTTGTGGCAGGCATGTCTTGGCAGTATAATTTGTGATGTTGTATTTCTGTTCCCTATAATGTATTTTTATCAATTCTGTGTTTTGTTGTTATTATTGTTTATTTTATTTTATTAACTATTTAATCTATTGTAGTTGACATTTTAAATCTCATTCTGACATTCACTTTTGACTTTTTTTTTTAAATTAATGGAGTAAGAAATTGATAATATTATTTATGTTCCTGTATTAATCGAACACCTATGGGTCTTTACCTGAAATAAATGAATTTTATTATTTATTTATTTATAATATAAAATTGCAATAAATACATGCAGAAAAGATCACCAGCCCAATTTCTCAGAGCAACTGAATTATTTTTCTGTACTTTTCTTTTGACCGTCATATCTGTAGTCCTCTCTTTTCCAGTCTATATTTTTCCAAACAGTAGTCGTTCCTTTGTCGCTACTTGAATCCATCCACAAACATAATCAAAATTATCCTTGCAACAATTTAATTTATATTTCGAAGAGTTACAGAAAAAAAACCGGGCAAGTGCGAGTCGGACGAAGCACGAAGGGTTTCCGTAACATTATCTATAAAAAGGGCAAAAAATCATGTCTAGAGTCCCCTTAAATATTTATTATATTCTGTTTTTAGGGTTCCGTACCTCAGTCGGCAAAAACGAAACCCTTATAGGATCACTTCCGTCCGTCTGTCTGTCTGTCAAGACCTTTTTTCTCAGGAAAGCGTAAAGGAATCAAGCTGAAATTAACTTCAAGTATTCAGAACAGCTACCTCTTGGAACAGTGAAAAAACCAAACTTCTATGTCAACGCAATCTAAAGATAAGGCTGTTTAAGCTCCATTTATGGCGCATTATTTGAAGCTTGCAAGGGAATCAAAACCTATAGGGTACTTCCCTTTGGCCCACAGTCCTGAAATTTGCCAAGAAGATAGATCTTACAGTATAAGTACAGGAAAAAAGTCTGAAAATAAGGAATTTACTCTTTTATAGAATACAACAAAAAAAATGCGAATATAAACTTGTATTTTTGTTTGAACAATTTTTTTTGTTGTTTTGTTACGAGTATAGCGGCTACTGAAATACATCTCAAAAAAATTTTAATAGGTAATTAATATAAATTAGGTGCATTTTTCCAGACAGACTTGTAGAAGTGTATGTATCACCGGACACTGCTCACTGAATAAGCATTTCCACACGATAGGTATAACGGACAGTCCTCTGTGCAGAGCATGCATGGAGGAGGAGGAAACGGTGTCGCACGTGCTCCTTGAGTGCACAGGCGTCGCCGAGATACGCATACAAACAATAGGGATACCGAATTCACTCACAGACATCCTGAACTCATTAGGAGGACTGATCTGCTTCTGGAGGGAGGTTGGCTGGTTGGAATGACGGCCGCCATGGCCCACGCACAATGGTCCAACATCAGGACTAAGTGCGGAAACCATACCCCAATAGATAGATAGTGGTAGGTCAAGTGGTCTATCTCAAACATTTGGGCATCACTCATAGAATGTCACATTATCCAGGGCGTCTTGTACTTTTACAAACAAACTAATATTATTTATGTATTGGCTATATTAGTGAGTCTACCGGTAGAAGCGGCTGATAAACACCAGGATTACCAGGATCAACTCGACAGTGATCTGTTAGGTTCGCTTCGAATCAATTGATAAGTTTATCGTGCAGGCACTTGAAGAAATAGGTCATTAGATTGCAAGCAACATAATCATTTTCATTCAGTTTCACATAGGGGTGCGCCTAATGTGTTCTAATCATTACAGAGAAAATTTAAATAGTTGACGACACGGTTGGCGCAACGTTGAACGATTGGCTGCTGCGCTGCGTGTCGCGGGTTCGATTCCTATGGCTTACAGATAGTTGTTCCGGGTCTGGCCGTTTTGTTTGTCCACGATACAGGAGAAAATACCGAATGTGGGGCAACGTTTTATTAAAAAACCCGCGAAGAAAAAATGAACCTCCCTGTTGCATATCTCGACAAAATGTACTGAACACCAGAATTTTTACTACCTATTGATTTGAGGTTTGGTTGATACTAAAAGTACATAAATAAGTAAAATGGCCCCTTTTCAGTTATTGCGCCTAATCTGTTACATTCAATACTCAATACTTTATTTGCATTCCACAATGTGTACTTCGGTGATTCATTTAAAAAAGAAATTGTGATCATTATGGACCCTGTCGGTCACAGCAAAAAAACAAATATATGTAGGAGAGAGGAAGATTTAAATAGCTAAACTTATATTTAAAATAAACCCAATAATACCATATTAGGTACTCTTTTTACTTTATATTTTATCATTTAAATATTCTTTTATACTATAATAGCATTTTTCAATTAAATATTATAAGTTATACTTTGAACGGAGGTGACTCTATTGCTATCACCGAGTATACATTCTAGGACTGCGATATTCCAGGTAGAAAAACCCAGTATCACTTTCCTCGAACAAACATCCATCCCTACCTTGTTGCTATTCCACCAATTCGCACTAAACGTTTCCAAACGTCTTTTATAATGCGCACAGCAAAGGAGTGGAACTCTCTGCCTGCGTCTGTGTTTCCGAACGCATACAACCCTAATCTCTTCAAAATTAGAGTGAACAGGCTTCTTCTGGGTAAGCTCGCTCCATCGTCGAATTTGTCTCTGTCATCTATGACCTAGACTAGAGTCAAGAGCAAACCCACATTAAATAAAAAAAAAAAAAAAACATCACAAATACATAATATTCTCCCGAAAAATAAAAGCTTCCTTCAGTGGCGAACGGCTTTGCAAGGCTAGATGTTTTGTATCAAACTTCGGCAGATATAATTATGTAGTGTTTATGTCACCGGAAAATGGCAAACGCCGTAAGATTGTAAAATAACTCGTGCAATTGTAAAATATTTTTTCTAAATAAGACACTGATATATTGGACACTATTGAATTTGGATTTATTGTATACCTACAAAACGATGTTTTCATAATGTAGCGAGAAATTATAATCTAATCAAGATTTATTACAATCTTATGGAGTCTGCAATTTTCCGGTGACATAAATAAAAAATCCCACAAGTCGGTGAAAAACGTTTTCAAGACTTCACGTTTTAGGTACTTTTTTCGTTTTTTTGGGTAAACGTTTTCTAAAAATGATAACCTAGATCGATTTATCGCCCCCGAAACCCCCTGGATACTAAATTTCATGAAAATCGTTGGAGCCGTTTCCGAGATTCAGATTATATATATACAAGAATTGCTCGTTTAAAGGTATTAGATTAAGATAGATAAGATATAGGGGTAAGAAGTGTATCGTAAGTGCAGCTCGTTTTCTGCACTAACGATAAACATTTAATGTGCATCCCACTTTAGTTCGCTGAACGATAACAAACACGAACGTGGTTTCAGCTGGTTTCTAAGTACTTGAAATAGCCTCCGTCAGGCTAGTCAGCGTTTTGACACGTTAGCCAGTCAAAATAAACACTATTATCTTCCGTATGTAAATATTTGAGAGGGCAGCTTACGTTATTTCTTCTTGCTGATCTGCGACGTATGATAAAAAATATCAGGAATGCAGTGTTACAAACACGTTTCTAGTTCAAGTCGTCAGATATCGCATATACAACGTGTAACTGAATAAACGCAATACCTCTTAAGGGGTCATTGTATTCATCATTATGAACAACTTTTACCGTGGGGAACAAGCACGAAATCGCGAAAAAAACAGCTTTTTTCAAACAATGTTATTCTAAACATTTCAATTTTATTCAATATTGTTACCCCTGTGACCTTTAAAGAAACTGTTTTTACCCCGACCTTGGAATGTAACAATACAATACAAGCAAATACAAATATCTTTATCAATCACAAATTGCACATCAGTCTTACAATTTTAACGTATTTTATATATCTAAACAATGAATAAAGTAAAAATAGTTAGTGAAGTGGTTGGTAATGTTTTAATAATAATAAACATTACTGATACTATACTACGATATACTATTAATAAACAATTCTTCTGGGTGAGCTCGCTCCATCGTCGACTTTGTCTCTGCCATCTATGACCTAGACTGGAGTCAAGAGCAAACCCATATTAAATAATAAAAAAAAAATATTTCGGAAGAGATTCCATATTTGTTAGTAACAATTTGAACTTATAAACTAGTGTTAGTAAACATTTATTCTAAGCTGCGTGAGGCACGCCGATCCTGGGGAATATCTACTTGATTGTATGCAGTTGTATCCAGCGCCCCAAGATCGGAGAGTCCCTATCAGCTAACGTACTAAGAATGGTGTTGGGGCTGGCGCGAACACAGCGTAGCAGAGAAGCACATCTGGCAACTCACATCGTTTTGCCTCGCATTTTTTTTGTTTGGTTTAAATTCGCTTAAAGCGCATCTTACGTCATGTTCCACATTCAGACGGTTTCTGGCCTTTGTTTTCAGTGTTACCATTTGAAAAACCACTCTCGCATCTACAGGTGGTGGCAAAAGGTATCAGCATTTTTAAAGCTGTGCTAGCTTTTTTTTGGAAAATCATTATGACTCCTGCTACTCTGGGCGGAGCGGAAGGGAGTGTCAGCCATTGTCAGAGAGTGTCGCCCTGCGGCTCCCGACGCTCAGGGCATCTTCTTCTGCTGCGGCGACTGGGGCGTGAGGTCTGCCTCTCCCTCACGCATCCCGCCTCCTTCTTCGCTTGCATTACTGCTTGTGTTGACCCACAGAATTTTCCAATTTACGTACAAACGTACAAAATTTATCCTGTGCCAACAAAATATTTGTCATAATTCCTTGCTGAGTTATTTACTTAGTAAGACTGTTAATTTCATTGAAAAAATCAGCAAGATAAGCCAGCTTTTGGACAAATATATTTTCTTTTTTTTAATTTGTTCCATAATTTTACATTTTTATTAGATTAGGCCTTAATTATTTGGCTCTTTGTTGCCCCCACAGAATAGCTGATTTACCCCCGCGAAGGTAATTACCCCAAGGTTCGGAACCACTGTATAGATACTTTCAAGTTTATTTAAAAACACTTGTGTAACCACGCGACGTCAAGAAAAAAAACGCCAATGTGTAATGTTACTATGTTGCCATCTCGTATAATTAAATTGCAAGATTTGGTTCAGCTGCCATGATTTTCACCTTACGAGGACATTCTTCAACTGATACTTTACTTTACAAAATACTTAAACAAAAATCCAGAGCAGCAACCATTATCGTTTCCGTGATGGAGATAAGAAGAGGATTGTCCTCGTTCATCTGTTTCGTTCAGTTTTTTTTGATAGTCTGAACAGTCTGTGCTCTTTGTCGGGCTTCTTCCCACCAATTCTCAAAGAAGCTACCCAAGGCGTCCCGCCATCTCCTCGGTCTGCCACGACCTCGTCTAACTGTAGAACCATTTGATGGCATCCGGCAGACGTGGCCTGCCTAGTCCCACTTCAGTTTGCTGTGTGAGCTACTTCGGCATTTGCGTTCTGAAGCGCAGCTTGGTTTTTGTAATGCGGTCGGATAGTTTAGCATTAAGAAAGCTGCCGTCCACACCTGTTGGCAGAATATCGTTGACATCGCGGATATAAACTGGATAAGGCTGGCACAGAAGCGTGGGGATTGCACATGATAAGAGAGGCCGTGGATGATGATGGTTATTCAATGTATGAATGACAAGAAAGTGGGTTAGTACTGAAATGACGACTAAGTCGACAACAAATAAATTCGAATAAGGGCAGGATATGATGACAATAGCTATATTGCAAACATTAAGTGACCAGTGCGTGTTGCCAATTTATTACATATGGAACTGAAATAGTCACTCACAATGGACCTCATCAGAAGGCATTAAATCACCCAAAGGCTACGCTCGGAGTTTATTTGCTTGATTGAATCATAAATGAAGATATCCGCAGGAGAAAAAACGGGCCACGTGTAAGTCGGACTCGCGTGCAGAGGGTTCCGAACGAATTTAAATTTTGTAACATGTTATTTTAACATTATAGTTTTCCTGTTATCTGGTAAAGAATTATTATCGTATTTAAAAAAATATATATATTTAGGGCCAGTAGTTTCGGAGATAAGGGGGAGGGGGAATGGTAATTTTTTAAATTACTTCAAAACTATTTAACTCTTTGTTTAAAAATTACAAATTATTGACAAACGGTAAAGTTTGAAAAACTTTTTTTTGAAATTTTCTAGTTTACCCCAAAAGTGACCCCAATTATATATTTACGTGACGCGTCTGTGTTTGAGTTACAAAAGTTCATAATAATGTGTGTACTTACCAGAACCAGAATCAGAACATTTATTTGTAAAACATAGGTTAAGGTCAACGTTTTATAATAATTATACATAAATGTCGCACTATGTTTCGTAATTGATGAAATAATGACATACAAATCAATAGATGCTATTTATGATTAAAAAAAAACAAACAGAATCCATAGAGAAGGAAGACAAGCAAAACATATCAAAACAAAAGAAAATACGTGCTTGCAATACATTGGATTAAATATAGGTACTTATTTTATCTTAGTAATTAAAGTGTTTTATCATTTAAGTAATCATCTAGGGCATAGTAAAATATCTCAACAACTATTTTATGAAAATACTTTTTGTTTTTTTAATGGCATACTTCTTATGACATCGGGTTTTTACTGTAAATACCAAATTGCAACAAAATCGGTCAAGAAGATTTAGAGAAAATTAGCTGTGACAGACAGACAGAATCCGAGTGATCCTATAAGGGGTCGTTTGTCACGGGTGTTCGGAACCCTAAAAAGGTTTTCGACATAACCCGAAGAAACGCCAAACTTAAGTTGCCGTGGACACGGCACATTGCTCGTAAACCAGATGGGCGATGGGTGCTGGAGTGACAACTATGTGTAGGAAGGAGCAGCATTGGCGCGGTCTCCCACGAGGTGGACCAAAGACCTGGTGAAGGCAGCGGGAATGCGTTGGATGCGAGACGCACAGGAACAAGGCGATGTGAATAGACCAGGGGAGGCAGTGAACGTCTTTTGGCTGAAATAATGATAATGAAACCAGACCAGCAACATCTGTGTCCTATACTTTTTTAATAAAAAAAAACATTCGTCGTATTGATATGTACTTAGCATACCAATCCATTGAAGATCAGGTTTGAGCCTGCCATATAAATAGAATAGGTACCTATTGGAAATAGCTTGCGTATTTATGTACGTACTCCTAGGTGTAAACTACTCTCGCAAGCAGTATAAACTGGAATCACGTCAACTTACGTTGCTCAAAACAATTTTTTTGCAATTTCTTTGCAATTTACTATGGATGGTGTTATATGATTTCAAAGGTAATTTTGTTAGCTTTCAACCTCTTCCTCAATATCATAAGCAAAGATGATTCACCATATGTCATGAAACAAAAAAACAAAAGACATCATTTTTTAAACAAAACACTATATTGTTTGGTAGTATCTTAAACCTATAGACGTATGCGGTACAAAGAGTAAAGTCCCGCATACCTCCACTGAAAATGGGAGGATCCTCCAACCCAGACGGTTGCTGTGTCTGGTGGGAAACTGCCGATAGTTGATATTCGGACTGTTGTATATGTTCAAATCGCACTGAGAACTTTGCTTGCGCGATGCAGGATTTCGATGTTAGTTCGTCGTATATTGCGCTGCGGTTCTTCTTGTTGCCGTAAAAATTTCGCTTTCTTAGTTTTTCATGTGGCGGCATTGATGCCGCTATATCCCTTATAAAAAGTGGGCTTTTATGAAAATTGGTCATCAGTCCAATGTTTCACGTCACTGGGAACAACGAATCTAAAATAAAATGGAAACCACACCTATAGGAGCCGCTGAAGTCGTCCACCTGTAAATCATACCAACTGTAGATTTCGCTAAACGAGATTTATTCAAAAGGTTTTCATTCAATAATAAAAAATTGTTAAGTGTCCACAATTTCGTACGCGCATATCTGGATCCCGTGAGAACTTCGGGTAATCATGTCTTAGTGCACTCCTACACTCCCCGAGGATAAGTTTTATGCCAAATTTCAGCTTTCTACGAACAGTAGTTTCGGCTGTGCGTTGTCTGTCAGTCAGTAACGGAAGAGTTCTGTATACCTCTATATTGATTGATTACGCCGATTGATTGAGACTACCTACAGACTACAGTTGAGGTACATTTCGGCAGATTCACCATTAAACATACATTTTCCGTTTGTTCCGGTTAATGGATTGAGTTTGTGTTAGCTACTCATGGATAAACTTATTAGTATGATGTAGAAGAATACAAATAACGCGCAGTAGTTTTGGAGACAAGGATGAATGGTATTTTCATCTATTTTCTTAAATAACTTTTAGCCCATACATTTTTAGGGTTCCATACCCAAGGGATAAAACGGGACCCTATTACTAAGACTCCACTGTCCGTCTGTCACCAGGCTGTATCTCATGAACTGTGATAGCTAGAAAGTTAAAATTTTCACAGATGATGTATGTACCTACGTTGCCGATATAACAACTAAATAAAAATGAAATAAAATTAAAATTAAAGGGGATACAAGAAACATGTTTTTTTCGGCTTATGGTACGGAACCCTTCGTGTGCAAGTCCAACTTGCACAATCGAAGTTTTTTTTTTAACTATAAATGTAGCACCCTCAATAAGCCTTTTCATTTGATATGTCGCCCGTTACTGTTACAAAAGCTTTTCTTTTTATTTTGATCCCCAATTCTAGTTAGATATTTTAAATGTATAGTTTAGTCGCAAAAGTTCATATGAGTACTGAATTTGCACTGATTCGGTCCAGTCATCATATTCCTGCCCTTATCCCGTGTTACTTGGGGTCGGCGCAACACGTTTTTTTCTTCCATTCTGTCCTGTCAGCCGTCACGCTATCACTAACTCCCTTTTCTTTCATATCACTTCTAACACAATCCATCCATCTTTTCTTTGGCCTCCCTCTCCCTGTCCATCCATCCACATTTATATTTATTGTCCATCTATCCACATTTATATTCTGATTCGGTCCAGTACATTCGGATAATACTGGCTGTGACAGACGGACAGAATATCGATATGCGATTAGACCGTCAGTCAAAGTCAAAGTCAAAGTCAAAGTCAAAACGTTTATTTCAATTAGGCCATTAAACGGCTCGTTTGAACGTCATCATTTACAGTTCAGTAAAATAATAATATTACATTAATAAAGTGACTCTATTGTCCATTCGGAAAGGTAGATTCTTATGGAGAAGAACGGACAAGAAACTCCATAGTTACTCTTTTCAAATAATGATTTTACAAAATTTGGTATACAAAAAATAATGTAATATTATGTGAGGACGATGCACCCAGAGTGTTCTACCTATACGAACAAAGTATTACCAGCAAAGGTAAACTTATTCATTTTCTAAAGAAATTTGGCTAAATGGTACCTACTCACATATTTACAAATATTGGAACCATTAATTAAACAGTGTGTGAGTCAACAGAAAAATAAAAACACAAAAAAGAAACAGTATACCTATCTATAAAGTTAATACATAAATCAACCAGTTTGATTTCGTCTATACCCTTGATTGTCCTATGGAGCAGGACCAGCATGTTTCCAAGCATTCTTACCCTGAATCATCAGACACACGATCCGAGAGATCATGGGTTCCGTTTATTGGGACGTACGGAGGCCTAAAAAAGTTGTGGCGAAACGGCCGAAATGTAGGAAGATAAATGTTTGGGCCGATTCCCGTGAGTTTAGTGCAGCAAACGGGTTTATTTGAGTCTGTCCTGATTCTGGTCCCTTCGATTTTGAATTCCTTCTAAACCTTAATTACACGCGGACGTAAATCAAATTTACAATATCGAAAGTTTTAGTTTTGAGGTTAAAGTGTGAGTTTATTTCTTGAAATAAATGGGCACACATTTTCAAGATCTCTATTTTATTTGTATACATTCTATTTATTTTAATGCTTGAAATCCGCAATGACGCGAATATGGACGAGAAGTAATTTGAAAAAAAAAAACGTGTCCGTCTCGGGACGTCCGACAGAAGTGATAACTTAAACTAATCTAAGTTGTACTATTTAATATGGGAAGCGTCTGTCCGAAATACGACTAGCGCTGTGGGTTAGAATGAGAGGGAGAGTCTGCCTACCGTTGCCATATGCGTGAAAGAAAGGGAAGCCAGACAGACTGGCGCCGTAACGCGTTACGTTACGGAGCGGTTTACCCTCCCATAAGAGGTTATTACTTCAAAAAAGAGAACAAAACATTGTACTTATAGGTAAATATGATAATAACAATCGTTACACTATAGTAGGCGCCAGATAATCGTGGAATAACGGTCATTGACCCACCTACAATTATTGACATTATTATTTTAAAAAACGGAATTAATGACACAATGCTGTCCCGAATCATCATCTCTCGTGATCCTTTACATTGTCTAATAATGAAAAACGATTCATATTTAATTGTTCAGGTACCTATGAACAGTTATTAGGGAAAGGTCAATATACTTTATTCCACATTTATCTGGCGCCTACTATAGTGACACAGATTTTGAGAGGAAAACGAGGTGATGTTAAATAAATTCAAGGTTCTTTTACGTGGAGCCGAGACTTTTTTGGTTATGTTATCTTTATTGTATACGAAATCACAGTTTTTTTTCTGAGGGGAATCTAAACAATGAACGGTCCAACTTAGGTAATGATAAAAACTAATTGAGAATATCCAAACTAGGCAAAATGTACAAGGAACACAACACAAATTATAAATGACCATTTCTAGTTTTGCCTGGTGAAACATTAATAAGAAAAACCGTTTTACCAAAAAAACACATCCGATTTCCAAATAAAAACACTACAAAGTCTAAAATAATTTTAATTTCGGAAGTCGGTGTCTTAATGTCGGAAGAAAAAAAACTAAAAACACCGAACTCCGAAAGTTATTTTAGATTTTGTAGTGTTTTTATTTGGAATTATTAAAAACAGAAAAATATTTAGAATAACTATTTTTTTATAAAAAACGTTATTCTTTTTTCACTTTTTAATTGTGATACTAATTACCCGACGTCATTTTGCTTACGTGGACGCCGTAATTACATCATCCAAGTAAGCAAAAAGTAAGCAAAATGCTCATAAAATAAAATCCGCTGGGCCAAACTGAATAAAATTCTTACGGGACTAAATGGCAAGTATACCACATCGAACGAAAAAATAATCACTTAAATCGGATCAGAAACCTCGAAGTAATCGGTGTACATACATACATAAAAAAATACCTACGGAATTGAGAACCTCCTCCTTTTATTTGGAAGTCGGTTAAAAACCAACAAATATTTCGCTAAATATACCAACAATGACCTACATGGTAAGAGCTCGTTCCAACTTGTCGGGTGTCGGATCCGTATATTAATCGGAGGTTATAGTGGCAGAGCATTATATATGAAGCTATTCACACTTATCGGAAACCGATTTTGTGTCGGCTCCGACAAGAAATGTCGGGTGTTTTGATCTCGCTCGCCTATGATGAAGAATGGCGCTGTTCACATTCGTCTGATGTCGGGGCCGATAACCCCCTCCCCGCTCATTCCGTTCGTGCGTACTAGTTATATATTTAGTTAGTTATAGTAGTTACTGATATTTGAGCCAATAGATGGTTGAATGTAGTTATCGACATTCTAAAATAATTGAATAACTTAATTTCGTCACTCCTCAATTCTGTTATTAAATTCTGAAATGTTCCCAAACTAAATCTTTCTCTCAGGATTGGGTGCACCCAATATTTTCTTTCCTTGGCTGTCTTTCCTGGTTTTCTTCTTAAATAATAATACATCAAAACAAGAAATTCGTCGACGTCCATCGTGCACAATCGCTTCGCGTAGAATGCTTAAAATTGACACTAGCTTCGACCGTGGCCGACAACCGATTATTAATCGTGTGTGTTAAGAAAGACGTCGACATCCGATTAATATACGAATCCGACACTCGACTAGTGGGAACGAGCTCTAACTGGGTGTCTCCGATTTTCATCTTCAAAACATCAAAGATATCATTCTGTTTTATGTACATTTTATCACTTAGTAACCATACAGGGTATTTTCCACAGTACCTACTCACTTAGCATGGAAGTTATCCTAAGAGAGAAAAAATGTATGTAAAGTTTCCGCCAAAATAAACTTCATGTTTTGAGATAACTTCGTCTTATCACGGAGATGAACGAAATATATGTCAAAATATGCAATGTCCAAAACATATATGTGTGTCCATTACGTTGACAACTGGACATATATTTGTAGATTGCAGATTTGATACAATCTGATCTTTGATAAGATCAATGATGATAAAATCAATGATAACAAATAATAAGAACAATAGAAAACTAGTATTCTGAGGACTTTCTTCAATTTTTCATTCACCAACCAACTCTTGGAGACTGTTCACGGGTAAAAAATAATCTAGATTTTTTTTTTTCATATAAATTTGTGGATTTAAGTAACAATATTATTTTTCATATTGTTTTAAACATAGATACAGCCTCATTTAAAAAAATACTTGGCTGATTCATAATTATATTAGTTAATTAAAATTTTCTATTATTGTTAATAAACTGGCCAAGTGCGAGTCGAACTCGCGTGCAAAGGGCTCCGTACGAATCTTATTTATATTGCATGTTGTTTTAACACTGTAGACTTTTTATAGGTTCTCCTTTAATCTATACCTAGGTAAAGAACTGATATCTGCATTAAAAAAAATGACTCAGTTGTTTCGGTTATTGTAATTTGAAAAAATATAATTATTACTCTCAAAATAAGCTCTTTCATTTAATATGTCACACGGTACAGCATGAAAAACTTTTTTTTAAATTTTCTAGTTTGACCCTCATTCTCAAAATTTATTTATTTTCGTAAGACGCCCGTGTTTGTGTCACAAAAGTTAATATTACTACCAAATTTCAACAGAATCAGTCCAGTAGGTTCGGGGAAAATTGGCTGTGACAGACGGACAGACAGACTCTCGAGTGATCCTATAAGGGTTCCGTTTTTGACGGATGTTCGGACCCCTAAAAATGAGATACCTATACAGTGCTAGTTTTTCGAAATCTAACCATTTCTCTCCTTGTTACAGGCAAAAATGGAGAATAACAAAATGAACATCAGCCACATCAGTGGCAGCGCCGTGTCTTTCAACAATGATAACAGGTAAGTCGACTACATAGTCAATTTTTGAAGTGAAAACTTCTTTAGCGGTGTTGTGCACTTTTTGGGATGGGTAAAAAATGTTAAACTCGCGTCAGGACACGTGACCTGATCGAAATTTCGTAGGACGGAGGGAAAGTTCTGAAGTGTTGTTAATTTTTAATGTAATATAAATTGTCATGTTTGTGTACGATAGCGCAATAAATGAATATTGTATTTTACCACATAAATAAGCAATTCGTGCGAAACGATTCCCTAACCATTCCAAAATATCAAAAATGCACAACGTTAATGTTCTAGTTTTCACTTCTGCCGGCACTCCCGGAGTGCAACCCGTTGTTTTTTTTTAGTTAGTGCTACGTACGTAACTAGGTACAGTTGAACCAGAAAATGTATGCGCTTCGGTAGTCTTCGCGTTTCCGAATTGATACGAACGTCGCGTAACAGAGGCAAAGATTCTTATCCCGGGAAGTATGTTTCCTTGGGATAATATTCGACGTCCACGTGGGCGGAGACGCGGGCGGCAGCTAGTATTATTATAATAGTATAAGTTTTATTCGAACAACCATTGATTGATGATTTACATTTTGATACTGTTAGTATGAACTTAAAACTATATTAGTATCTAATAGATAAGATAGACTTAGTGAGTGAGGCTCAAAACCGGTGGACAGTCTAACTTATTGCCTATTACATTCACGATCTGCTTAGCAGTGAGGTTATATAACGCTTCAAGGGTGAAAACAAAAATACAGAACTAAAAAAATACATGAATAATATTCTACGTTTGTTCGTAAGATAATTCGGGTCGGATATTTATAAAATAAGATATACTTGTAGCAAGCAAGTGCCTTGAACCCAAAAGTAAATGTTACTGTAAAGAAGTCGTACCGGTTGTACCTATAACTTGCGAATAAACTGTTAAAATTAACAAGGGTTCCTGAGGGCCTCGCTTGAATGTTTTTGACGTAACGTAAAATTTTTATTATAATTTATTATAATATTCGTTTCGCTTATAATATTTATTTGAATTGGATACTAAGTATATTCATATTTTTGTATGATACAAATTGTGTAATTATGTTGCATAAAATTTAACCAAAATACTATGGAGTTGTAGTTTTATACTTAAAATTCACTAACGTTAGCGATATTGTACCTTAATCATTTAATTCCAACGGTTAAACATGAATTATAGAAAAAAAAATACGTGTGGCACTCGGGGACTGCCGCGGTAAAGCTACTAATTGCATAGCATTTTTTATCAACTAATGCAATTATAATTATTTATTTATTTCATTTTTGCAGTATTTTTTTTCTTTGATATTGATTCAAGTTACACTTTTTGAGCGTGGTGACCGATAAGAAAACATTTTTTTTTCTTTTTATATACACAAATTTTACGCGTACAGCTATTCACTGTTGTACATAGATGATAGATACCTATACAATACACCTAATACTTTCTCACAAACAGCTGCTTACGTATTCGTTCGATTTCGGAGCAGCTCGTCTCGATTTGGTCGCCGCGCTCAAAGCCCGCGATAAAAGCTATGCAATAGCTTAAAAAACAAAACAAGATACCTTTAAAAACTACCTACCTAACTACTAAGATACCTTTAAAAAAAAAAAGAAATTAAAAATAGATCAATTTTATAAATCGAATAAGAAAAAAATAAAAATAAAAAAGGTTAACAACTCTTTCATGAATCCTTCTCACAATACTTCTGACATTCCAATAAAATCTTCGTCCAATCATCGGTAAACAGATCGTTTGTTGGTTAGAATCCAAGAGATCATTAAGTGCAGCCAGATAGCGACGTGTTTGGGACTTAGCACGCGCAACGGTTACGTTACTATACGTCAAAACATTTGTGCTTGGCGCTCTGATTCGGTTGTATGTTAATACGCGAGTATGAGGTGAAGTCGTGTTCATCACTGTATCTAGTAAATCAGACAAGGTTTTACTACTAATAAATGTAGATTAAAGTATTGTGGGTCGTGGCTAAATATGTGGATGGGTGACCACCTGTTACAAACCGAGATAACTCCATGCCACGGAAAATACGAAAGGCCGTATATATTTGACATTCGTTACGGGTAGACGGAACCGAAAATCTGACAAATAATCAGCTGTACCCGGTTCGACTGGAAGCCCTAACATATGTGGGACAAGGAGAGATTGATTTCATATAGATTTAGGAATATTCAGTACATTAAATTCAAATTCAAATTCATTTATTTCAATCAATAAATTATAGATCATAACATTCACATTAAATTTCAATTGAAATAAATATACATAAAAACAATCGAATGAATTACTCAATAAAATTTAAAATACAATATTGGAAACAAGTCATAAAATTAAATTAAAATCACATTTAATAAATGGGATTGGGCGGGTCACGTCAGCCGCGTGAACAGTGATGTCTGGGCAATCGTCTCCAGAAACTGGGTCCCTGACGATGGGCGGTGCCGACGAGGAAGGAAAGCTAGGAAGAGGTGGCGAGACGACCACTGTGTAGACAGGTATAGTTGTCTAGGTCGTCTCGCCACCTCTGATGTGAAAATCACTATCGTTGTTCGAATATGTACAGAAATATTTGAACAACGACAGTGATTCTCACGTCTTAATTTGGAATAATGTTGATTGTAGTAAGCATTATAGCTTTGGTTTTAGGTTTCTTTGGCTTGGAAACAGTTTATGCAGTTAGATCTTCCCCCTATATATTTTTATTAGTAACACAAACTTTTTTATCACTGGACGCCAAAATATTATACATTTATAAACATATTATGTCACCGGAAAATGGCAAACTCCGTAAGATTATAAAATAACTTGAGAGATTGTAAACTCTCGAAAAATTGTCAACTGAACATTTGGAATATTTTTTTACGCAGTCGCGGGGCACGCAATAAAAATGTTTTAGAATTAAGTTTTCTTTTATTTGTACCTATATTGTGTGTAACTGTGTGTGCCAAATAAACTACTTCTCTTTCTTCTAGCTCACTTCTTTTATAAGTGAAGCTGCTAAGAAAACACTTGTCTGGTCCCTAGAGCACCACCAAGGTTTGCCCGGGAAAAGATTACCAGGAAATATTTGGGGGAGGCCTTTGACCAGCAGTGGAACAGTAGCGCTGAATAAATTAAAAAACAAAGAAATGACAATTTACAATACATTAAAAATTTACCACTTTAGAACTTTCCCTCCGTCTTACGAATCTTCGATCAGGTCACGTGTCCTGACGCGAGTTTAACATTTTTTACCCATCCCAAAAAGTGCACAACGCCGCTTAAGAAGTAAACAGTAGACTGTAGCCTCAAGATATTTATTTATAGCATCAATTTAGATATAAGTGAAGCACATCACAATAAAAGATGCAGTTAGCAATAATACTCGTGCGTTGTGCAATTTGTATTGGATAAACGGCTGCCATTGTGGCACGTAGCATTGATCTTGATAATGACCGGGCTCGGTCAAGCACAATGCTACTCTGCATTCAAAGCTAGGACATCGCTTGATGTGTTTATAATAATAATAATAATAATATCTACTAATAATAATCTTGGGACAACTCACACACGGTCATTCGATCCCAAACTAGGCAGAGCCTGTGCTATGGCAACCAGACAACTGATACACATACTTATATATTTCTAAATACATACATATTATAGACAAATTACACCCAGACACAGAACAAATGATCATGCTCATCACACAAAGGTTTGTCCTGGGTGGGAATTGAACCCACAACCTCCGGTTTAGCAGTCAGGGTCACTAACCACTCGACCAACAGGCCAGTCAAGTCAAGTTTCAACCAGTTTATCAAATCTCAGCGAAGTTTTCCCACTACCTTTGTGCACTTATTTTATGTATGATTGTCCTGTTCTTATTATGAGGTGTACAATAAAGTATATAATAAATAATAAATAAATAAATAAAATAAATACCTTTTTACTTGAATTACAAAAAAAACTAATGAATCGATCAAATATTATTTTATGTGGTTGCTGCATCCGCTCTTTTCGATTTTACTGCACACATACGGGTTTCCGAAATATTTTTTGTTTCAGTTTCCTTATGAAATCTTATGCACGTCCGTTTTATTTTACAAAAACTAATCCATTTTTTTTTTGTTGATTTGGTATCAGAACCTTTTTGGGCTCAAATGTTTTTAAGATTTACTTAGACCTTTTAGGAGTGATTCGTTTAATATTTCCTGTGAGTGACTCATTGTTTAGATGTACATATGCAGGTGATGGCAATTGTTTTTGTTTTTTAAAAAAGCTGTAATCAGCGGGCCTATTTTACTCATTTTAAGGAATTATTCGAAAATTAGGTGGAATTTCCATTGAAACAAGTCTTCCCTCCCGCGCAATAAACTTATTAGAGGTTGCCGCAGTATGTCATGGCAACAGTATTATGATCTAAATTTACATAATATTAACATAACATGACATGTAGGTACACATGGAGTGGAGTTATCTGGAGGATGGAGTTTCTTGTCCGTTCTTCTCCATAAGAATCTACCTTTCCGAATGGACAGTAGAGTAATTTTATTAATGTAATATTATTATTTTACTGAACTGTAAATGATGACGTTCAAAAGTGCCGTTTAATGGCCTAATTGAAATAAACGTTTTGACTTTGACTTTGACTTTGACACATGTATTCCCGAAGGTTTAGGCTCAGGCAGAGGTGGACATACTACACCAACGTTTCGTAGGGGCACGTACCTATTACGTAAGCGCCAAGGCGAGCTTTGCTTAGCTAATTTTTGACGACCCCTTGTCGCAGGGGGTCTGGATGGGGATAACGTCAGCAATATTCATATATTTACTTATCTGATTTTTTATTTATTTATTAAAACTTTATGCACTAGTAAAAACACTGTACAAAGGCGGACATTTTCTACCAGTCGACCTTAGGGTGGTGCAGAGACAGCATGGCAGGTGCAACTTAAAGAAAAGAAATAGAGAGAAGAAAAATAAATATATATAAATACATAGACATAAACAAAGTTATTAAGAAAAAACGAATCCAACAAATTAACACTGTGATGATTCTACCAACTTCTTGCGAATGTGCTCACGTGCCTTCACCTTAAAGGACAACCGACTTGTTGCCGTCCTGATGTTCAGAGGGAGCGCATTCCAAAGTAAAATCGCCTGAACAAAGAAAGAGGAGCGGGTTAACCCAGAGCGGTTTATAGAGTTTATGCAAATTAAATTCATTAACATTGCATGAACTCCTTATTTCTAGAGTTGATAACTCATGAATAGGTAACAATATAGATAGCTGAATAAATGAAAAAATTATATTACAAGTTTTCGTAGGCTTAGGAGCTTTGATAACTTTTGTTGACAAGGGGAAATGGAAAGGGTTAAAAAAACAAAAAATCTACTTTCGTATTACCTACTTGAATGTCTCATTGTCCCGTGAGACACGAGCTTGTTGCCATCAACCGGGCACAAATCAGATTAAATATTCCAAGTGGAAAGATCCTATAATCCTTTAACCGCCCCGGCCCCGGGACTCGAACCAAGGCCCTCGTGCTCAGCAGTAGAGCGATCACTGCGAGACCTTCGAAGCAGTTAGTAGTTATTGTTATGTTCGGTATTCGTTCTGCACCAACCGGGGATATTCGGATTTCTTAACTTATTTGATATTTTTTTTGATATTTCATTTAAAAACACAAAAACCTTAAAAATACAATCAAATTTTTTAAAGAAAGTAGCCCACCGGTATCGGGAAGAGGTTCCAAGCTACGGTGGTAAGGGCCCCAGAGAGAGGAACCTCCCAACAATGTGAGCCGTGTGACCGTATCCAGAAGTATCGCTTTCTGAATTAAGCCCTTGATCCAGCTGCCTAACGAGAGCCTCCTTAGGTGTTGGTCGAGGCTCGTGGCTATTGATTTGCTTATCTTTTATGACTACAATCATTGCACGCTTCTCAATTCGATCCACCTCCACTATATCAGGTTTATTGACTACAATAGTCCTGTCAGTGATGATTGACCGATCCCAGTACAATGTGATATTGCCATTATCGAGAACTGGGTCGGGCGCATACCTGTCGTACGGCACTTCCGATTCCACAAGAGAGTAGTTCAGAGCAAGTTGCTGATGGATAATCCTGGCTAGAAGGTTGTGTCAATGCAATTACTCTCAATTACGAGTTGGACGAGAACAACCAGAGATAATGTGGCGAATTGAGTCTCCCGGACGGTGACATGCCCGACAGATGTCAACTGTGCCGACCTTCACAATAAATCTCCGGTAGTTACTTGTCATGATAACTTCGTCCACAATTGCACAGAAAAAACCTTTCGTTTCTCCAAAGAGATTACCGAAACGCAGCCAAGCTACGGACGCTAATTGATCTATGTCGGGCCCATGTAGGTCCCGAAAAAAGCGTCCGTGAAGTTCCTTACTCTGCCATACCATACCTGCGATCGTTAGTGTCAAGCAGGTTAGCGCCCATTAAGTTATGATTGTGATGGCTACTTATATCTACCTCTTCATGTTTTCCCACGGGTTGTACTCTCTGTTGGTAATTAGGATCATTATGATTCATCATAATAAAATTGCAGTGAATGCAATGCCGCAAAATGTTCACTTAGGATTGCGCACGCAGGTAGCATTAGAGATTATAGCAATGATAGCGGAAGCCTGTAACTAATCAAAACAATCCACTTAATTTTGTTTAAAAAACGTGACATTATCAACATCGTTGAGTCCTCTAGTATAACATAATATACATATTTAATTACATTAAATTACTCAAATTGCTAACCACTGCTAACTGAAGAAAAGCGCCATGACAGATGGTTTTTTTTTCAGAATAATAATAATAATATACACAGATACACCCAGAATCGCACATTCCGAAGTAATGAAAGGTGGGTATATAGGGTTTGGGAGCAACCGGACCATGGTGTGACTGACACGCGCCTACCGGATGATGACGCCATGTGTTCGTTCTGGCGCAACATCTGGTCGGTGCCTGTCAGTCACACCGAAGGTGATTGGATTCGAGAGGTCGAGCGAGCGTACGATCATTTGCCAGAAATGGGGGCAATCACAATCAGCCCCCAAGATGTAGCCCGTGCAGTCCGTCCGCTGCCTAATTGGAAATCTCCAGGGCCGGACGGACTGCACAATTTTTGGATTAAGTGGCTACAAAGGTCGCACGCTCGTTTGGCATCTCAGTACCAAACTGCCTTAGAGTCCGGCTCGCTACCCGAATTTCTTACGACAGGAGTTACCCACCTGCTCCACAAATCGGGTAGTACCGCGGAACCCAAAAATTATAGACCGATCACGTGTCTACCGACGGTCTATAAGGTTCTTACATCTATTTTGAGAGCTAAAATTAATAATCATATTAACAGCAACAACATCATGTCTGTCTCTCAAAATGGATGTAGGAATGGGTCCCGCGGTACTAAGGAGCTACTCCTCATTGATATGGCCATTAGCCAACAGGTTCGGCGTTCCCGAAAGGATCTGTCGACATGTTGGATAGACTATAAGAAGGCCTATGACTCGGTGCCTCATACATGGCTCATGAGGGTGCTAGAATTGTATAAAATTGATACAATGCTACGCACCTTCCTGATGTCGTGTATGGGGCAATGGAGGACAGTTCTTCGCTATCCAGGATGTCGAAATATCCAGAGGAACAGCGAACCGGTAAGGATCGAGCGGGGTATATTTCAGGGCGATAGTTTGAGTCCGCTTTGGTTTTGCCTAGCCTTGAACCCTCTAAGCACACTGCTGGAGAATTCAGGGCTGGGCTATCGGTTGAAGAGAGGTGGTCAGGTTATATCTCACCTCCTTTACATGGATGATTTGAAACTCTTTGCCCCCAGTAATCTGCAACTGATGGAGCTACTGAAGGTAACTGAAACTTTCAGTAGTGCCATCAGGATGGAGTTTGGTGTGGACAAATGTGCGGTCATGCATGTAAAGCGTGGGGAGATTATGGAATCCGTGGGAACTCAACTCTCGGATTCCATAAACCTCAGATCCCTCTCTTCAACTGAAACTTACAAGTATTTGGGTATGTCGGAAGCGTTAGGT
Source organism: Mamestra configurata (assembly GCA_002192655.3). Taxonomy (NCBI): domain Eukaryota; kingdom Metazoa; phylum Arthropoda; class Insecta; order Lepidoptera; family Noctuidae; genus Mamestra; species Mamestra configurata. The sequence continues at coordinate 55,609 of NDFZ01005195.1, forward strand.
ATCAATGTTACTGACATGAAGCAATCGTTGAAGGAGCGCTTCTTTGGCCGCCTGAAGAAGGTATTCAATAGCCTTCTATCAGGCGGAAACAAGGTGCGCGCCTTCAACGGTTGGGTCATGCCGGTATTGATGCACTCTTTCGGCGTACTCAAATGGACTCAAACGGAACTTGACGCCCTGGATAGGCGGGTCCGTACACTGCTTACTGCATATCGAATGCATCACCCACGGTCGTCGGTAATGAGACTGTATATCCCGCGAAAGTGTGGAGGTCGAGGCTTCTTAAATGCTAAGACTCTCCACAATCGCGAGATATGCAGTCTCAGGGAATATTTCCTAGCTGTCGACGTGGGTATGCATCGAGATGTAGTGGCGGTGGACAAGGGACTCACCCCGCTCTCTTTGGCAAATGAGAACTGGCGCAAACCTGCGGTGCTAGACACTAACGATCGCAGGGCGGTATGGCAGAGTAAGGAACTTCACGGACGCTATTTCCGGGCCCTACATGGGCCCGACGTAGATCAATTAGCGTCCGTAGCCTGGTTGCGTTTCGGTGATCTCTTTGGAGAAACCGAAGGTTTTGTCTGTGCAATTATGGACGAAGTTATCATGACGAATAACTACCGGAGATTTATTGTGAAGGACGGCACGGTTGACATATGTCGGGCATGTCACCGTCCGGGAGAATCGATTCGCCACATTGTCTCTGGTTGTTCTCGTCTAGCTAACGGAGAATACTTGCATAGGCACAACCTTGTAGCCAGGATTATCCATCAGCAACTTGCTCTGAAATACTCTCTTGTGGAATCGGAGGTGCCGTACTACAGGTATGCGCCCGACCCAGTTCTCGATAATGGCAATATCACATTGTACTGGGATCGGTCCATCATCACTGACAGGACTATTGTTGCCAATAAGCCTGATATAGTGGTGGTGGACCGAATCGAGAGGCGTGCAATGATTGTAGACATAACCGTTCCGCATGACGAGAACCTCGTGAAAGCCGAGAAAGATAAGCAAATCAAATATATTGACTTGGCTCGCGAGGTTGTCGACATGTGGGATGTGGACTCAGCAATCATTGTACCGATAGTTGTGTCAGCCAATGGCTTAATAGCCACGAGCCTCGACCAGCACCTCAGGAGGCTCTCGTTAGGCAGCTGGATCAGGGGCCTGATTCAGAAAGCGGTACTTCTGGACACGGCTCGTAAGTTTAGGAGGTTCCTCTCTCTTGAGCCCTGACCGCCGGTAGCTTGGACCCTGTTCCCGATACCGGTGGGCTACTATTTTTAGAAAGAAAAGAAATATTTAAAAATGTAACAAAATAAGTTAAAAAATGAATAAACGGAATAATATAATAACAATAATTTTATTTGAAACATAACCATAAATTACATAGTCTTAATACTAGACATTTATTCCTCAAAAAGAATACAATTCACTTATTATGAAAAATAGAAGGTATTCTTAAAAATACTAAATACGTTGACATAAGAAATTTAGGTAGGTACTCAAATAAACTAGTAAGTAGTAGATGCACAATAATTTACAATGTTGTGGGTATCAAGAAAAAAGTAGATATTTGTTGTGTTAGTGAACCTTTTCTGAAGTTTCTTGAAGGCAAGTCTATAGCAATTTCACATTGTTCATTCTAGTATTTTTTTTAATTTATGATTTGTTAATTGAACTTTATTTATTTACCAAATTGGATATATATTTAATAATAGCTAGAACAAAGAATAGTTAATTGAACAGAAGTACATAACCTGCTGTCTCTCAAACTAGGCAAAAACCTGTATTTTGGGAGGCAGTACCTATATTAAAAAGTATACGTTCCTTGGTTCATAGCCCGTGTAAGACGGCGTGAAAAAAATAAGTAAAAATAAAACAATATTGCGATCTTTTATTAAATAATGATACGCGCTTATTAAATAGGTATGTTTAAATAATTATAAGTCCAGTGTGAATCCAATACCCTAGCATGAACAACCAAAGATAACTTAGTGACGATATATTGTCATTATGGCATACGAGTACCATGGCATCGGATCTGCAATATTTTTCTACCACTCTTGAGACGAATACGCATAGTACAGGGGATATACTACGAAGTCTTAAAATGATCATGATTCCGCTCTTAGAGAGAGACGGAGCTATACATAGCGAATAGCACTATCCTGTTTACATCATCGGAATTGGATGGCATTAGCACGTCATAGTAGAGCTGCAGTCATAGTAAGCAAAGCTTGGCGATATCTCTGTCTTGGTCGCTTGCAGTGTGCGCCAATCCTGCTGTTGTGCTAGGCTCAAGGTCGCTCGCTTGCGTGTGCGCACGTGCTTGGCGCACCGTGTTGTGAAAATATTTCATTTAAAGTGCTAGGTAATGTTACCAACGAATCTCGTCTGTTTCAGAATTTAACAGCCCTGTAAAAATGAAAATAATGAGCTATTCTCGAACAAATACTTTTTGCGAAACATAATTTAAATCTAATACCTTTAAACGAGCAATTCTTGTATATATAATAATAATATATCTTGGGACAACTCACACACGGTCATCCGATACCAAACTAGGCAGAGCCTGTGCTATGGCAACCAGACAACTGGTAAACATACTTATATATTTCTAAATACATACATATTATAGACAAATTACATCCAGACACAGAACAAATGATCATGCTCATCACACAAAGATTTGTCCTGGGTAGGAATCGAACCCACGACCTCCGGTTTAGCAGTCAGGGTCACTAACCACTCGACCAACAGGCCAGTATTTTATGTATATATTTAATCTGAATCTCGGAAACGGCTCTTCGGGGGCGATTAATCGAGCTAGCTAGGTTTCACTTTTAGAAAACGTTAACCAAAAAAAAAAACCGGTCATTCAGGTACTGCATAAAGATCACAGAAAGAAACAATACGAAAAATTAAATAGAAGTCACATAGGAATGTTTTTTCAGACCAAAGTAATACTTTAAGTTAAATTACTATTAATTAAATAGAAATACATCCTTAAGTAACATTTCGTATTATCAATTGCAACAGAACGTATAAGACGATCGGAATTTGGGGTAGGTACGTAGCGCCTTAAGCGCTAGTTCATGATTATGAAAGCAAGGGTTTTCCAAAAATGTTGCACGATTTTAATATTAGCAATAATTTGTAACTAGTTGCCGCCCGCGGCTCCGTCCGCGTAATTGTCGAAAATTATCCCAAGGAAACATATTCCCGGGATAAAAAGTATCCTATGTGTTATTCCAGACTAAAATCTACCACTGTGCCAAATTTCATCAAAATCCATTCAGTAGTTTTTGCGTGAAAGAGTAAAAAACATCCATCGATCCATCCATCCATACAAACTTTCGCGTTTATAATATTAGTAGGATGAACTAATGAATAAATTCACTTCATTTTGACAGAGCTCTTGTGTTGTTAATAAATTTTGAACTGATTGATTTTAGTAATCAATTGAGTCTGCCAGGATATGACGTCATTCAGGTCAGTCTTAAAGTATTATGAAAGCCTTACTTATTTAACTAGTAAGGTATTACAAAACTTTGCCAGTGAATGTAGGTAAACTATAGATATATTATGTACTTTTAGGGTTTCTAATGTAACATTTCTTCCCATTCACTGTGTATGCCGCTTCCCACGACGAGGTTTAGCAACTTACTATGCGCATGGGCAGGGCCGGTCTCCGTAGGTATCACCATTGCATCACACGCTTGTTTAGCAATAACTTTGGCTGGGGTAACTAAAACAGGGTACTGTGCTTAGTATTCAACTAAATACAGTACCCTATTTCGGGCTTTACCAAAGTATGTCTGTGTGATGCTGTTTTTTGTTGTCTTTCTTGGACATTTCCCAGTTCTTGGGTACTTTACTCAAGCTCGGAGAGGCAGCTCAGTTGTACGGCCACTCGTTCCGGCTAGGCGAGGCTCTTGCACAAACCGTGCTCCACCAAATGGCTATACTTATTCGTCATCGTTGCGATATCATTATTGTTACTCGTGGATCGGTAACATACTTTCACTTTTGAAATCGGATTCCCCCAATTTGGCCGGAGTTCGGAGACTGAGTTAGTTGTTAGCAGACCACGAGCTTCGGCAGTTGGCTCACACCGGCAGTAACAATTCAATTAATATGGTAAGTTTGTAATCCTTTATTGAGATATTATACATTTACACATAATGATTGCCCTGGGCTGTGAACTTAAACACACTAATCCACCATTGTCATCTTATAAACACCGTGCATTTTGGAGATCAATATAATTGGCGTACTTATCCGTGTTCTAGAGACCATCACTCATCATACTCCTACTCTTCTGCGTGGTGGCAGCTATCACCGCTGAGGAAGGAGAGACCAGAGACCTGGATGTAGACTTACCAGAGGACATAGACGGCGAGGACCTGGAGAGGAAGCACCGCAAGCGCAAGAAACATGGACAGCAGGGTGGTCCGTGCGGGGGATACGGGAAGACGTTTGGATCCCATGACACGTTCGTGTCTGCGCCTGTCATGAACTACTTCTTCGGGTGTGGTGGTGTGCCGGTGGCTCCATACGTGCCGCAGTACGCGCCGGTGCAGCCCTACCCGTACCCTGTGCAAGGGGGATATGGGCAC